>CATQJL010000149.1:0-22504 GCA_958299035.1 Cylicocyclus nassatus | reverse complement strand
GCGGGATTAAATGGATTTAGATAAGACTTTGACCAATCTGTTTTATTGTTGCCGATGCCCGCGAACATACGTGCAGTACACATAGTAAGAAGACCTTTCTCAGCATTTTGAAGAGCAGTCTTCACGTTGTTAGCACCACGACCAACGGCAGAAGAATTGAAACGACCAAAGCGACTGTTTGAAAGGTCGGATTCTACCTGATTGCGTATAGTTTTCTTAAAACGTTCTTCCTTTTCCTGAAGTACTTCATACTCCTTAGAAGAACGGAACGCATCAGTTTTGGCAATATCCAACTGCAAAAGAGCATATGCGTGCGCGTCATCCATTTCCTGACACGTCTTCATACTGATTTCGTGCTTATCATCGTATTCACGTAAAGCAGAGTCAAGCATATCGGACTGTTTTGGAAGAAGATGCTCAACGGAAAACTTTTTACCCGCAATCTCATAGGACATATCCTGAATATTGAGATTACTGAGAAGTGTAGCATTATGCGACTGACTAACCTTATCTTCAAAAGTTGCAGATTCAAGTTCTGCATTAAGGCGAGCAACTTCCACAACATAGTGCGCTGTCTGTTTGGCAATACTCAACTGAAGTTCCTGAGAATCTATTCCGATAGACTTCAAGGCAATTTCCTGACCCTGAAGAACAAGTTCATTCTGTAATTTTGCAACTTCAAGAGCACGCTTATCGTTTTCAGACTTTGTTTCCGCAATAATTTTACCAATTTCCGCTTCACGAAGTTTATTATTTGCTTCAAGGTCAGTGGCACGGAAATAAGTATCTACTGCGGGCGCAATAGGGTCTGCAAATTGTGGTGCTTCAGGTGCAACAGTATTTGAAGTAGTTGCCACGGGACTATCCATATATTGAGAGGGAGCAAGACCCGCACTTTCTAGCATAGCCTTTTGATGTGCGGGACTGTTATAATATTCATCGTGCTGACGGTCTTCCAACTGCCAACGACGATACATTTCATTATTTTGTTTAGTACTAGATGCGTTTATGGCAGAATTAGCCATACTAGCACCCGCAGTGATAACTGCGCCAATAAGTTCAGGAGGCATATTCTTAAAAAATTTAAAAAAGCGGTTGTAACGGGCTGAAAGTCAATGACTTGTCAGTTACCGTTAATATATCTAGTCTATAAGGTAACGGTGTCTAGTTAGCACCGCCAACGTCATTTGAAATTGGACTTCCATCCTCACTGATACCAAGCCTTTCAGCAAGATGCCTAAAGCCAAGAGGATTCCCACTGTTTGGAACAGAATATTCCATACGCGAGATAATAGTAAAACCTAGAGGCTCGTCTATAACATCAGCAACGTTTTCACCTGACTGACACTGATAATTGTCATTTGCATTTGAAAGGTTCTCTGTTTCCTTACCGTTAATAATCATTTCAATTTCTTCCTTAAAGTCAATACACTCTCGCGTTTGCGAAGAAGAATCTATAATAATAGGCTTAATTTCGGAATGAAACTTACAATACATATATTAAGACATTAAAGAGTTATAAATGAATTCTAGGGGCGCAAAAGCACCCCTAGAAAGGAAAACTAAAAATCGGTACGCATATAGGCAGGTAACTGACGAGTAACTGTACCAATAAATTTAATATCTACAAGAACAGGGTCGTTTACAGTATCACTGAAAATATGGTTAATATCATCGTTTTCAGTAATATAGAATGGCTTTTGATTTGATGAAGAATAAAGCATACGCCAATCAGTAGTGACCGCACGGTCTACAGTATAAGGACGTGCAATATTTAGAAAAGCACCACTAACCTCGTTATTCATCATCATGTATTCAAAATAACGTTCCTGAATACCGACAACATTAGAAGCAAATGAAGCGGGAGCAGATGGAGATAACTGACGAAGTGGAACATCCTGATAGCCAACACCACCGAACTGCGGAAGAAGATAGTCAGTATACTGCGACTTAAGGATAGACCTATCAACAATTCCACAATAGGCAATATCTTTAGGGCGTATCCAACAAAGTACCATAATAAGACCATTCTCCTCAGCAGTCCATTCCCACGAATCAGTGCTACCTGCAGTATAACCAACACCCGCAAAATCGCCTGTGTTACCCGTAGAAGTATCTGCACCTGTCTGAGCGATAGCGGAAATTTTAACATCAAATGACTTCAGACCAATACACTGAGAACGCTGAAGTGTTGAATCAGGAACGCGAGAACCATACAGAGCAAAAGTATTGTCTTTATAATCCATACCCATACGTGCTACAAGGTCACGGAACTTTTGCAACATACGCTTATAGAAAAGTGTAGGGATAGAATCACCGCTAGAAATAGTAACGTTACCGCCTGAAGCCTCAACACGCTGAAGTGCAGTAATAGGGTCAAGTGCCCAACGGACCGGCATACATTCACCGTACTGAAGATAAGGCTTAAAGAAAATAAGTTCACTTGATGGGTAAATATTGTCAAAAACATCAAAAACGGTCTGTCCAGGCGTTTCAACCATACGCAAATAAGCCTGTGCAATAAGAGCAATATAATTGTCGTGCTCTACATAAAGGTCATTCAGGAAATAATCTGCATAAATACGCTGATAAGCAAGCCAACGAGTTACGTTAGCCGTAAATGAGCCACCAAATGTTTTACGACATTCAGTAATAAGATAATCACGATAACCCGCAAAACAAGCGTCTAACGTCTTCCAATTTGGAGAAATAGGGGCATCAACAGAACCTGACAACCAAGTATGAACAGTTTCTACTGCAAGAAGACCGTTTGTAATACCATTAATATAGGATGCATACGTAGTAGTTGAACCGGTAAGAACAGTAGGTATAGAATCAAAGTCAGGACCAAAAGAACCATTTTTAAGTACCCAAACATCAAAAGGCATAAGTTTTACAGACGCAGAACCATAATTAAGCATAGGTTTAACGTAGGTAAAGACATTTGCAAGCGAAGTACCACTAACTTTTACACCGAACTTGAAAAGGTCAGAAACAATTTTAAATGAAGTTGAACCTGCTTCAGAGTATGTTTCCATTTTGCCCGCAAGTTGGACATCTGCCATTATTGAGTAGCCAAGATGCTCATAAAGACAACCTGATTTAGCAACGTTTGAAATGGCGGAAAAAGGAAGCGAAATAGGGTGAACACGCTTACTATCAGGAGTAGCGGGATTAAAGAACTCACGTGCGTTAAGACCGTGCTCAACTGCAATTGGAGCAAGTTCAGGAAAGTCACGAAGACAAACAGAACTGCGTGTAAGTTCGTCAAGAGCAACATATGGAACAAAATACGCACCGAAAGTAACCTCAAAATCATTCATTACAGGACGATTCATTGTCATAAAACGAACCGCATCGGAAGCAGAGAGTTTGATGTGATTACCCTGAACCATATCAATGGTATAAACCGGAACGGCACGTCCTATTTGCATAGAAGTGCGGACACGCTTGGAAGCGGGAAAGACCGAATAAGGAACGGAATCTACATTCTTCCTACGGTCAAAAGGATTTGAAAATTTCATAGTTTAAGAAAGGATAAGTATATAAATTAAAGAGCAATTTGCTTTGACTTTTTAGGAAGCGTTACAGACTCCTTTGGATGAACATCAAATTTTGGTTTAAGCGATTCAAACATACGGAGATAATCAACGGCACAACACATAAGAGTATTAGCGTTAATCAAACTACGCTGAAGTGCGGGATTACCATCATACTTTGGAAATTCATCTATAAGAGTCTTAAGAGAATCAGTAATTGTAGTAATAATCTTTTCCATACTAGTCAAGGAGTTTAAAGAAATCAGCACACGCAATGGCAACCATTTGAAGCGCACATTTTACAGTAAATTTTTCATTGTCTTCAACAAGGCACTTTCCAGCCGTAGATAGAACATCACTAGCAACGAATGTTATGTCACTAGGTTTAATTTTGTTTTCCATTAATCTATTGTATTATCAAACTCGACATTTTCAGGTATGCCGTTTAACCATTCATTTCTAGCCTTAATGACCTTAAGCCTATCATTATAAGCATCTTCACGTGTATACTTTTGGCTATGGTCAGAAAGAGTTTTAAGGAAAAGATTATGTGAAATCTCATTGAATTCCATAATACGTGCAGTCCTATTAGAATACTTACGATACCACCAACGAGGGCACTTTACGGGATACTTTTCTTTGCCTTTGGCATCTATATGAAGAACTTTTGGCACAGTATAGAAAATATCGGACATAAGAAGAACCGCATCCTTATGTGTAATAGGGTCGTTAAACCTTTCTTCCAACGCAAAGGGATTTAATTCTCCAATAGTGTCAGGGATTCTATTAGCCTTTCGTATAGGCTCAAAGTAACGCGTACAGAAATAAGCTTCGCCAAGTCTTGCAGACTGTCTGTGAAACGACTCAAATTCAATAGGCTCATTATCGTTTGATTTGGTAAGATATTTGGTAACATAGCCGTTTATGGAATCGCCACGTACTTCCATACACTGCACGAAACCAAGAGATAATTGAGCCTTTGCAGATTCAACCGCAATGGCATATTCTTCCGTACCTACGTTAAGACCTTTTGTAAAGGCACTTAATGTATCGCGGTACTCCTGACCACCTTCATACCAAAGGAAATTCTTAAAAAGGAATGAAAGAGTACTTTCAACTCCTGTGGTATACCGCCACTCAGATTTTACACCATCTTTCTTGGCAAGATAACGATGTATATCCAACTGTTTGCGATTTGTATCACCGTTCATAAAAGAGTCATAGAAACGCTGACGTTCAGGAGAAAGCGAAGACGCAGTAATATAGTCAGGAAGAGAAGAAGCGTCGGAAATGAACAACAACAGATGAAAATGTAGACGATTATTTTCACTACCGAACTCGCCTACACAAAAATAGCGGAATTTTATAGCAAAGTAAGGGTTATTCCGCAGACGCTTAAGGAACGATTGGACATAGACATATGCCTTGCGCTCGTTCTCCTGAGTACCGTCAACGTGTGGTATTTTGCTGACATCGTCAAACGTCAGCGTAACAAATAGTCTTTTAGGGTTAGGATTATTTTCTTTATCTTCAACAAAGGCATTCCATTCATACTGCAAACGTGCATTCCACTCGTTTGACTTTTGCCTTTTACAGTCTACGCAGTGACCGCAAGGGACGAACATTTCCTCTTTGCGAGTATTCACGTAACGCATACGGTATTTATATGCATCGGCATCTCCAAACGGAGTTTCGTGTACACCATCGCAGTCAGGGTTATATGTCGCAACACGCTTATCTGTATTTGGGAGATTTACCCAAATACGACGCATATGCTTACAGCCGTTATGACTGTTTTCAGGATTGGTATTTACTCGTTTCATTGTAGACGTAGATTAATTCGCCATCCAAACGGACAACAATCTTAATAGCGTGCTCAATATCACGTGCATAACGAACAGTTTTACGAGCCATACAGACATCATACGTAGAGTATGAATAACGAACACCGTAACGGTCTATATATGTAATTACATACATTATTTTTGCGGATTGAGATAGTAAACTTTGGTACTATCGTAAGTGTTCACACAATTACTGTTGTGTGTGCTACCTGAAGTATATACACTGCAAGATGCACACCACAGTGCACAGAGGATAAGCAGAATAAAAGTGGGAATCCATCTATCGTCTATTTTATCTTTCATATTGCAAAGATACAACGCTAATTTGACATTTCCAAAAGTGAAACGATTTTTTTTAAATTGTATTGCCGTTTAAGGGTTTGCAATGCAAAACAACCGCTTCGCTCTATTGTTTTGGCAAACCTTATCTAAAACGGCAGTACATGCGAGCGGAATTGCTAACGCAATACTTTTTTTGGTGAGTATGGGTTGAATTGTTTAAGTTGTGCGAGTGTCCACCGCTTACACTCAAACGTTACCATACATCCAACAGTGGCATTGCGACAAAGTTTTACAATGCAAATTCGCACTATTACTTACTCGTCGTCACTCCGTAAACTGCGTTCCTCCTGCGTGAGTATACGTGCTTTTACTAGACGTAAAATTTGCACAAGCAACAGAGCGCACAAAAGAACAAAGGAGTGCTTAAGCACTCCTTACAACCTTTAATAACCGTCAGGGGAATACATACCAACAAGACGATTTGCGGGATTAAATGGATTTAGATAAGACTTTGACCAATCTGTTTTATTGTTGCCGATGCCCGCGAACATACGTGCAGTACACATAGTAAGAAGACCTTTCTCAGCATTTTGAAGAGCAGTCTTCACGTTGTTAGCACCACGACCAACGGCAGAAGAATTGAAACGACCAAAGCGACTGTTTGAAAGGTCGGATTCTACCTGATTGCGTATAGTTTTCTTAAAACGTTCTTCCTTTTCCTGAAGTACTTCATACTCCTTAGAAGAACGGAACGCATCAGTTTTGGCAATATCCAACTGCAAAAGAGCATATGCGTGCGCGTCATCCATTTCCTGACACGTCTTCATACTGATTTCGTGCTTATCATCGTATTCACGTAAAGCAGAGTCAAGCATATCGGACTGTTTTGGAAGAAGATGCTCAACGGAAAACTTTTTACCCGCAATCTCATAGGACATATCCTGAATATTGAGATTACTGAGAAGTGTAGCATTATGCGACTGACTAACCTTATCTTCAAAAGTTGCAGATTCAAGTTCTGCATTAAGGCGAGCAACTTCCACAACATAGTGCGCTGTCTGTTTGGCAATACTCAACTGAAGTTCCTGAGAATCTATTCCGATAGACTTCAAGGCAATTTCCTGACCCTGAAGAACAAGTTCATTCTGTAATTTTGCAACTTCAAGAGCACGCTTATCGTTTTCAGACTTTGTTTCCGCAATAATTTTACCAATTTCCGCTTCACGAAGTTTATTATTTGCTTCAAGGTCAGTGGCACGGAAATAAGTATCTACTGCGGGCGCAATAGGGTCTGCAAATTGTGGTGCTTCAGGTGCAACAGTATTTGAAGTAGTTGCCACGGGACTATCCATATATTGAGAGGGAGCAAGACCCGCACTTTCTAGCATAGCCTTTTGATGTGCGGGACTGTTATAATATTCATCGTGCTGACGGTCTTCCAACTGCCAACGACGATACATTTCATTATTTTGTTTAGTACTAGATGCGTTTATGGCAGAATTAGCCATACTAGCACCCGCAGTGATAACTGCGCCAATAAGTTCAGGAGGCATATTCTTAAAAAATTTAAAAAAGCGGTTGTAACGGGCTGAAAGTCAATGACTTGTCAGTTACCGTTAATATATCTAGTCTATAAGGTAACGGTGTCTAGTTAGCACCGCCAACGTCATTTGAAATTGGACTTCCATCCTCACTGATACCAAGCCTTTCAGCAAGATGCCTAAAGCCAAGAGGATTCCCACTGTTTGGAACAGAATATTCCATACGCGAGATAATAGTAAAACCTAGAGGCTCGTCTATAACATCAGCAACGTTTTCACCTGACTGACACTGATAATTGTCATTTGCATTTGAAAGGTTCTCTGTTTCCTTACCGTTAATAATCATTTCAATTTCTTCCTTAAAGTCAATACACTCTCGCGTTTGCGAAGAAGAATCTATAATAATAGGCTTAATTTCGGAATGAAACTTACAATACATATATTAAGACATTAAAGAGTTATAAATGAATTCTAGGGGCGCAAAAGCACCCCTAGAAAGGAAAACTAAAAATCGGTACGCATATAGGCAGGTAACTGACGAGTAACTGTACCAATAAATTTAATATCTACAAGAACAGGGTCGTTTACAGTATCACTGAAAATATGGTTAATATCATCGTTTTCAGTAATATAGAATGGCTTTTGATTTGATGAAGAATAAAGCATACGCCAATCAGTAGTGACCGCACGGTCTACAGTATAAGGACGTGCAATATTTAGAAAAGCACCACTAACCTCGTTATTCATCATCATGTATTCAAAATAACGTTCCTGAATACCGACAACATTAGAAGCAAATGAAGCGGGAGCAGATGGAGATAACTGACGAAGTGGAACATCCTGATAGCCAACACCACCGAACTGCGGAAGAAGATAGTCAGTATACTGCGACTTAAGGATAGACCTATCAACAATTCCACAATAGGCAATATCTTTAGGGCGTATCCAACAAAGTACCATAATAAGACCATTCTCCTCAGCAGTCCATTCCCACGAATCAGTGCTACCTGCAGTATAACCAACACCCGCAAAATCGCCTGTGTTACCCGTAGAAGTATCTGCACCTGTCTGAGCGATAGCGGAAATTTTAACATCAAATGACTTCAGACCAATACACTGAGAACGCTGAAGTGTTGAATCAGGAACGCGAGAACCATACAGAGCAAAAGTATTGTCTTTATAATCCATACCCATACGTGCTACAAGGTCACGGAACTTTTGCAACATACGCTTATAGAAAAGTGTAGGGATAGAATCACCGCTAGAAATAGTAACGTTACCGCCTGAAGCCTCAACACGCTGAAGTGCAGTAATAGGGTCAAGTGCCCAACGGACCGGCATACATTCACCGTACTGAAGATAAGGCTTAAAGAAAATAAGTTCACTTGATGGGTAAATATTGTCAAAAACATCAAAAACGGTCTGTCCAGGCGTTTCAACCATACGCAAATAAGCCTGTGCAATAAGAGCAATATAATTGTCGTGCTCTACATAAAGGTCATTCAGGAAATAATCTGCATAAATACGCTGATAAGCAAGCCAACGAGTTACGTTAGCCGTAAATGAGCCACCAAATGTTTTACGACATTCAGTAATAAGATAATCACGATAACCCGCAAAACAAGCGTCTAACGTCTTCCAATTTGGAGAAATAGGGGCATCAACAGAACCTGACAACCAAGTATGAACAGTTTCTACTGCAAGAAGACCGTTTGTAATACCATTAATATAGGATGCATACGTAGTAGTTGAACCGGTAAGAACAGTAGGTATAGAATCAAAGTCAGGACCAAAAGAACCATTTTTAAGTACCCAAACATCAAAAGGCATAAGTTTTACAGACGCAGAACCATAATTAAGCATAGGTTTAACGTAGGTAAAGACATTTGCAAGCGAAGTACCACTAACTTTTACACCGAACTTGAAAAGGTCAGAAACAATTTTAAATGAAGTTGAACCTGCTTCAGAGTATGTTTCCATTTTGCCCGCAAGTTGGACATCTGCCATTATTGAGTAGCCAAGATGCTCATAAAGACAACCTGATTTAGCAACGTTTGAAATGGCGGAAAAAGGAAGCGAAATAGGGTGAACACGCTTACTATCAGGAGTAGCGGGATTAAAGAACTCACGTGCGTTAAGACCGTGCTCAACTGCAATTGGAGCAAGTTCAGGAAAGTCACGAAGACAAACAGAACTGCGTGTAAGTTCGTCAAGAGCAACATATGGAACAAAATACGCACCGAAAGTAACCTCAAAATCATTCATTACAGGACGATTCATTGTCATAAAACGAACCGCATCGGAAGCAGAGAGTTTGATGTGATTACCCTGAACCATATCAATGGTATAAACCGGAACGGCACGTCCTATTTGCATAGAAGTGCGGACACGCTTGGAAGCGGGAAAGACCGAATAAGGAACGGAATCTACATTCTTCCTACGGTCAAAAGGATTTGAAAATTTCATAGTTTAAGAAAGGATAAGTATATAAATTAAAGAGCAATTTGCTTTGACTTTTTAGGAAGCGTTACAGACTCCTTTGGATGAACATCAAATTTTGGTTTAAGCGATTCAAACATACGGAGATAATCAACGGCACAACACATAAGAGTATTAGCGTTAATCAAACTACGCTGAAGTGCGGGATTACCATCATACTTTGGAAATTCATCTATAAGAGTCTTAAGAGAATCAGTAATTGTAGTAATAATCTTTTCCATACTAGTCAAGGAGTTTAAAGAAATCAGCACACGCAATGGCAACCATTTGAAGCGCACATTTTACAGTAAATTTTTCATTGTCTTCAACAAGGCACTTTCCAGCCGTAGATAGAACATCACTAGCAACGAATGTTATGTCACTAGGTTTAATTTTGTTTTCCATTAATCTATTGTATTATCAAACTCGACATTTTCAGGTATGCCGTTTAACCATTCATTTCTAGCCTTAATGACCTTAAGCCTATCATTATAAGCATCTTCACGTGTATACTTTTGGCTATGGTCAGAAAGAGTTTTAAGGAAAAGATTATGTGAAATCTCATTGAATTCCATAATACGTGCAGTCCTATTAGAATACTTACGATACCACCAACGAGGGCACTTTACGGGATACTTTTCTTTGCCTTTGGCATCTATATGAAGAACTTTTGGCACAGTATAGAAAATATCGGACATAAGAAGAACCGCATCCTTATGTGTAATAGGGTCGTTAAACCTTTCTTCCAACGCAAAGGGATTTAATTCTCCAATAGTGTCAGGGATTCTATTAGCCTTTCGTATAGGCTCAAAGTAACGCGTACAGAAATAAGCTTCGCCAAGTCTTGCAGACTGTCTGTGAAACGACTCAAATTCAATAGGCTCATTATCGTTTGATTTGGTAAGATATTTGGTAACATAGCCGTTTATGGAATCGCCACGTACTTCCATACACTGCACGAAACCAAGAGATAATTGAGCCTTTGCAGATTCAACCGCAATGGCATATTCTTCCGTACCTACGTTAAGACCTTTTGTAAAGGCACTTAATGTATCGCGGTACTCCTGACCACCTTCATACCAAAGGAAATTCTTAAAAAGGAATGAAAGAGTACTTTCAACTCCTGTGGTATACCGCCACTCAGATTTTACACCATCTTTCTTGGCAAGATAACGATGTATATCCAACTGTTTGCGATTTGTATCACCGTTCATAAAAGAGTCATAGAAACGCTGACGTTCAGGAGAAAGCGAAGACGCAGTAATATAGTCAGGAAGAGAAGAAGCGTCGGAAATGAACAACAACAGATGAAAATGTAGACGATTATTTTCACTACCGAACTCGCCTACACAAAAATAGCGGAATTTTATAGCAAAGTAAGGGTTATTCCGCAGACGCTTAAGGAACGATTGGACATAGACATATGCCTTGCGCTCGTTCTCCTGAGTACCGTCAACGTGTGGTATTTTGCTGACATCGTCAAACGTCAGCGTAACAAATAGTCTTTTAGGGTTAGGATTATTTTCTTTATCTTCAACAAAGGCATTCCATTCATACTGCAAACGTGCATTCCACTCGTTTGACTTTTGCCTTTTACAGTCTACGCAGTGACCGCAAGGGACGAACATTTCCTCTTTGCGAGTATTCACGTAACGCATACGGTATTTATATGCATCGGCATCTCCAAACGGAGTTTCGTGTACACCATCGCAGTCAGGGTTATATGTCGCAACACGCTTATCTGTATTTGGGAGATTTACCCAAATACGACGCATATGCTTACAGCCGTTATGACTGTTTTCAGGATTGGTATTTACTCGTTTCATTGTAGACGTAGATTAATTCGCCATCCAAACGGACAACAATCTTAATAGCGTGCTCAATATCACGTGCATAACGAACAGTTTTACGAGCCATACAGACATCATACGTAGAGTATGAATAACGAACACCGTAACGGTCTATATATGTAATTACATACATTATTTTTGCGGATTGAGATAGTAAACTTTGGTACTATCGTAAGTGTTCACACAATTACTGTTGTGTGTGCTACCTGAAGTATATACACTGCAAGATGCACACCACAGTGCACAGAGGATAAGCAGAATAAAAGTGGGAATCCATCTATCGTCTATTTTATCTTTCATATTGCAAAGATACAACGCTAATTTGACATTTCCAAAAGTGAAACGATTTTTTTTAAATTGTATTGCCGTTTAAGGGTTTGCAATGCAAAACAACCGCTTCGCTCTATTGTTTTGGCAAACCTTATCTAAAACGGCAGTACATGCGAGCGGAATTGCTAACGCAATACTTTTTTTGGTGAGTATGGGTTGAATTGTTTAAGTTGTGCGAGTGTCCACCGCTTACACTCAAACGTTACCATACATCCAACAGTGGCATTGCGACAAAGTTTTACAATGCAAATTCGCACTATTACTTACTCGTCGTCACTCCGTAAACTGCGTTCCTCCTGCGTGAGTATACGTGCTTTTACTAGACGTAAAATTTGCACAAGCAACAGAGCGCACAAAAGAACAAAGGAGTGCTTAAGCACTCCTTACAACCTTTAATAACCGTCAGGGGAATACATACCAACAAGACGATTTGCGGGATTAAATGGATTTAGATAAGACTTTGACCAATCTGTTTTATTGTTGCCGATGCCCGCGAACATACGTGCAGTACACATAGTAAGAAGACCTTTCTCAGCATTTTGAAGAGCAGTCTTCACGTTGTTAGCACCACGACCAACGGCAGAAGAATTGAAACGACCAAAGCGACTGTTTGAAAGGTCGGATTCTACCTGATTGCGTATAGTTTTCTTAAAACGTTCTTCCTTTTCCTGAAGTACTTCATACTCCTTAGAAGAACGGAACGCATCAGTTTTGGCAATATCCAACTGCAAAAGAGCATATGCGTGCGCGTCATCCATTTCCTGACACGTCTTCATACTGATTTCGTGCTTATCATCGTATTCACGTAAAGCAGAGTCAAGCATATCGGACTGTTTTGGAAGAAGATGCTCAACGGAAAACTTTTTACCCGCAATCTCATAGGACATATCCTGAATATTGAGATTACTGAGAAGTGTAGCATTATGCGACTGACTAACCTTATCTTCAAAAGTTGCAGATTCAAGTTCTGCATTAAGGCGAGCAACTTCCACAACATAGTGCGCTGTCTGTTTGGCAATACTCAACTGAAGTTCCTGAGAATCTATTCCGATAGACTTCAAGGCAATTTCCTGACCCTGAAGAACAAGTTCATTCTGTAATTTTGCAACTTCAAGAGCACGCTTATCGTTTTCAGACTTTGTTTCCGCAATAATTTTACCAATTTCCGCTTCACGAAGTTTATTATTTGCTTCAAGGTCAGTGGCACGGAAATAAGTATCTACTGCGGGCGCAATAGGGTCTGCAAATTGTGGTGCTTCAGGTGCAACAGTATTTGAAGTAGTTGCCACGGGACTATCCATATATTGAGAGGGAGCAAGACCCGCACTTTCTAGCATAGCCTTTTGATGTGCGGGACTGTTATAATATTCATCGTGCTGACGGTCTTCCAACTGCCAACGACGATACATTTCATTATTTTGTTTAGTACTAGATGCGTTTATGGCAGAATTAGCCATACTAGCACCCGCAGTGATAACTGCGCCAATAAGTTCAGGAGGCATATTCTTAAAAAATTTAAAAAAGCGGTTGTAACGGGCTGAAAGTCAATGACTTGTCAGTTACCGTTAATATATCTAGTCTATAAGGTAACGGTGTCTAGTTAGCACCGCCAACGTCATTTGAAATTGGACTTCCATCCTCACTGATACCAAGCCTTTCAGCAAGATGCCTAAAGCCAAGAGGATTCCCACTGTTTGGAACAGAATATTCCATACGCGAGATAATAGTAAAACCTAGAGGCTCGTCTATAACATCAGCAACGTTTTCACCTGACTGACACTGATAATTGTCATTTGCATTTGAAAGGTTCTCTGTTTCCTTACCGTTAATAATCATTTCAATTTCTTCCTTAAAGTCAATACACTCTCGCGTTTGCGAAGAAGAATCTATAATAATAGGCTTAATTTCGGAATGAAACTTACAATACATATATTAAGACATTAAAGAGTTATAAATGAATTCTAGGGGCGCAAAAGCACCCCTAGAAAGGAAAACTAAAAATCGGTACGCATATAGGCAGGTAACTGACGAGTAACTGTACCAATAAATTTAATATCTACAAGAACAGGGTCGTTTACAGTATCACTGAAAATATGGTTAATATCATCGTTTTCAGTAATATAGAATGGCTTTTGATTTGATGAAGAATAAAGCATACGCCAATCAGTAGTGACCGCACGGTCTACAGTATAAGGACGTGCAATATTTAGAAAAGCACCACTAACCTCGTTATTCATCATCATGTATTCAAAATAACGTTCCTGAATACCGACAACATTAGAAGCAAATGAAGCGGGAGCAGATGGAGATAACTGACGAAGTGGAACATCCTGATAGCCAACACCACCGAACTGCGGAAGAAGATAGTCAGTATACTGCGACTTAAGGATAGACCTATCAACAATTCCACAATAGGCAATATCTTTAGGGCGTATCCAACAAAGTACCATAATAAGACCATTCTCCTCAGCAGTCCATTCCCACGAATCAGTGCTACCTGCAGTATAACCAACACCCGCAAAATCGCCTGTGTTACCCGTAGAAGTATCTGCACCTGTCTGAGCGATAGCGGAAATTTTAACATCAAATGACTTCAGACCAATACACTGAGAACGCTGAAGTGTTGAATCAGGAACGCGAGAACCATACAGAGCAAAAGTATTGTCTTTATAATCCATACCCATACGTGCTACAAGGTCACGGAACTTTTGCAACATACGCTTATAGAAAAGTGTAGGGATAGAATCACCGCTAGAAATAGTAACGTTACCGCCTGAAGCCTCAACACGCTGAAGTGCAGTAATAGGGTCAAGTGCCCAACGGACCGGCATACATTCACCGTACTGAAGATAAGGCTTAAAGAAAATAAGTTCACTTGATGGGTAAATATTGTCAAAAACATCAAAAACGGTCTGTCCAGGCGTTTCAACCATACGCAAATAAGCCTGTGCAATAAGAGCAATATAATTGTCGTGCTCTACATAAAGGTCATTCAGGAAATAATCTGCATAAATACGCTGATAAGCAAGCCAACGAGTTACGTTAGCCGTAAATGAGCCACCAAATGTTTTACGACATTCAGTAATAAGATAATCACGATAACCCGCAAAACAAGCGTCTAACGTCTTCCAATTTGGAGAAATAGGGGCATCAACAGAACCTGACAACCAAGTATGAACAGTTTCTACTGCAAGAAGACCGTTTGTAATACCATTAATATAGGATGCATACGTAGTAGTTGAACCGGTAAGAACAGTAGGTATAGAATCAAAGTCAGGACCAAAAGAACCATTTTTAAGTACCCAAACATCAAAAGGCATAAGTTTTACAGACGCAGAACCATAATTAAGCATAGGTTTAACGTAGGTAAAGACATTTGCAAGCGAAGTACCACTAACTTTTACACCGAACTTGAAAAGGTCAGAAACAATTTTAAATGAAGTTGAACCTGCTTCAGAGTATGTTTCCATTTTGCCCGCAAGTTGGACATCTGCCATTATTGAGTAGCCAAGATGCTCATAAAGACAACCTGATTTAGCAACGTTTGAAATGGCGGAAAAAGGAAGCGAAATAGGGTGAACACGCTTACTATCAGGAGTAGCGGGATTAAAGAACTCACGTGCGTTAAGACCGTGCTCAACTGCAATTGGAGCAAGTTCAGGAAAGTCACGAAGACAAACAGAACTGCGTGTAAGTTCGTCAAGAGCAACATATGGAACAAAATACGCACCGAAAGTAACCTCAAAATCATTCATTACAGGACGATTCATTGTCATAAAACGAACCGCATCGGAAGCAGAGAGTTTGATGTGATTACCCTGAACCATATCAATGGTATAAACCGGAACGGCACGTCCTATTTGCATAGAAGTGCGGACACGCTTGGAAGCGGGAAAGACCGAATAAGGAACGGAATCTACATTCTTCCTACGGTCAAAAGGATTTGAAAATTTCATAGTTTAAGAAAGGATAAGTATATAAATTAAAGAGCAATTTGCTTTGACTTTTTAGGAAGCGTTACAGACTCCTTTGGATGAACATCAAATTTTGGTTTAAGCGATTCAAACATACGGAGATAATCAACGGCACAACACATAAGAGTATTAGCGTTAATCAAACTACGCTGAAGTGCGGGATTACCATCATACTTTGGAAATTCATCTATAAGAGTCTTAAGAGAATCAGTAATTGTAGTAATAATCTTTTCCATACTAGTCAAGGAGTTTAAAGAAATCAGCACACGCAATGGCAACCATTTGAAGCGCACATTTTACAGTAAATTTTTCATTGTCTTCAACAAGGCACTTTCCAGCCGTAGATAGAACATCACTAGCAACGAATGTTATGTCACTAGGTTTAATTTTGTTTTCCATTAATCTATTGTATTATCAAACTCGACATTTTCAGGTATGCCGTTTAACCATTCATTTCTAGCCTTAATGACCTTAAGCCTATCATTATAAGCATCTTCACGTGTATACTTTTGGCTATGGTCAGAAAGAGTTTTAAGGAAAAGATTATGTGAAATCTCATTGAATTCCATAATACGTGCAGTCCTATTAGAATACTTACGATACCACCAACGAGGGCACTTTACGGGATACTTTTCTTTGCCTTTGGCATCTATATGAAGAACTTTTGGCACAGTATAGAAAATATCGGACATAAGAAGAACCGCATCCTTATGTGTAATAGGGTCGTTAAACCTTTCTTCCAACGCAAAGGGATTTAATTCTCCAATAGTGTCAGGGATTCTATTAGCCTTTCGTATAGGCTCAAAGTAACGCGTACAGAAATAAGCTTCGCCAAGTCTTGCAGACTGTCTGTGAAACGACTCAAATTCAATAGGCTCATTATCGTTTGATTTGGTAAGATATTTGGTAACATAGCCGTTTATGGAATCGCCACGTACTTCCATACACTGCACGAAACCAAGAGATAATTGAGCCTTTGCAGATTCAACCGCAATGGCATATTCTTCCGTACCTACGTTAAGACCTTTTGTAAAGGCACTTAATGTATCGCGGTACTCCTGACCACCTTCATACCAAAGGAAATTCTTAAAAAGGAATGAAAGAGTACTTTCAACTCCTGTGGTATACCGCCACTCAGATTTTACACCATCTTTCTTGGCAAGATAACGATGTATATCCAACTGTTTGCGATTTGTATCACCGTTCATAAAAGAGTCATAGAAACGCTGACGTTCAGGAGAAAGCGAAGACGCAGTAATATAGTCAGGAAGAGAAGAAGCGTCGGAAATGAACAACAACAGATGAAAATGTAGACGATTATTTTCACTACCGAACTCGCCTACACAAAAATAGCGGAATTTTATAGCAAAGTAAGGGTTATTCCGCAGACGCTTAAGGAACGATTGGACATAGACATATGCCTTGCGCTCGTTCTCCTGAGTACCGTCAACGTGTGGTATTTTGCTGACATCGTCAAACGTCAGCGTAACAAATAGTCTTTTAGGGTTAGGATTATTTTCTTTATCTTCAACAAAGGCATTCCATTCATACTGCAAACGTGCATTCCACTCGTTTGACTTTTGCCTTTTACAGTCTACGCAGTGACCGCAAGGGACGAACATTTCCTCTTTGCGAGTATTCACGTAACGCATACGGTATTTATATGCATCGGCATCTCCAAACGGAGTTTCGTGTACACCATCGCAGTCAGGGTTATATGTCGCAACACGCTTATCTGTATTTGGGAGATTTACCCAAATACGACGCATATGCTTACAGCCGTTATGACTGTTTTCAGGATTGGTATTTACTCGTTTCATTGTAGACGTAGATTAATTCGCCATCCAAACGGACAACAATCTTAATAGCGTGCTCAATATCACGTGCATAACGAACAGTTTTACGAGCCATACAGACATCATACGTAGAGTATGAATAACGAACACCGTAACGGTCTATATATGTAATTACATACATTATTTTTGCGGATTGAGATAGTAAACTTTGGTACTATCGTAAGTGTTCACACAATTACTGTTGTGTGTGCTACCTGAAGTATATACACTGCAAGATGCACACCACAGTGCACAGAGGATAAGCAGAATAAAAGTGGGAATCCATCTATCGTCTATTTTATCTTTCATATTGCAAAGATACAACGCTAATTTGACATTTCCAAAAGTGAAACGATTTTTTTTAAATTGTATTGCCGTTTAAGGGTTTGCAATGCAAAACAACCGCTTCGCTCTATTGTTTTGGCAAACCTTATCTAAAACGGCAGTACATGCGAGCGGAATTGCTAACGCAATACTTTTTTTGGTGAGTATGGGTTGAATTGTTTAAGTTGTGCGAGTGTCCACCGCTTACACTCAAACGTTACCATACATCCAACAGTGGCATTGCGACAAAGTTTTACAATGCAAATTCGCACTATTACTTACTCGTCGTCACTCCGTAAACTGCGTTCCTCCTGCGTGAGTATACGTGCTTTTACTAGACGTAAAATTTGCACAAGCAACAGAGCGCACAAAAGAACAAAGGAGTGCTTAAGCACTCCTTACAACCTTTAATAACCGTCAGGGGAATACATACCAACAAGACGATTTGCGGGATTAAATGGATTTAGATAAGACTTTGACCAATCTGTTTTATTGTTGCCGATGCCCGCGAACATACGTGCAGTACACATAGTAAGAAGACCTTTCTCAGCATTTTGAAGAGCAGTCTTCACGTTGTTAGCACCACGACCAACGGCAGAAGAATTGAAACGACCAAAGCGACTGTTTGAAAGGTCGGATTCTACCTGATTGCGTATAGTTTTCTTAAAACGTTCTTCCTTTTCCTGAAGTACTTCATACTCCTTAGAAGAACGGAACGCATCAGTTTTGGCAATATCCAACTGCAAAAGAGCATATGCGTGCGCGTCATCCATTTCCTGACACGTCTTCATACTGATTTCGTGCTTATCATCGTATTCACGTAAAGCAGAGTCAAGCATATCGGACTGTTTTGGAAGAAGATGCTCAACGGAAAACTTTTTACCCGCAATCTCATAGGACATATCCTGAATATTGAGATTACTGAGAAGTGTAGCATTATGCGACTGACTAACCTTATCTTCAAAAGTTGCAGATTCAAGTTCTGCATTAAGGCGAGCAACTTCCACAACATAGTGCGCTGTCTGTTTGGCAATACTCAACTGAAGTTCCTGAGAATCTATTCCGATAGACTTCAAGGCAATTTCCTGACCCTGAAGAACAAGTTCATTCTGTAATTTTGCAACTTCAAGAGCACGCTTATCGTTTTCAGACTTTGTTTCCGCAATAATTTTACCAATTTCCGCTTCACGAAGTTTATTATTTGCTTCAAGGTCAGTGGCACGGAAATAAGTATCTACTGCGGGCGCAATAGGGTCTGCAAATTGTGGTGCTTCAGGTGCAACAGTATTTGAAGTAGTTGCCACGGGACTATCCATATATTGAGAGGGAGCAAGACCCGCACTTTCTAGCATAGCCTTTTGATGTGCGGGACTGTTATAATATTCATCGTGCTGACGGTCTTCCAACTGCCAACGACGATACATTTCATTATTTTGTTTAGTACTAGATGCGTTTATGGCAGAATTAGCCATACTAGCACCCGCAGTGATAACTGCGCCAATAAGTTCAGGAGGCATATTCTTAAAAAATTTAAAAAAGCGGTTGTAACGGGCTGAAAGTCAATGACTTGTCAGTTACCGTTAATATATCTAGTCTATAAGGTAACGGTGTCTAGTTAGCACCGCCAACGTCATTTGAAATTGGACTTCCATCCTCACTGATACCAAGCCTTTCAGCAAGATGCCTAAAGCCAAGAGGATTCCCACTGTTTGGAACAGAATATTCCATACGCGAGATAATAGTAAAACCTAGAGGCTCGTCTATAACATCAGCAACGTTTTCACCTGACTGACACTGATAATTGTCATTTGCATTTGAAAGGTTCTCTGTTTCCTTACCGTTAATAATCATTTCAATTTCTTCCTTAAAGTCAATACACTCTCGCGTTTGCGAAGAAGAATCTATAATAATAGGCTTAATTTCGGAATGAAACTTACAATACATATATTAAGACATTAAAGAGTTATAAATGAATTCTAGGGGCGCAAAAGCACCCCTAGAAAGGAAAACTAAAAATCGGTACGCATATAGGCAGGTAACTGACGAGTAACTGTACCAATAAATTTAATATCTACAAGAACAGGGTCGTTTACAGTATCACTGAAAATATGGTTAATATCATCGTTTTCAGTAATATAGAATGGCTTTTGATTTGATGAAGAATAAAGCATACGCCAATCAGTAGTGACCGCACGGTCTACAGTATAAGGACGTGCAATATTTAGAAAAGCACCACTAACCTCGTTATTCATCATCATGTATTCAAAATAACGTTCCTGAATACCGACAACATTAGAAGCAAATGAAGCGGGAGCAGATGGAGATAACTGACGAAGTGGAACATCCTGATAGCCAACACCACCGAACTGCGGAAGAAGATAGTCAGTATACTGCGACTTAAGGATAGACCTATCAACAATTCCACAATAGGCAATATCTTTAGGGCGTATCCAACAAAGTACCATAATAAGACCATTCTCCTCAGCAGTCCATTCCCACGAATCAGTGCTACCTGCAGTATAACCAACACCCGCAAAATCGCCTGTGTTACCCGTAGAAGTATCTGCACCTGTCTGAGCGATAGCGGAAATTTTAACATCAAATGACTTCAGACCAATACACTGAGAACGCTGAAGTGTTGAATCAGGAACGCGAGAACCATACAGAGCAAAAGTATTGTCTTTATAATCCATACCCATACGTGCTACAAGGTCACGGAACTTTTGCAACATACGCTTATAGAAAAGTGTAGGGATAGAATCACCGCTAGAAATAGTAACGTTACCGCCTGAAGCCTCAACACGCTGAAGTGCAGTAATAGGGTCAAGTGCCCAACGGACCGGCATACATTCACCGTACTGAAGATAAGGCTTAAAGAAAATAAGTTCACTTGATGGGTAAATATTGTCAAAAACATCAAAAACGGTCTGTCCAGGCGTTTCAACCATACGCAAATAAGCCTGTGCAATAAGAGCAATATAATTGTCGTGCTCTACATAAAGGTCATTCAGGAAATAATCTGCATAAATACGCTGATAAGCAAGCCAACGAGTTACGTTAGCCGTAAATGAGCCACCAAATGTTTTACGACATTCAGTAATAAGATAATCACGATAACCCGCAAAACAAGCGTCTAACGTCTTCCAATTTGGAGAAATAGGGGCATCAACAGAACCTGACAACCAAGTATGAACAGTTTCTACTGCAAGAAGACCGTTTGTAATACCATTAATATAGGATGCATACGTAGTAGTTGAACCGGTAAGAACAGTAGGTATAGAATCAAAGTCAGGACCAAAAGAACCATTTTTAAGTACCCAAACATCAAAAGGCATAAGTTTTACAGACGCAGAACCATAATTAAGCATAGGTTTAACGTAGGTAAAGACATTTGCAAGCGAAGTACCACTAACTTTTACACCGAACTTGAAAAGGTCAGAAACAATTTTAAATGAAGTTGAACCTGCTTCAGAGTATGTTTCCATTTTGCCCGCAAGTTGGACATCTGCCATTATTGAGTAGCCAAGATGCTCATAAAGACAACCTGATTTAGCAACGTTTGAAATGGCGGAAAAAGGAAGCGAAATAGGGTGAACACGCTTACTATCAGGAGTAGCGGGATTAAAGAACTCACGTGCGTTAAGACCGTGCTCAACTGCAATTGGAGCAAGTTCAGGAAAGTCACGAAGACAAACAGAACTGCGTGTAAGTTCGTCAAGAGCAACATATGGAACAAAATACGCACCGAAAGTAACCTCAAAATCATTCATTACAGGACGATTCATTGTCATAAAACGAACCGCATCGGAAGCAGAGAGTTTGATGTGATTACCCTGAACCATATCAATGGTATAAACCGGAACGGCACGTCCTATTTGCATAGAAGTGCGGACACGCTTGGAAGCGGGAAAGACCGAATAAGGAACGGAATCTACATTCTTCCTACGGTCAAAAGGATTTGAAAATTTCATAGTTTAAGAAAGGATAAGTATATAAATTAAAGAGCAATTTGCTTTGACTTTTTAGGAAGCGTTACAGACTCCTTTGGATGAACATCAAATTTTGGTTTAAGCGATTCAAACATACGGAGATAATCAACGGCACAACACATAAGAGTATTAGCGTTAATCAAACTACGCTGAAGTGCGGGATTACCATCATACTTTGGAAATTCATCTATAAGAGTCTTAAGAGAATCAGTAATTGTAGTAATAATCTTTTCCATACTAGTCAAGGAGTTTAAAGAAATCAGCACACGCAATGGCAACCATTTGAAGCGCACATTTTACAGTAAATTTTTCATTGTCTTCAACAAGGCACTTTCCAGCCGTAGATAGAACATCACTAGCAACGAATGTTATGTCACTAGGTTTAATTTTGTTTTCCATTAATCTATTGTATTATCAAACTCGACATTTTCAGGTATGCCGTTTAACCATTCATTTCTAGCCTTAATGACCTTAAGCCTATCATTATAAGCATCTTCACGTGTATACTTTTGGCTATG
>CATQJL010000148.1:0-22536 GCA_958299035.1 Cylicocyclus nassatus | reverse complement strand
AAGCAGTGGTATCAACGCAGAGTACTCAGAAGCAGAAACCGAAGGAGAAGAAGGAGCAGAGGAAGAACCGCCAGCAGAAGGAGAAGAACCAGCCATAGCAGGATTAAAACCAGCCTCTTTTAAACGAGCAACCTGATTCAATGGAGTGTTATACTCATTAGCATAATCAAACATCTCTTTATTATACTGCTGTTCACGCTTTAAATAATCTAAGTTTTGCAAATAAGAAAAATAATCACTTTCCCAATCACCATAATTAGAACCAAAAGCATGATGCAAATCGTAGGCAGACATACCAGCACCTACATTATTGGAAAAATTATCCCAAGAAGAAACATTATTCGTAGCCATAATTAAAAAAGGGCGGAATTTCACCGCCCATAATAAAATAAAACAAAAAAGAATTACAACTGCTTGCCATTCTTACTGATTGACAAATCACCGCTTTCAAGTTCAGCGGCATCCGTCAACGTAGCAACTTGCCTATATGCAGAAACATCATTATTAGCAATTATATAGAAGTGGTCGTAATCATCTTCAAAATATTGAAAAATTCGGAGAGGGTCATTAGACACTTGTGTCATAAACGCATCTTGTGCATAAGCATGTGCCAAAGTAGGATAATCATAATCAGAACGGAAAAAACGTGCAATTGTCCACGCTCTATCTGACTTATTAAACACAAAATCACCCGTAATTACATCACGATTATATCTATACTGATTATAAACGTTCAGTATATCCATAAACCGTATTATAATTATTTCCCCGAGCAAAAAGTTCAATCTGCGAAATACCATTACCGCTCAAATCATCAAACTCGGGCTGATAATAATCAAAAGGACGAACTTGAAGGAATGAACGGTTAATGCCGTCCGAATATTGAGGGCGATAAGTAATATAAGAAATAGTAATAATTACGCCATAATCTTTACTATCATAACTAAAACCGTGCGACTGCTTGCCAATAGCCTTACCAGCGTAACCGCCAAGCGCTTTAGGGTCATTCGGAACAGTGAAAGACGTATTATCCGAAGTACTTGTAACATCACCAACCGTAATCAACTGCGTATCACTATTAAGCAAAATAGAAGAATCAACACCAAAATTTGCACTCTTCAAACCAAACTTAGCGAGCAAACGATTAAGTGGGTTACTACCTACATAAGAATTTTTCCGATACCATTTAGTAAGCCTATCTAACTGCTTAAGTAACAATGAAGTAATTTCAGAACCTTGTGTTAAAGGTGTACCAGCCTCACCACCAGCGGCATTGCGAGAAATCAAAGGCTCATCACCTTCACCAAACACATCATTAGTTCCTTTTTGGAAAGTAACATTACGAGCAAAAGAAGTCAAAGAACTATTAACCGAAGGAATTGCAGAAAGTTCGGAACGCCAAGCATTAGTAAAATAATCGGAATCAAACGAAACACCTTGAACAATAGAATCCAACAAAGCCGCAAATAAACCAACACTCAAATATGTACCAGCAGGGAAAAGAGGACTTGACGATGAAACGGTTAAAGTAGATTTAAAGACATCAACTCCAAGCCTATAGTCTTGAACCTGACCAAACGGAGTTCGCTTAACTTGTTGCAAGAAAGATGACAACTGCGAATTATTGAAATAAACTTGGCGTTGATAATAATCTGCCCAAACACGAAGGTAAGCAAGAATACGCAACGAAGAAAGAGGGTAATTCCTATCATTCCAATCATTCAACTTATATGAACGATGAATCTGCAACCCTAAAGAATTTAAAAGCTTAATGAAACGTCTACCAACCGCAGTAAACTTATAATAAGACGGTTGAGAAGTACCTTCAAAAAAGTAAATATCATAATCGGATGATTCACCGCGAGATATAAGACAATACTCGGGTGCAGAAAATTCAGTAGAAGCAATAAACTCACCTATAGCAACACTAGGGAATAACCTACCATTAACTATAGAACCATGATAAAGACCATCACCAGAAACAAAACTGTCTAAATCATCACCAAGAACATGGTAAGGAACAAAAAACGAACTGCTTTTTAAAGCAAGTTTAGCATAAGTAGGGCGAACCAACGGAGCAGTACGAACAAAAGAAGTTTGAGAACCTTTAAAGGAATCTCCAGGTATAACATCAGTAATATAAGATACTAAAGGCTCACCGAAATTACAAGTATAAAGTGTATCGGAACTAAGGTCAAAACGGTTTTTCTTATTACCGCCTTTAATGGAAAAATTATCTAATGCCATTATTCAACATCAATTAAATTATCTTCAATATCAAGAATACGGTCGTTCATTTCCGAATTAGTAATCGGAGAAGTACGAACATTAAATTGAAGCGACGGGTCAGTAGTATCAACAAACTGAACATCATTCAACTCAACATCATCAATAGACTGCAAGACAGGCAAACCGTCTACACCTTCTACAAAATAAAGGGGATTCACACTCATTTTTTTCGATTTTTAAAAAAGGTTATTAAATCATATATAGCAATCAAGAGATTACCCAGCGCATCAAAAAAATTTTTAATCATATAGCAATAAAGTTTAGAATTTTAGGTATAAAATCGGCATCAGTACAATCCAGCAAACGAACGGCATCACGTTCCGAAATACGAGAAGTACGCAATAAAGAACCTTGTCGTTGAACTAAATAAACATCACAATCAAATTTATTGATTGAAGGACGATGAAGCAACGAGTAAACGCAATTATATTTTTTTGCGGTACGAAGTGTTTTATAATTATTCATTAATTAAAAAAATTAAATAATTTATATTCCGTTTACATCGCAAAAGAAATAAAAAAACCCAAACCCTACCCAAAAAAGAGGTTTTTTCCCATATATATTTTAACATAGATTAAGAAATTAAGATATAAGAAGAATATATTTATACAATAATTATAATTGTTAAACATTTTTTAGGATATTCCGCTAGTCGCTACACAAGCAAATAAAACGCGCCAAAGGCGCGAACCGTTCATGCAGTACAAAACCGTTCAATACCGTTCATGCAGTACAAAACCGTTCAATACCGTTCATGCAGTACAAAACCGCTCAAACCGTTCAAACCGTTCAAACCGTTCATTTTTTAAAAAAAATAGGGAAACAATACAAATAAATATAAACAAAAATAGAATAAATAATATAAAGAAATAATATGAAATAATAACTTAAAGGGAAAGTTTTCCCATTTCCTAAAAGGGACTTTTCCTTTATCAATAGTTCAATAGTGAACAACCGATAAACCAGCCAAACGCTGACGAGCTCGCTTTACATTTTCATATTTAACATATCGTTCCGAATCTCCAACAAACTGATAACGTTCAAGAACTGAATCCAGCATAGTAGCATAATATTCATGTTCAGTAAAAAACGAAGTAAAAGGAAGATAAACACCTTGCACAAATTGTTCCTTTTTATCCAGCATTAAGATAGAATCTAAATTAAACATTAAATCATCAGCCTGAGGCTCATAAGTCAATTTATTAAATTGCTCATAAGACAACAACCGAAAACGGTAAGTATAATTGTAATAAGCTATTTTACGCAAATCATCATCAGTTAAGCCAACTTCAGCGTTAAGAGTTGTAACAAACCAGTTTAAAGCCTTACGATAAGCCAAAACTATTTTATCAATATTCTTCTCATAATTATTATAACGTGCATTAATATAACGTTTCGTGTGAACGTAACAAACATTACCTTTACTATTACGAATAACCTCACCTTTTTTATTAAGGTGAGTATAACAAAACTTCCTATTAAGATAACCAAACAATGACTCCGACTGCATCAAACCAACCTTATTTGGCATTTTAATGGTAATATTATCATTATCAACAAAATCTAAAGCATAGGCTCCAAAGACATTAGAAGTTAACGTACGTGGCTTATAATATTTTGAATAATAACGCTTAACAAAAAAATCTACTAAAGCATTAACACGCGCATTTATATAAGCAAAGTCATAAGGCAAACCAGTATAATAGTTATCATTCAACAAATTATAACAACGTACCTTAATTTCTAATTTATCATCTAAAGAAACTTTTCTATAAAACAAATCTCGCATATAACCTATAATACGATAAAGCGAATTATTTTTTAAAGAATCTTTTATAGTATACTTACTTGCATAAAGAGAAGATTTATAGTCATAGCACTGTAACCCTAACTTTTTATTATAATAACAACGACCATAGCGAAAAAGTAAATGATTATTTTGTACACGAACTTTATTATCCTTATCTATGTAAAAACCTTGCCAATAAAGCATAACTTCACGATACAATTCAGAAGAAGAAATAGTAATATCTTTAGTTACATCCAACGGAGTAACATAAAAAATAACATGATAGTGAGGGTTATTGTTATAACCTCGAGTACCTTTACCTTCTCCAAGTTCGGACGTAATAAAATAATCTAACTTAGCATTTGACTTATAACACAACTTACGCAAACGACCCGTTAACAGTTGCCTAATATGACGATAATCATGTACATTAAAACCAAAAAATTGAGGTACTGCGTGAGGTGCATAAGTAAGAGTAAAGAATATACAATAAGAACCAGCAGTCCTATATTTTTCAACTAACCTAAATTGGTAATAAGCACGTTGAGCATAAGAACGTTGTTTAGTTGCTTGATAACTAAATGATGAAGTAACAGGAACATTATTAAACAACCGACGAGTATTAACAGAAAATTCAGTTTTATTAATTACTTTCATTGCAACAATTTTTCTCTATTGTATCAAAATTGGGTTTAGCACCTTGTCCGGCATCATACCGGCACAATTGTAATATACAAGTCAAGAGTATGTTAGTTCGGGCGGCATTAAGCCGCCCTCACCAACATACTATTTACCGTTTCATACGCTGATTTCTACGCATACGTTGATTTTCTCTAAAGTCAAACTTTGAAGTACCTTTTTTAGTATAAGTACCTTGATAAGAAGTTGAACCACCTTTCAAGCCATGTTTATGACGCAAAAAGTCCTTATAGTCTTGTGTTTCTTTCATCTCATTAACACGAGTACGAACACGCTCCGTAACAATATTGTTAATTTCATCTTCGTTTAAACCTTGACCTTGCTGGTCTGCTGGAAGTGGTACACCGTCTTTTCCAACTTTACCTTTACCTTTAGGCCATATATTTCCAATCGCATTACCAACGGCATTAATAGTACCATTAACCATGCCCATAACACGCTGAGCGCCGCCATAAGTATCATCTAAATCCTTTAGAATATCTTCGTGTTCAGTTTCAACACCTAACTTTTTAGCAAGCGCACCTAATTGTTCGACCTGTGCTTGATAAACCTTTTTAAGTTTCTTGTTAACACTTATTTGACTGCTATTCATTAACTTATTTAACTGATATTGAGCAACAGCAACCGCAACACGTTGCTCTTCTTGTGTCAAATATCCAGAATCAATTTGTTTCTTAAAGTCAAACATCGCAGCTTGCAAACTCTTTTGAAATTCATTCATTTCCGAATTAGAAACATTTAACAATGCTTGTGTATTAGAAAGACTAATATCAGCAATAATTTTATCTGTATTTGCTTCTATTTCAGCAATTTGCGAAACTATACTTTCATTTTGTAAAGAAAGATTTTGGACCGACAAACCCGACAACGAAACACAATTACCAGCCGTAACCTCATTAACATAATTGTCAACCGTTCTACGTTGAGATTCTAAAGACTTATTAAGAGTATCAGCATTAAGATTTGCAATATTTGCAGAAGTCATTTGAGATTGATTGACCGCATCTAACAATTGCACTAACTCAGTAGTTTCATTAATACCACCA
The DNA here is from genome assembly GCA_958299035.1 of Cylicocyclus nassatus. NCBI lineage: Eukaryota > Metazoa > Nematoda > Chromadorea > Rhabditida > Strongylidae > Cylicocyclus > Cylicocyclus nassatus. Next base: position 16,713 of record CATQJL010000148.1, on the reverse strand, counting down.
TGTGCAGAAGCAGAAACCGAAGGAGAAGAAGGAGCAGAGGAAGAACCGCCAGCAGAAGGAGAAGAACCAGCCATAGCAGGATTAAAACCAGCCTCTTTTAAACGAGCAACCTGATTCAATGGAGTGTTATACTCATTAGCATAATCAAACATCTCTTTATTATACTGCTGTTCACGCTTTAAATAATCTAAGTTTTGCAAATAAGAAAAATAATCACTTTCCCAATCACCATAATTAGAACCAAAAGCATGATGCAAATCGTAGGCAGACATACCAGCACCTACATTATTGGAAAAATTATCCCAAGAAGAAACATTATTCGTAGCCATAATTAAAAAAGGGCGGAATTTCACCGCCCATAATAAAATAAAACAAAAAAGAATTACAACTGCTTGCCATTCTTACTGATTGACAAATCACCGCTTTCAAGTTCAGCGGCATCCGTCAACGTAGCAACTTGCCTATATGCAGAAACATCATTATTAGCAATTATATAGAAGTGGTCGTAATCATCTTCAAAATATTGAAAAATTCGGAGAGGGTCATTAGACACTTGTGTCATAAACGCATCTTGTGCATAAGCATGTGCCAAAGTAGGATAATCATAATCAGAACGGAAAAAACGTGCAATTGTCCACGCTCTATCTGACTTATTAAACACAAAATCACCCGTAATTACATCACGATTATATCTATACTGATTATAACGTTCAGTATATCCATAAACCGTATTATAATTATTTCCCCGAGCAAAAAGTTCAATCTGCGAAATACCATTACCGCTCAAATCATCAAACTCGGGCTGATAATAATCAAAAGGACGAACTTGAAGGAATGAACGGTTAATGCCGTCCGAATATTGAGGGCGATAAGTAATATAAGAAATAGTAATAATTACGCCATAATCTTTACTATCATAACTAAAACCGTGCGACTGCTTGCCAATAGCCTTACCAGCGTAACCGCCAAGCGCTTTAGGGTCATTCGGAACAGTGAAAGACGTATTATCCGAAGTACTTGTAACATCACCAACCGTAATCAACTGCGTATCACTATTAAGCAAAATAGAAGAATCAACACCAAAATTTGCACTCTTCAAACCAAACTTAGCGAGCAAACGATTAAGTGGGTTACTACCTACATAAGAATTTTTCCGATACCATTTAGTAAGCCTATCTAACTGCTTAAGTAACAATGAAGTAATTTCAGAACCTTGTGTTAAAGGTGTACCAGCCTCACCACCAGCGGCATTGCGAGAAATCAAAGGCTCATCACCTTCACCAAACACATCATTAGTTCCTTTTTGGAAAGTAACATTACGAGCAAAAGAAGTCAAAGAACTATTAACCGAAGGAATTGCAGAAAGTTCGGAACGCCAAGCATTAGTAAAATAATCGGAATCAAACGAAACACCTTGAACAATAGAATCCAACAAAGCCGCAAATAAACCAACACTCAAATATGTACCAGCAGGGAAAAGAGGACTTGACGATGAAACGGTTAAAGTAGATTTAAAGACATCAACTCCAAGCCTATAGTCTTGAACCTGACCAAACGGAGTTCGCTTAACTTGTTGCAAGAAAGATGACAACTGCGAATTATTGAAATAAACTTGGCGTTGATAATAATCTGCCCAAACACGAAGGTAAGCAAGAATACGCAACGAAGAAAGAGGGTAATTCCTATCATTCCAATCATTCAACTTATATGAACGATGAATCTGCAACCCTAAAGAATTTAAAAGCTTAATGAAACGTCTACCAACCGCAGTAAACTTATAATAAGACGGTTGAGAAGTACCTTCAAAAAAGTAAATATCATAATCGGATGATTCACCGCGAGATATAAGACAATACTCGGGTGCAGAAAATTCAGTAGAAGCAATAAACTCACCTATAGCAACACTAGGGAATAACCTACCATTAACTATAGAACCATGATAAAGACCATCACCAGAAACAAAACTGTCTAAATCATCACCAAGAACATGGTAAGGAACAAAAAACGAACTGCTTTTTAAAGCAAGTTTAGCATAAGTAGGGCGAACCAACGGAGCAGTACGAACAAAAGAAGTTTGAGAACCTTTAAAGGAATCTCCAGGTATAACATCAGTAATATAAGATACTAAAGGCTCACCGAAATTACAAGTATAAAGTGTATCGGAACTAAGGTCAAAACGGTTTTTCTTATTACCGCCTTTAATGGAAAAATTATCTAATGCCATTATTCAACATCAATTAAATTATCTTCAATATCAAGAATACGGTCGTTCATTTCCGAATTAGTAATCGGAGAAGTACGAACATTAAATTGAAGCGACGGGTCAGTAGTATCAACAAACTGAACATCATTCAACTCAACATCATCAATAGACTGCAAGACAGGCAAACCGTCTACACCTTCTACAAAATAAAGGGGATTCACACTCATTTTTTTCGATTTTTAAAAAAGGTTATTAAATCATATATAGCAATCAAGAGATTACCCAGCGCATCAAAAAAATTTTTAATCATATAGCAATAAAGTTTAGAATTTTAGGTATAAAATCGGCATCAGTACAATCCAGCAAACGAACGGCATCACGTTCCGAAATACGAGAAGTACGCAATAAAGAACCTTGTCGTTGAACTAAATAAACATCACAATCAAATTTATTGATTGAAGGACGATGAAGCAACGAGTAAACGCAATTATATTTTTTTGCGGTACGAAGTGTTTTATAATTATTCATTAATTAAAAAAATTAAATAATTTATATTCCGTTTACATCGCAAAAGAAATAAAAAAACCCAAACCCTACCCAAAAAAGAGGTTTTTTCCCATATATATTTTAACATAGATTAAGAAATTAAGATATAAGAAGAATATATTTATACAATAATTATAATTGTTAAACATTTTTTAGGATATTCCGCTAGTCGCTACACAAGCAAATAAAACGCGCCAAAGGCGCGAACCGTTCATGCAGTACAAAACCGTTCAATACCGTTCATGCAGTACAAAACCGTTCAATACCGTTCATGCAGTACAAAACCGCTCAAACCGTTCAAACCGTTCAAACCGTTCATTTTTTAAAAAAAATAGGGAAACAATACAAATAAATATAAACAAAAATAGAATAAATAATATAAAGAAATAATATGAAATAATAACTTAAAGGGAAAGTTTTCCCATTTCCTAAAAGGGACTTTTCCTTTATCAATAGTTCAATAGTGAACAACCGATAAACCAGCCAAACGCTGACGAGCTCGCTTTACATTTTCATATTTAACATATCGTTCCGAATCTCCAACAAACTGATAACGTTCAAGAACTGAATCCAGCATAGTAGCATAATATTCATGTTCAGTAAAAAACGAAGTAAAAGGAAGATAAACACCTTGCACAAATTGTTCCTTTTTATCCAGCATTAAGATAGAATCTAAATTAAACATTAAATCATCAGCCTGAGGCTCATAAGTCAATTTATTAAATTGCTCATAAGACAACAACCGAAAACGGTAAGTATAATTGTAATAAGCTATTTTACGCAAATCATCATCAGTTAAGCCAACTTCAGCGTTAAGAGTTGTAACAAACCAGTTTAAAGCCTTACGATAAGCCAAAACTATTTTATCAATATTCTTCTCATAATTATTATAACGTGCATTAATATAACGTTTCGTGTGAACGTAACAAACATTACCTTTACTATTACGAATAACCTCACCTTTTTTATTAAGGTGAGTATAACAAAACTTCCTATTAAGATAACCAAACAATGACTCCGACTGCATCAAACCAACCTTATTTGGCATTTTAATGGTAATATTATCATTATCAACAAAATCTAAAGCATAGGCTCCAAAGACATTAGAAGTTAACGTACGTGGCTTATAATATTTTGAATAATAACGCTTAACAAAAAAATCTACTAAAGCATTAACACGCGCATTTATATAAGCAAAGTCATAAGGCAAACCAGTATAATAGTTATCATTCAACAAATTATAACAACGTACCTTAATTTCTAATTTATCATCTAAAGAAACTTTTCTATAAAACAAATCTCGCATATAACCTATAATACGATAAAGCGAATTATTTTTTAAAGAATCTTTTATAGTATACTTACTTGCATAAAGAGAAGATTTATAGTCATAGCACTGTAACCCTAACTTTTTATTATAATAACAACGACCATAGCGAAAAAGTAAATGATTATTTTGTACACGAACTTTATTATCCTTATCTATGTAAAAACCTTGCCAATAAAGCATAACTTCACGATACAATTCAGAAGAAGAAATAGTAATATCTTTAGTTACATCCAACGGAGTAACATAAAAAATAACATGATAGTGAGGGTTATTGTTATAACCTCGAGTACCTTTACCTTCTCCAAGTTCGGACGTAATAAAATAATCTAACTTAGCATTTGACTTATAACACAACTTACGCAAACGACCCGTTAACAGTTGCCTAATATGACGATAATCATGTACATTAAAACCAAAAAATTGAGGTACTGCGTGAGGTGCATAAGTAAGAGTAAAGAATATACAATAAGAACCAGCAGTCCTATATTTTTCAACTAACCTAAATTGGTAATAAGCACGTTGAGCATAAGAACGTTGTTTAGTTGCTTGATAACTAAATGATGAAGTAACAGGAACATTATTAAACAACCGACGAGTATTAACAGAAAATTCAGTTTTATTAATTACTTTCATTGCAACAATTTTTCTCTATTGTATCAAAATTGGGTTTAGCACCTTGTCCGGCATCATACCGGCACAATTGTAATATACAAGTCAAGAGTATGTTAGTTCGGGCGGCATTAAGCCGCCCTCACCAACATACTATTTACCGTTTCATACGCTGATTTCTACGCATACGTTGATTTTCTCTAAAGTCAAACTTTGAAGTACCTTTTTTAGTATAAGTACCTTGATAAGAAGTTGAACCACCTTTCAAGCCATGTTTATGACGCAAAAAGTCCTTATAGTCTTGTGTTTCTTTCATCTCATTAACACGAGTACGAACACGCTCCGTAACAATATTGTTAATTTCATCTTCGTTTAAACCTTGACCTTGCTGGTCTGCTGGAAGTGGTACACCGTCTTTTCCAACTTTACCTTTACCTTTAGGCCATATATTTCCAATCGCATTACCAACGGCATTAATAGTACCATTAACCATGCCCATAACACGCTGAGCGCCGCCATAAGTATCATCTAAATCCTTTAGAATATCTTCGTGTTCAGTTTCAACACCTAACTTTTTAGCAAGCGCACCTAATTGTTCGACCTGTGCTTGATAAACCTTTTTAAGTTTCTTGTTAACACTTATTTGACTGCTATTCATTAACTTATTTAACTGATATTGAGCAACAGCAACCGCAACACGTTGCTCTTCTTGTGTCAAATATCCAGAATCAATTTGTTTCTTAAAGTCAAACATCGCAGCTTGCAAACTCTTTTGAAATTCATTCATTTCCGAATTAGAAACATTTAACAATGCTTGTGTATTAGAAAGACTAATATCAGCAATAATTTTATCTGTATTTGCTTCTATTTCAGCAATTTGCGAAACTATACTTTCATTTTGTAAAGAAAGATTTTGGACCGACAAACCCGACAACGAAACACAATTACCAGCCGTAACCTCATTAACATAATTGTCAACCGTTCTACGTTGAGATTCTAAAGACTTATTAAGAGTATCAGCATTAAGATTTGCAATATTTGCAGAAGTCATTTGAGATTGATTGACCGCATCTAACAATTGCACTAACTCAGTAGTTTCATTAATACCACCATGTGCAGAAGCAGAAACCGAAGGAGAAGAAGGAGCAGAGGAAGAACCGCCAGCAGAAGGAGAAGAACCAGCCATAGCAGGATTAAAACCAGCCTCTTTTAAACGAGCAACCTGATTCAATGGAGTGTTATACTCATTAGCATAATCAAACATCTCTTTATTATACTGCTGTTCACGCTTTAAATAATCTAAGTTTTGCAAATAAGAAAAATAATCACTTTCCCAATCACCATAATTAGAACCAAAAGCATGATGCAAATCGTAGGCAGACATACCAGCACCTACATTATTGGAAAAATTATCCCAAGAAGAAACATTATTCGTAGCCATAATTAAAAAAGGGCGGAATTTCACCGCCCATAATAAAATAAAACAAAAAAGAATTACAACTGCTTGCCATTCTTACTGATTGACAAATCACCGCTTTCAAGTTCAGCGGCATCCGTCAACGTAGCAACTTGCCTATATGCAGAAACATCATTATTAGCAATTATATAGAAGTGGTCGTAATCATCTTCAAAATATTGAAAAATTCGGAGAGGGTCATTAGACACTTGTGTCATAAACGCATCTTGTGCATAAGCATGTGCCAAAGTAGGATAATCATAATCAGAACGGAAAAAACGTGCAATTGTCCACGCTCTATCTGACTTATTAAACACAAAATCACCCGTAATTACATCACGATTATATCTATACTGATTATAACGTTCAGTATATCCATAAACCGTATTATAATTATTTCCCCGAGCAAAAAGTTCAATCTGCGAAATACCATTACCGCTCAAATCATCAAACTCGGGCTGATAATAATCAAAAGGACGAACTTGAAGGAATGAACGGTTAATGCCGTCCGAATATTGAGGGCGATAAGTAATATAAGAAATAGTAATAATTACGCCATAATCTTTACTATCATAACTAAAACCGTGCGACTGCTTGCCAATAGCCTTACCAGCGTAACCGCCAAGCGCTTTAGGGTCATTCGGAACAGTGAAAGACGTATTATCCGAAGTACTTGTAACATCACCAACCGTAATCAACTGCGTATCACTATTAAGCAAAATAGAAGAATCAACACCAAAATTTGCACTCTTCAAACCAAACTTAGCGAGCAAACGATTAAGTGGGTTACTACCTACATAAGAATTTTTCCGATACCATTTAGTAAGCCTATCTAACTGCTTAAGTAACAATGAAGTAATTTCAGAACCTTGTGTTAAAGGTGTACCAGCCTCACCACCAGCGGCATTGCGAGAAATCAAAGGCTCATCACCTTCACCAAACACATCATTAGTTCCTTTTTGGAAAGTAACATTACGAGCAAAAGAAGTCAAAGAACTATTAACCGAAGGAATTGCAGAAAGTTCGGAACGCCAAGCATTAGTAAAATAATCGGAATCAAACGAAACACCTTGAACAATAGAATCCAACAAAGCCGCAAATAAACCAACACTCAAATATGTACCAGCAGGGAAAAGAGGACTTGACGATGAAACGGTTAAAGTAGATTTAAAGACATCAACTCCAAGCCTATAGTCTTGAACCTGACCAAACGGAGTTCGCTTAACTTGTTGCAAGAAAGATGACAACTGCGAATTATTGAAATAAACTTGGCGTTGATAATAATCTGCCCAAACACGAAGGTAAGCAAGAATACGCAACGAAGAAAGAGGGTAATTCCTATCATTCCAATCATTCAACTTATATGAACGATGAATCTGCAACCCTAAAGAATTTAAAAGCTTAATGAAACGTCTACCAACCGCAGTAAACTTATAATAAGACGGTTGAGAAGTACCTTCAAAAAAGTAAATATCATAATCGGATGATTCACCGCGAGATATAAGACAATACTCGGGTGCAGAAAATTCAGTAGAAGCAATAAACTCACCTATAGCAACACTAGGGAATAACCTACCATTAACTATAGAACCATGATAAAGACCATCACCAGAAACAAAACTGTCTAAATCATCACCAAGAACATGGTAAGGAACAAAAAACGAACTGCTTTTTAAAGCAAGTTTAGCATAAGTAGGGCGAACCAACGGAGCAGTACGAACAAAAGAAGTTTGAGAACCTTTAAAGGAATCTCCAGGTATAACATCAGTAATATAAGATACTAAAGGCTCACCGAAATTACAAGTATAAAGTGTATCGGAACTAAGGTCAAAACGGTTTTTCTTATTACCGCCTTTAATGGAAAAATTATCTAATGCCATTATTCAACATCAATTAAATTATCTTCAATATCAAGAATACGGTCGTTCATTTCCGAATTAGTAATCGGAGAAGTACGAACATTAAATTGAAGCGACGGGTCAGTAGTATCAACAAACTGAACATCATTCAACTCAACATCATCAATAGACTGCAAGACAGGCAAACCGTCTACACCTTCTACAAAATAAAGGGGATTCACACTCATTTTTTTCGATTTTTAAAAAAGGTTATTAAATCATATATAGCAATCAAGAGATTACCCAGCGCATCAAAAAAATTTTTAATCATATAGCAATAAAGTTTAGAATTTTAGGTATAAAATCGGCATCAGTACAATCCAGCAAACGAACGGCATCACGTTCCGAAATACGAGAAGTACGCAATAAAGAACCTTGTCGTTGAACTAAATAAACATCACAATCAAATTTATTGATTGAAGGACGATGAAGCAACGAGTAAACGCAATTATATTTTTTTGCGGTACGAAGTGTTTTATAATTATTCATTAATTAAAAAAATTAAATAATTTATATTCCGTTTACATCGCAAAAGAAATAAAAAAACCCAAACCCTACCCAAAAAAGAGGTTTTTTCCCATATATATTTTAACATAGATTAAGAAATTAAGATATAAGAAGAATATATTTATACAATAATTATAATTGTTAAACATTTTTTAGGATATTCCGCTAGTCGCTACACAAGCAAATAAAACGCGCCAAAGGCGCGAACCGTTCATGCAGTACAAAACCGTTCAATACCGTTCATGCAGTACAAAACCGTTCAATACCGTTCATGCAGTACAAAACCGCTCAAACCGTTCAAACCGTTCAAACCGTTCATTTTTTAAAAAAAATAGGGAAACAATACAAATAAATATAAACAAAAATAGAATAAATAATATAAAGAAATAATATGAAATAATAACTTAAAGGGAAAGTTTTCCCATTTCCTAAAAGGGACTTTTCCTTTATCAATAGTTCAATAGTGAACAACCGATAAACCAGCCAAACGCTGACGAGCTCGCTTTACATTTTCATATTTAACATATCGTTCCGAATCTCCAACAAACTGATAACGTTCAAGAACTGAATCCAGCATAGTAGCATAATATTCATGTTCAGTAAAAAACGAAGTAAAAGGAAGATAAACACCTTGCACAAATTGTTCCTTTTTATCCAGCATTAAGATAGAATCTAAATTAAACATTAAATCATCAGCCTGAGGCTCATAAGTCAATTTATTAAATTGCTCATAAGACAACAACCGAAAACGGTAAGTATAATTGTAATAAGCTATTTTACGCAAATCATCATCAGTTAAGCCAACTTCAGCGTTAAGAGTTGTAACAAACCAGTTTAAAGCCTTACGATAAGCCAAAACTATTTTATCAATATTCTTCTCATAATTATTATAACGTGCATTAATATAACGTTTCGTGTGAACGTAACAAACATTACCTTTACTATTACGAATAACCTCACCTTTTTTATTAAGGTGAGTATAACAAAACTTCCTATTAAGATAACCAAACAATGACTCCGACTGCATCAAACCAACCTTATTTGGCATTTTAATGGTAATATTATCATTATCAACAAAATCTAAAGCATAGGCTCCAAAGACATTAGAAGTTAACGTACGTGGCTTATAATATTTTGAATAATAACGCTTAACAAAAAAATCTACTAAAGCATTAACACGCGCATTTATATAAGCAAAGTCATAAGGCAAACCAGTATAATAGTTATCATTCAACAAATTATAACAACGTACCTTAATTTCTAATTTATCATCTAAAGAAACTTTTCTATAAAACAAATCTCGCATATAACCTATAATACGATAAAGCGAATTATTTTTTAAAGAATCTTTTATAGTATACTTACTTGCATAAAGAGAAGATTTATAGTCATAGCACTGTAACCCTAACTTTTTATTATAATAACAACGACCATAGCGAAAAAGTAAATGATTATTTTGTACACGAACTTTATTATCCTTATCTATGTAAAAACCTTGCCAATAAAGCATAACTTCACGATACAATTCAGAAGAAGAAATAGTAATATCTTTAGTTACATCCAACGGAGTAACATAAAAAATAACATGATAGTGAGGGTTATTGTTATAACCTCGAGTACCTTTACCTTCTCCAAGTTCGGACGTAATAAAATAATCTAACTTAGCATTTGACTTATAACACAACTTACGCAAACGACCCGTTAACAGTTGCCTAATATGACGATAATCATGTACATTAAAACCAAAAAATTGAGGTACTGCGTGAGGTGCATAAGTAAGAGTAAAGAATATACAATAAGAACCAGCAGTCCTATATTTTTCAACTAACCTAAATTGGTAATAAGCACGTTGAGCATAAGAACGTTGTTTAGTTGCTTGATAACTAAATGATGAAGTAACAGGAACATTATTAAACAACCGACGAGTATTAACAGAAAATTCAGTTTTATTAATTACTTTCATTGCAACAATTTTTCTCTATTGTATCAAAATTGGGTTTAGCACCTTGTCCGGCATCATACCGGCACAATTGTAATATACAAGTCAAGAGTATGTTAGTTCGGGCGGCATTAAGCCGCCCTCACCAACATACTATTTACCGTTTCATACGCTGATTTCTACGCATACGTTGATTTTCTCTAAAGTCAAACTTTGAAGTACCTTTTTTAGTATAAGTACCTTGATAAGAAGTTGAACCACCTTTCAAGCCATGTTTATGACGCAAAAAGTCCTTATAGTCTTGTGTTTCTTTCATCTCATTAACACGAGTACGAACACGCTCCGTAACAATATTGTTAATTTCATCTTCGTTTAAACCTTGACCTTGCTGGTCTGCTGGAAGTGGTACACCGTCTTTTCCAACTTTACCTTTACCTTTAGGCCATATATTTCCAATCGCATTACCAACGGCATTAATAGTACCATTAACCATGCCCATAACACGCTGAGCGCCGCCATAAGTATCATCTAAATCCTTTAGAATATCTTCGTGTTCAGTTTCAACACCTAACTTTTTAGCAAGCGCACCTAATTGTTCGACCTGTGCTTGATAAACCTTTTTAAGTTTCTTGTTAACACTTATTTGACTGCTATTCATTAACTTATTTAACTGATATTGAGCAACAGCAACCGCAACACGTTGCTCTTCTTGTGTCAAATATCCAGAATCAATTTGTTTCTTAAAGTCAAACATCGCAGCTTGCAAACTCTTTTGAAATTCATTCATTTCCGAATTAGAAACATTTAACAATGCTTGTGTATTAGAAAGACTAATATCAGCAATAATTTTATCTGTATTTGCTTCTATTTCAGCAATTTGCGAAACTATACTTTCATTTTGTAAAGAAAGATTTTGGACCGACAAACCCGACAACGAAACACAATTACCAGCCGTAACCTCATTAACATAATTGTCAACCGTTCTACGTTGAGATTCTAAAGACTTATTAAGAGTATCAGCATTAAGATTTGCAATATTTGCAGAAGTCATTTGAGATTGATTGACCGCATCTAACAATTGCACTAACTCAGTAGTTTCATTAATACCACCATGTGCAGAAGCAGAAACCGAAGGAGAAGAAGGAGCAGAGGAAGAACCGCCAGCAGAAGGAGAAGAACCAGCCATAGCAGGATTAAAACCAGCCTCTTTTAAACGAGCAACCTGATTCAATGGAGTGTTATACTCATTAGCATAATCAAACATCTCTTTATTATACTGCTGTTCACGCTTTAAATAATCTAAGTTTTGCAAATAAGAAAAATAATCACTTTCCCAATCACCATAATTAGAACCAAAAGCATGATGCAAATCGTAGGCAGACATACCAGCACCTACATTATTGGAAAAATTATCCCAAGAAGAAACATTATTCGTAGCCATAATTAAAAAAGGGCGGAATTTCACCGCCCATAATAAAATAAAACAAAAAAGAATTACAACTGCTTGCCATTCTTACTGATTGACAAATCACCGCTTTCAAGTTCAGCGGCATCCGTCAACGTAGCAACTTGCCTATATGCAGAAACATCATTATTAGCAATTATATAGAAGTGGTCGTAATCATCTTCAAAATATTGAAAAATTCGGAGAGGGTCATTAGACACTTGTGTCATAAACGCATCTTGTGCATAAGCATGTGCCAAAGTAGGATAATCATAATCAGAACGGAAAAAACGTGCAATTGTCCACGCTCTATCTGACTTATTAAACACAAAATCACCCGTAATTACATCACGATTATATCTATACTGATTATAACGTTCAGTATATCCATAAACCGTATTATAATTATTTCCCCGAGCAAAAAGTTCAATCTGCGAAATACCATTACCGCTCAAATCATCAAACTCGGGCTGATAATAATCAAAAGGACGAACTTGAAGGAATGAACGGTTAATGCCGTCCGAATATTGAGGGCGATAAGTAATATAAGAAATAGTAATAATTACGCCATAATCTTTACTATCATAACTAAAACCGTGCGACTGCTTGCCAATAGCCTTACCAGCGTAACCGCCAAGCGCTTTAGGGTCATTCGGAACAGTGAAAGACGTATTATCCGAAGTACTTGTAACATCACCAACCGTAATCAACTGCGTATCACTATTAAGCAAAATAGAAGAATCAACACCAAAATTTGCACTCTTCAAACCAAACTTAGCGAGCAAACGATTAAGTGGGTTACTACCTACATAAGAATTTTTCCGATACCATTTAGTAAGCCTATCTAACTGCTTAAGTAACAATGAAGTAATTTCAGAACCTTGTGTTAAAGGTGTACCAGCCTCACCACCAGCGGCATTGCGAGAAATCAAAGGCTCATCACCTTCACCAAACACATCATTAGTTCCTTTTTGGAAAGTAACATTACGAGCAAAAGAAGTCAAAGAACTATTAACCGAAGGAATTGCAGAAAGTTCGGAACGCCAAGCATTAGTAAAATAATCGGAATCAAACGAAACACCTTGAACAATAGAATCCAACAAAGCCGCAAATAAACCAACACTCAAATATGTACCAGCAGGGAAAAGAGGACTTGACGATGAAACGGTTAAAGTAGATTTAAAGACATCAACTCCAAGCCTATAGTCTTGAACCTGACCAAACGGAGTTCGCTTAACTTGTTGCAAGAAAGATGACAACTGCGAATTATTGAAATAAACTTGGCGTTGATAATAATCTGCCCAAACACGAAGGTAAGCAAGAATACGCAACGAAGAAAGAGGGTAATTCCTATCATTCCAATCATTCAACTTATATGAACGATGAATCTGCAACCCTAAAGAATTTAAAAGCTTAATGAAACGTCTACCAACCGCAGTAAACTTATAATAAGACGGTTGAGAAGTACCTTCAAAAAAGTAAATATCATAATCGGATGATTCACCGCGAGATATAAGACAATACTCGGGTGCAGAAAATTCAGTAGAAGCAATAAACTCACCTATAGCAACACTAGGGAATAACCTACCATTAACTATAGAACCATGATAAAGACCATCACCAGAAACAAAACTGTCTAAATCATCACCAAGAACATGGTAAGGAACAAAAAACGAACTGCTTTTTAAAGCAAGTTTAGCATAAGTAGGGCGAACCAACGGAGCAGTACGAACAAAAGAAGTTTGAGAACCTTTAAAGGAATCTCCAGGTATAACATCAGTAATATAAGATACTAAAGGCTCACCGAAATTACAAGTATAAAGTGTATCGGAACTAAGGTCAAAACGGTTTTTCTTATTACCGCCTTTAATGGAAAAATTATCTAATGCCATTATTCAACATCAATTAAATTATCTTCAATATCAAGAATACGGTCGTTCATTTCCGAATTAGTAATCGGAGAAGTACGAACATTAAATTGAAGCGACGGGTCAGTAGTATCAACAAACTGAACATCATTCAACTCAACATCATCAATAGACTGCAAGACAGGCAAACCGTCTACACCTTCTACAAAATAAAGGGGATTCACACTCATTTTTTTCGATTTTTAAAAAAGGTTATTAAATCATATATAGCAATCAAGAGATTACCCAGCGCATCAAAAAAATTTTTAATCATATAGCAATAAAGTTTAGAATTTTAGGTATAAAATCGGCATCAGTACAATCCAGCAAACGAACGGCATCACGTTCCGAAATACGAGAAGTACGCAATAAAGAACCTTGTCGTTGAACTAAATAAACATCACAATCAAATTTATTGATTGAAGGACGATGAAGCAACGAGTAAACGCAATTATATTTTTTTGCGGTACGAAGTGTTTTATAATTATTCATTAATTAAAAAAATTAAATAATTTATATTCCGTTTACATCGCAAAAGAAATAAAAAAACCCAAACCCTACCCAAAAAAGAGGTTTTTTCCCATATATATTTTAACATAGATTAAGAAATTAAGATATAAGAAGAATATATTTATACAATAATTATAATTGTTAAACATTTTTTAGGATATTCCGCTAGTCGCTACACAAGCAAATAAAACGCGCCAAAGGCGCGAACCGTTCATGCAGTACAAAACCGTTCAATACCGTTCATGCAGTACAAAACCGTTCAATACCGTTCATGCAGTACAAAACCGCTCAAACCGTTCAAACCGTTCAAACCGTTCATTTTTTAAAAAAAATAGGGAAACAATACAAATAAATATAAACAAAAATAGAATAAATAATATAAAGAAATAATATGAAATAATAACTTAAAGGGAAAGTTTTCCCATTTCCTAAAAGGGACTTTTCCTTTATCAATAGTTCAATAGTGAACAACCGATAAACCAGCCAAACGCTGACGAGCTCGCTTTACATTTTCATATTTAACATATCGTTCCGAATCTCCAACAAACTGATAACGTTCAAGAACTGAATCCAGCATAGTAGCATAATATTCATGTTCAGTAAAAAACGAAGTAAAAGGAAGATAAACACCTTGCACAAATTGTTCCTTTTTATCCAGCATTAAGATAGAATCTAAATTAAACATTAAATCATCAGCCTGAGGCTCATAAGTCAATTTATTAAATTGCTCATAAGACAACAACCGAAAACGGTAAGTATAATTGTAATAAGCTATTTTACGCAAATCATCATCAGTTAAGCCAACTTCAGCGTTAAGAGTTGTAACAAACCAGTTTAAAGCCTTACGATAAGCCAAAACTATTTTATCAATATTCTTCTCATAATTATTATAACGTGCATTAATATAACGTTTCGTGTGAACGTAACAAACATTACCTTTACTATTACGAATAACCTCACCTTTTTTATTAAGGTGAGTATAACAAAACTTCCTATTAAGATAACCAAACAATGACTCCGACTGCATCAAACCAACCTTATTTGGCATTTTAATGGTAATATTATCATTATCAACAAAATCTAAAGCATAGGCTCCAAAGACATTAGAAGTTAACGTACGTGGCTTATAATATTTTGAATAATAACGCTTAACAAAAAAATCTACTAAAGCATTAACACGCGCATTTATATAAGCAAAGTCATAAGGCAAACCAGTATAATAGTTATCATTCAACAAATTATAACAACGTACCTTAATTTCTAATTTATCATCTAAAGAAACTTTTCTATAAAACAAATCTCGCATATAACCTATAATACGATAAAGCGAATTATTTTTTAAAGAATCTTTTATAGTATACTTACTTGCATAAAGAGAAGATTTATAGTCATAGCACTGTAACCCTAACTTTTTATTATAATAACAACGACCATAGCGAAAAAGTAAATGATTATTTTGTACACGAACTTTATTATCCTTATCTATGTAAAAACCTTGCCAATAAAGCATAACTTCACGATACAATTCAGAAGAAGAAATAGTAATATCTTTAGTTACATCCAACGGAGTAACATAAAAAATAACATGATAGTGAGGGTTATTGTTATAACCTCGAGTACCTTTACCTTCTCCAAGTTCGGACGTAATAAAATAATCTAACTTAGCATTTGACTTATAACACAACTTACGCAAACGACCCGTTAACAGTTGCCTAATATGACGATAATCATGTACATTAAAACCAAAAAATTGAGGTACTGCGTGAGGTGCATAAGTAAGAGTAAAGAATATACAATAAGAACCAGCAGTCCTATATTTTTCAACTAACCTAAATTGGTAATAAGCACGTTGAGCATAAGAACGTTGTTTAGTTGCTTGATAACTAAATGATGAAGTAACAGGAACATTATTAAACAACCGACGAGTATTAACAGAAAATTCAGTTTTATTAATTACTTTCATTGCAACAATTTTTCTCTATTGTATCAAAATTGGGTTTAGCACCTTGTCCGGCATCATACCGGCACAATTGTAATATACAAGTCAAGAGTATGTTAGTTCGGGCGGCATTAAGCCGCCCTCACCAACATACTATTTACCGTTTCATACGCTGATTTCTACGCATACGTTGATTTTCTCTAAAGTCAAACTTTGAAGTACCTTTTTTAGTATAAGTACCTTGATAAGAAGTTGAACCACCTTTCAAGCCATGTTTATGACGCAAAAAGTCCTTATAGTCTTGTGTTTCTTTCATCTCATTAACACGAGTACGAACACGCTCCGTAACAATATTGTTAATTTCATCTTCGTTTAAACCTTGACCTTGCTGGTCTGCTGGAAGTGGTACACCGTCTTTTCCAACT
>CATQJL010000147.1:0-22816 GCA_958299035.1 Cylicocyclus nassatus | reverse complement strand
AAGCAGTGGTATCAACGCAGAGTACTCTCCATCAGTAGTCACGAACGCTGATGGATGGGAATCTGCATGGAAAATACAGTTAAAAGAACCAGTAGCCAGTGGCTCAAGCTGCAGGAATTCTACGATATCCTGTCGCTTGATGTAGTCTTTCGCTTCCTCTGCAGTATCGAATCTCATAGCAGGGCGATGAATATCCAATGGCATCAATCTCTTAACACACTCAATACGGTCATTTGTGTCAATATCAGTCTTGTGTACCTTATTCTTTGACGCGGATGAACGAGTAGTCTTCTCTGGTTTTGTAAAGAGCTCTGGGTGTGCCTCAACGAAATCTGCAGTGATGTTTTTCTCAGCAACGGCCTCAGCCTGCTTTATGAAATCACTGTAATCATATTCGTTGGAAGACAGGTGACAGAGAGTCACGTCATAGGCAGCAGTTCCGTTCTTCTTATGTACGCTACCTGGGTAACGGAGAATGCCACCCTTCTTAACTGCATTAAGATCTGCGAGACCTGGAACCATAGCAGCAACGGCGTCCTGTGCTGCCTTCCACTCCTCATCGGCCATAGCGGAATTCATCTTCCATAACATCTGCCAACCATTACGAGTGCGTACTATTGAGGCTGGTTCAGGTAATCTGCTGATAATCTCCATCAGCTCATTTTTAATGCTCTCCAAATCCTCAAGTCGCTCATCAGGAATGGAGCTACCATTTTCCTTAACGTCAATATCAAGACTAACATATCTATTCTCTGCTACAGCATCAGCGCAATGCATCTCCGCTCCATCCTTTGCTGGCTGTACCATATAGAAGATGTTCTCTGTCTCTGGCTCCAACCTAGTAACATGGTGTCTGTAGTCCTTGAAACTCAGTGGCTGAACACCATCATATACATTGGAGATAAAAGCTGTCAGCTGCTCATCTTGGGTCATTGAAGCGTAATCTGCAGTCTGTTCCTGCTCCTGAATCAGTGTCTCAGGTAATATGAGGCCGTATCTCAAAGCAATCTGCTGCCTATCCAATTCATAAATTTCTTCCTTAGACATGTTACCAATCTTTTTCATCTGTACCTTAGCGGCTGAGCAGTCGTATCCATCCCAGATTTCAGACATGTCCTTATACTCAGCCGCGCCCATAAAATTTTCAAGTACATCCTGAAACATTCCGAACTGCTCAATGTCAATCCCCTTAGCAGGCATGCATGCGCATGGGTTAATGTAGAGTGAAGTAACAACGTGGTTATCTCTGAGGAAAGTGCCCTCTCTCATAAAACCTTTTTCATCAGCTACCTTTTAAACCTGTTAAAGGTAGAAGCGCTGATATCCAGTGCTTCCATGATATCTTCCTTGGTCGCAGGAATGTATTTACCATGTACGTTCTTGAACATAACTCTATTCATATGTTTTGGATCTTTGCGCGCAATCTGAATGAGCACGAAGGCATACCCTACAAATTTCATATGCCCATTAAAGATTTCAGTGAGGTCATAATCAGCACTCATTACTAATTTTGGGTACTTGCGATTATCTGCCATGAATTCATGACGGCCGTTAGACAGAATATGATTCTTCACTACCCTGGTAGCAACTAAACTATTGCTAATTGTATTAATTTCTTTTTGTGTTCCATTTTAAATTTAAACATTCACATTTTCCTTTCTTCTTGTTATCGGGTCCATTTTTGACTTTGACCTTTTGATGTTTTTATAGTACCATATATGGTTTCACTTGTCAATACCTTTCTTAAAACTTTTTTTCAAAAATGATTTTGAGGCTAGGGTTAAAAATCAATTTTTGAACGGCTGTTTTTTTAAGAAACCCTTGTAAATAAAGGGTTTTCGCCACTTTTTCCGTCGCGCGCGCCTATATAGTAACTATACAGCGAGCGATTCGTTGGTATTTTCAAGCGACGTTGAAGTTTGAAAGGCTTTGGCGGCTGGCGCCAAAACCGCTTGTGGCATCTGCTGACGCAGATGGAAACCTGATATAGATTTTTTCATTCAGTCTGGGGCGCGGTGAGAAGAATAAGCATATCAGGTTGTAGCCTACTAAGTTGTAGTGGCGACATGATGTAGCGCACAGGCAAGGCCGGGTGCCGGGCGTGTAGAATCCAGTTCCCCTCCCTCTATGGTGGGGAGGGGGTGCTGGTTCGTAACGGGCGGTGAACTTAGTGCGCGGTGAAATCAGTGGTGATCTCCCTCGCGGCGTTCTCCTGTTGACTCCGTACAGTCATGATTGAATACTCAAGTCGATTCTTCCAATTGGCGTTAGAACCGCTGCCATAGAAGTAGAGCCTCTCTATCACCTGGTCGTAATCTGCGGTGCCAGGCTTATACATACCAGCCAGCTTCAAGACCTCAGCTTCAGATAAATGTTCAGCATTCTTTATACTGCGGATGAAAGACCTACGCTGAGCCCAGTGCATGCAATCACTCATAATCAAACTCCTCCTCTCTCTCCTTCAGCTTCAACAGGGCGCCAGTCAACAACTGCTTACCATCCTTGCGAAGCATGCCAAGGCTGTAGCTGTGTTCAGCCAATTTCTTGGACTCAGCGTAAATAGCCAACACAAAATCAGCCTCCTCTTTTGAGAGCACCTCTTTAACGAAGTCAATAGTGTACTGAGCGTTCTCCCTCAACACAATGCTGTCACTGCACAAATCATCTGAGAGATGAAGGAGGGCATCTAGCAGCCCCCTCCTCTCCTCAACATTACTTTCCTCAATGATTTTCTTAGCGTCTGCCTTTATCTGCTCGAGCGATGAAGGCTTCGCCATGAATTTTTTAATGTTCTTCTCACGGTAATCGGTGGAAGTCATTATCAAGCAACCTGCTTCTTCTGGTCTCTACGTATGAGTCTGATAAGATGCGCCAAACCCCTGTTACTTACGAGAGTCTGGTAACTAGAAATGTACTCATTGTTATGGTTATAGTGCCCTCCGTTAGCCCTGAGCTTATAATATCCCTTGTCGACAACATTCTGGTATGGATGATTCTTCTTGCTGCCTTCTGAGATTAAGTCCTTGTGATTACGGGCAACCTCAAACAGCTTATTCTGGCCGTAACCGTTATTCAGTAGGGCGGCGGCAGACTTAAATGAGTGCCAGATGTCTGGGTTCTCCATCAGCTTGTTAGCCAGCTCAACAAGTGGCTCCTGTTCTTCCAGAATAGCTTCCTGTTCCTCAATCACAGTTTCCTGTTCCTCAACAATACCTACCAATGTCTCATTTTCAATCTCCAGGAACTGTCTCGCCTCCTCAGCTGTGACCAGTGCCTTCAGTGCTGATAAATAATCCGTAGGCAAGGAAGGCTGCTTCTGTAACTGGTAGAAGCCATTCTTTCTGAGTTCAGGGAGAACTTCTGCTGTCACCCACCTCTTGAACTTCTTCGCAGTTGGTAACTTAGAAGAGAGCACCAAACTGTACATACCACTTTCATTAATGATAGTCATATTTGGGTTACCTTTTCCGTCGTAAATCGCGACGCTATCCTTATCCTCTTCATCAACATGTTTTGCAATGGCATCTCTAGTGTTGCTGTAACCCAAAACTTCAGCGATATCCTTAGCAACGAACCAAACCTCTCCATCAACCTGAACGGTCCTCATATGCACATTAAATTCCTCATTAGTAAAAGTAAATATTTCGTTATTCATAAATTCTGTTTCTCCTTGTTTTCGTTTTTCTTCTAATAATAAAATGTAATCTCTTATTGAATTAGCGGCACATAAGCCAGCCGGCCATCCTGATTTTGGCCTCTTCCATGTCTCCGGCTCCAATAGCTTCCAACATCTCACGGAAGCATGCTTTACTGATTTCCTCATCATGCATATCACAGGAAGGGGCCTCCTGAAGTGCCTTGCTGTTCATTAACTTATCAATCATGTTATTTTATGTCTCCTTTTAAAATTACAGTTCTGGCGTTCAGTGGTTATTATAACCTTCCTTGCGCGCGCCTCTATAAATATTATTACCTGGGGTTTTACCTCCTTTTACACATACGTCAAAAAATTTTTTTATTTTTTTAAAAAAGTTTTATACGGGTAAGTTTATTAGAAGAAAACCAACGTAAAGGAGGAGAATAACATGGCTACTAAAGACCCACGTTGCAAGCCGCATCGCCGAGACTGGAATGCCATTGAAACTGAATACATTCAGGGCTACCTTGATGAAACAGGAAGGCACTTATTTCCTACCAAGGCTGATATACAGAATAAATATAATATTACAATGCAGGTAATAACCAAGCGCGCCAAGGAAAAAAGCTGGGATAGACGCAGGGAAGAGTTTCAGGCTGAGCTCCAAAAGAAGACTGCTGAAAGACTGATGGCCGAAATAGCTAACGGCGGCAAAGGGCTTAATCTGAATTTATACAAGATGGCAGCTGATACTGTCTCCCGCTGTCATTCGCTGCTACCATACGCAGGCACAGGACAAGAGATTAGGAACCTCATAGGCGCAGCTAAAGACGCACAGGCTATCGCTTCAGGAATACTGCCTACTAAAACCCCAGAGGCTGACATCATGCAGATTAACGTAAGGTTGGAGGCACCCCCTTCCGAGACTGACGTCTCTCCTTCCCCCTCCCGCTCTGCTACAGGGGGGATATAATGTCTCAGATTGACATTTCAATTGACCCTGCTATCATTAACAATGTTTACCTGTCTCATGTGGATGATGAACACAGGTATCAGATATTCTATGGTGGCTCCTCATCTGGCAAGTCTTACTTCCTGGCACAGAGACTGGTCATAGACATGCTGCGTGGCGGGCACAACTACCTCTGTTGTCGTAAGGTCGCTAGAACTGTACGTAAATCTTTGTGGAACGAGATACAGAAGGCGCTCAGCTTCTTTAATGTCTCCCACCTATTCAAGTCCAATGCCTCTGAACTTGTCATTACTGGTCCGAATGGCTGGCAGATACTATTTGTCGGTCTTGATGATGTAGAGAAAGTAAAATCAATCAGCCCAGCCAAGGGCGTTATCACTGACATATGGGTGGAAGAAGCCACTGAAGCTGAGTATTCTGACATAAAGCAGCTGGATAAGCGTCTACGTGGACAGTCAGTAGTGAAAAAACGACTCATTCTCAGCTTCAACCCGATATACCAGCAGCATTGGTTGTATCAACAATACTTCGCAGGACACTGGGCTGACGACTCAACCCGCTACGCTGATGACACGCTTTCCATTCTGAAGACAACATACAAAGATAATGGCTTCCTCATGGAAGATGATATTCATGCATTGGAGTCAGAGTCTGACCCTTACTGGTACTCAGTCTATGCATTAGGTAACTGGGGTATTCTGGGCCACGCGATATTCCACAATTGGACTACCTCAGATCTGTCTGACACTGAGTTTGACAGCTATGTCTATGGTCTTGACTGGGGGTTCAGTAATGACCCAACCGCTATTGTACAATTACATTATGAGCGCAGGACTCATACCCTATACATCAAGTTAGCTGAATATCTTCATGGCTACACAAACGATTTAATAGCTGCAGAGGTGAAGAAACTGAATCCAGATCTTATTATCTGTGACTCCTCAGAACCCAAGTCAATAGCTGAATTGAAGAGACATGGTTTGTGTGCAATACCTGCTACTAAAGGGCCCGACTCTGTTATGTACGGCATAAAGTGGCTATCCAAACAGCGCATTGTCATAGATGCCTCCCTTCGTGACGCCATAGCCGAGTTCACTACGTACAAGTGGCTGCAGGACAAAGATGGTAAAGCACTTCCTAAACCGGAGGATAAGAACAATCACTGTTTGACTGGCGACACTCTGGTGCATACCACAAACGGTATTCTACCTATAAGAGAGCTGGTAGGTACTACTGGTAAAGTCTACTGTTATAATGAAGAAAAGAAATGTATGACCACCTCTAAATACAGGGATTGCAGGCTCACACAAAAAGAAGCCCCTATACTTCAAATAGAGCTTGAAGATGGGCGCGTGTTAAAAGCCACTGCTGAACACCCTGTGTATACTCAGCGTGGTTGGGTTACTGTAGGGGAACTCACAGAAAATGATTCCATTTTAAAGCTAGAGTCTATTAATACACAGCTGTTAAGGGTGACAGAGATTAAGCCTGCTGGTGTAGAGGATGTTTTCAATCTGGAGGTTGACTGCTATCACAACTTCTGTGTGAATGGCGGGTTAGTAGTCCACAACTGCATCGACGCTATCCGCTATGCCTGCCAGTATTTAATGACTGAGCCTGACGAACCTGACCAGACCTTGAATCAAGTATCATGGCCAAAGGCAGGCGCACTGTAAGTTGTTTTCACAGCGGTGAGGGAAGGGCGCGGCCACTGTTTAAACAGCAGCATTTAATAGCTCCCACCCACCTCCCTTCACCAGTGCATACGTTATATAGAGAAAGGAATGATTGAAATAGAGAAACTGAATGATGAAATACTAGAGAACATCGCTCACAAGCTTCAGATAGACATTGAGGCGGCAAACGCTCATTATCAGAAAGAAATAGAGCCGCTGGTTACTACCAACCTCGACATCTATAACTCAAGCAAAGAACTCTACAGGAAGATGTTTCCTCGTCTCAGCCAGCAGTGTGAACTGACTACCACTGACTTCAGAGATGTAGTGGCTTCAGTAATGCCTTCTCTGATGAAGACCTTCTTCTCAACCTCTGACGTTATCACAATTCAAGGGCGGGACGGCACGCCTGAAGATGATGACAGAGCGCAGAAGATGCAGGACCTTATTGGCTATGAGTTGGAGCGCGGCAGAGCATATATGAAGTTCCATAGGTGGTTCCAGGACGCTCTGACCTGCAATGCTGGCATACTCAAAGTGGACTGGGAGAGAACCTACAAGCCTACAGAGAAGCAGGTTGAGATAGCTGCTGAACAGGTAGAACAGTTCATGGCGGAAGCTGAACAGAGCGAGGAAATAGAGGTGCTATCTGTAGAGCAGACACCAAACGGCACTATACTGGTTACCTACCAAATTGACTCCGTTGATAAGAACCAGCCTCGATTAATGAATCTCTCTGCCTCTGAGTTCCGATTCTCTCCTGATGCTACCAGCCTTGAAGATGCTGACTTTGTGGCTCATCGTAAAATTGTGTCCCTCGATTACCTCAGACAGCAGTGTGAGTCAGGTCTCTACACCAAAGAAGCAGTTGCAGAGATAGCTGAAAAGGCGGCTACACCTGAATACACTACCTTAGAGAACAACTTGAACCCAGAGCGTGATGAGGAAGATAACCCAATCGATTCTGGTCGTAAGAAGCTGGAGCTTTACGAGTGTTATACCAAGGTGAATATCACTGAAGACCCCGACGCTCTCCTGAAAGACATGATTATCACCATTTGTAACGGCACCATACTCAGAATCGAGGAGAATACCTACGAACGAAATCCGTTCTTCATTCTGGCTACTAATCCTGACGCACACAGGATATGGCCGACTTCTGGCTTCTGCGACCTTGTGGCTCCGCTTCAGCACTGTAAGACAGCTATCCTGAGACAGATGATTTACAATCTCGCTCAGTCCAACGATGCTCGTATGGCTATTGATATCACCCAACTGGTTGATGTTAATGACGTTATCGAGAATAACAGGTACATCAGAATGCGCGGCGACATTGGCAAGGCACTCCAGCCTATTCCTACAGCTCCTCTTCAGCCATGGAGCTTCGAAATGCTGCAGTATCTCGATAATGCTAAGGAGGACCGCACAGGTATTACCAAGTACAACCAAGGCAATGATGCCAACTCACTGAATAAGACTGCTACTGGTATCAGCCTCATCAGCCAGATGGCAAACGCAAGGTTGGAGCAGATTGCCCGCACCTTTGCTGAGACAGGTGTATCAGAGTTATTCCGCTTCCTGATTAAAATGAACCAGCTCTTTGTTTCTGAGCAGACAGTAATCAGACTGAGTAACGGCCCAATGACTGTGAACCCAGATGACCTCTCTGGAGACTTTGACCTCTCCATTAACAGCGGCATGGGTACAGCCTCACGAGAACAGATGATTAACAACCTCCAGGTAGTACGTGGTATCATAGCAGAGCTGGCACAGGCAGGAATGGCGGGGCCAGACCAAATTTACAACGCAGCTGTTAAGTTATTCAAGGAGATGGGCTTCAAAGAGGCAAACCTCTTCGTAAAGAATCCTCAGCAGGTTCTTCAGGAGCAGCAGATGGCACAGGAACAGGCGGCCCAACAGCAGCATGAATCTCCAAAGGTATCCGTTACCTATGATGACCTTCCATGGCAGGCGCAAATGCAACTTCTACAGAGTATGGGCTTCCAAGTGACTCCTGAGATGTTCTCTGAACAGGCTACTCAGCGTGTGCTTGCTACTGCAGCGGATGCTCACGCAAAGGCGGATGCTACTCGCAACCCACAGGGCGTAGCTGGCGATGCTGCTACAGCGATGTACCTTAATCAACTCTAAAAGCAACTGAGACTCCTATTGTTTGGGGTCTCTTTTTTATTTTCCGTTTGCTGGGTAACTATAATGAGGGAGGCGAGACACTTTGATTAAGAACCTTCTCGAACAAAAACGGACAGGAGAAAAAGCCAAGAACGAGCTTGAAATCCTTCGTCCACGACTTAAACAACTTCGCGATAAAGCATGCGACAAGCTCTCATCTCCAGAGCTTGATACCAACGAAATCTACACCAACAGGGCAATTCTCATTGTGGTCAACATGATAGAGAACAGCCTCGTAGCAGAAATCACTAACGGCGAAATAGCTGAGTCACAACTAATCAAAAGAAAGGAATGAGTTCTATTTTCAAAGGATTCACCCAGACAGAGCTGATAAGCACTAATCCGCTGCTGCTCACAGCAATCCTCAGCGAGGAACTGGCGAGGCAGGCGCAGGCGCTGAAGGCCATAAACGAAGAAATGAAACTTCTTCGTAAGAAAGACAATACCTCAACCACCAATTAATTATTTTTGATAGAAAGGATGTATTTGATGGAAGACCAAGCTACTATGCAGTCAAATCCAGAAACTACTGATATTACTGCCCCAGAGACTACAGCATCACCATCTGCAGAGGTAGATGTTAAGGCAATCGGCAAGATTACCAACGAACACGAACAGATTGAAGCCCTGAAAGCGGCTGGCATCTTAGGTGAAAAGCCTACACCAGCACCGGCTCCTGAACCAGAGCCTACTTCTGAACCTGAACCAACTACTGAATCTGAAACTGAAGAAGAGACCAAGCCTGATGAGCAGTCTCAGGAAATCAAGCACAAGATTAAGGTTAATGGTGAGGAAAAGGAAGTTAGCTATGAAGAGCTGATTAAGTTGGCTCAACAGGGCACAGACTACACACGCAAAACTCAAGAACTCGCTGCCGAAAGGAAGCGCTACGATGAACTCCTGAGCAAGCTGAATACTCAACCACAGACTACCGCTCCAGCTCCTGAACAAAAGGACCCTAAGGATGTTTATTCAGCTCAGTATGAAGCTGCGACACATGAAGTTGAGCGCAGACTTGGCCTGAAACGTGATGAGTTCAATCAGTTTGATGCTACTCATACCTTCGTTCTGAATCAGGTGGTACAGGAACAGCAGCAGGCAGCCAACGCACGTAAGCAACTGAATTCTGAAATTGCAGAGTTCGCAAGGCAGGCACAGGCTGACCCTATGACTCCTGAGATTGACGCCAACTTTGACCGCTTCATTTTTGAACTCGGTAAGAAGGAGCCTGAGAAGGCTATGAACCTTGTTATGGCCAAGAGCAGGTTTATGTCTGGCAATGCTTCCCGCGCCGATGCAGAGGCTATGAAAGCGCACTGGAATTATGTCAAGGCAGCGCTGGAAGCAGAAAAGAATACTCCACCACCAACAACCCCAACACCAACACCAATGCCTAAGAAAGTTGAGCCACCAAAGACTGAGGCACCTGGTCCTGCTGTCGTTACAGCACCTCGACCAAAGCTTGACAAAAACAAGCTGAGGTCATTATCCGCTGACCAGGACAGCCAGATTTCGATGCTCAAGAAATTAGGCATCCTATAAAGTTAACCGAAAGGATGATATTTTAATGGCAACCTATTCATATGACGAGCGTACAAATCGAGAAGATTTGACCGACGTTATTACCAACATCTCCCCTACTGACACCCCACTGGTCACCATGTTTGGCAAGGAAAAGGCGTATGCGACCTATCATGAGTGGCCAGAAGATGAGCTGGCTCCAGCTACTGAGAACGCTCAGGTAGAAGGCGCAGAGTTCACCCCTGCAGAAATTGGCAGCCGCGAGCGTAAGGGTAACTACACCCAAATTCTGAGCAAGGCCTTCAAGGTAACTGAGACCCAGCGCGCAGTCAACTCTGCTGGAGTGAACGACGAGTATGCTTACCAGAAGTATAAGGCAATGAAGGAACTGTCCAAGGACCTGGAATATGCCGTTACCAAGAATGCTGCTGGCGACGCAGGCTCTAAGACCACTGCCCGCAAGATGGCTGGTTTGACTGGTCTCATCACCACCAATGTTATCAATGCTTCCAAGCTGGATGCTAATGTAATTGCAAATGCCCTGCAGAAGGTATGGGAGAACGGCGGTCAGGCAAAGAAGCTCGTTGTTTCTGCTAACAACAAGAGAGCGATCTCCGCTATGACTACTTCCAACACCAAGAACGTGGCAGCTAAGGACAAGACTCTGATTGAGGCAGTTGATGTATTTGACACTGACTTTGGCCGTGTAGAGATTGTATCCAGCCGCTTCGTTGACGACAAGACTGTCTTTGTGCTTGACCCATCTTATATCAAGATGGCTTGGCTGCGTCCATTCGAGAGCCACGACCTTACCACCAATACCGATGGCAAGGCAGGTTCTATTGTCGGTGAATGTACTCTGGCAGTTCGCGGTGAGAAGGGCCAGGCCGTTATCAAGCTGGGCGCGTCTGCATAATCTTTTTCTCGTTATAATCACACACACTTGAGGGTGGGGCGTCTCTGCCCTGCCCTTTTGTTATATGACTAAAATTTTAATGTTTAAGGACGGAAATTTTAATGAATAAATACTACGACTTAACAGACGTTGGTGACTCACAACGAAAGATTCTTGACGTAGATATCGCCACAAAGCAAGATAGAATCTGGACCATAGGAAACAACGATGACCATTTGGATTACGTAGGCAGAATGCAGCATGACGAGGGCTATGACATTACTCGCGGCTTCAGGAGAATAGCCCACTTAGACCTTGGTACAGTACGGCTCTTGGCTGTTAAACACCACGACCAAGATGCAATAGATTGGCTCCAGAATGATGATGCCGATGCACGTGACAGGCTCATAGAGAAATACCCTCAGTTCTTCAAGGCTTGCTCAGGAGGTATTTAATGACTCCAAAAAAGTTATTCGCACAGATACGAATGAACGGCGCAATTCAGGACGCTGCTCATGTCAAATATTCTGATTACCAGTTATTGGCTACACTGAACTCTGTCCTGCAGATTATTTACAATACAGTCAGCAACCTTAATAGCACAATCCTCAATCAGTCGCAGGATGTAAGGTTAATCAACGGCAAAGGCGAACTGCCTGACGACTTCCTCTCTCTAGTCAATATCTATGATGGCTCTGGAAATCCACTGACTCCAGCCTCAAAGAACACTCCTCTGAGTAAAGGTAATTATCGCATTGTTGGCGATACAATCTTCCACGCTGGCGACATTGTAACTTTAGAGTATAAACCCTATTTTACAGATGTTGAGTATTCAGAGATAGAAGACGAGCTGATACTTCAGGACTTCTTTGCAGAGCTCATTCGTAAGTACATGATAATCCTGCTGACTGGCGGCTCAGAAACAGACTCTGCTCTTCTCAGTGGTATCAGCGACGCAATCCAGCATATAATCGCAAACCGCGACTACAACGTAAATCGTGGATGCGTCAGCCAATACCAACAACATTGCATGGAGGATATAGAGATGAAAGTACAAGATTTAGTAGACCTCATAAACGCCGAAGCTGATGAGCTGCTGGACAATGACGAAGACAATATCCCCTACGTCAATCACGCCATAGACCTCCTCAGTTTCTTCCTCGCAGCAAATGGCGACCCAGAGCTGCTAGCCACCAAGAACATCAGTGACGGCGAGAATGTACCAAGCACGTTCCTCAACTTCATACCTCGTAATGGATACCCTGTCTATATTGACGCTGGTAAATTTAAAATCTTCACTGACGACAGCACCCTCTACAATGTTAGATACGCGGTAGGTAAGGAACATGTTAACAGCCTCGTTGACGAGATTCCATTTAAGGAAATGTTTACAGGCGCTATGGTTCTCATATGTTCCTATCTCATCAAGAAGAAAGACTTACATACCTGTTGAGTACTGTCAGCAGGATAAGAGCTTCATATCAGAGCTGATGCAAGCTATACAATCAGCCAAAGGAGTGGTTTAATAGATGGCTCAGTTCTTAACTTACAGCACTGGTGCTTTCTATCATGGTATCAACCTCTCCCGTAACGCACAGGCAATACAGCCAACTGAGGCAGTCCAGCTTCATAATTGTGAGTTTGATGTAGAAGATGGTAGTGTAAGAACCTGTGACGGAGTCAGTGTCAAGCATACAGCAGAGATAGCCATCCGCTCTCTATTCTTCGTTCCACAGGCTGACCTCTTCCTCTATATCTTAGACAACAAGGAAATTTACACTGTGAGTCAGGACTTTAAAACTCAACAGCGAATAGGAGAGGTAACAGGTACGAACCCAGCTCAGTTCGTTATTTTTGGTGATGTGGTGGTTATTGCGACAGGCGGCAAACTTAACTATTTCGACATCAAAACCAAGACATTGGTATCATAAGTGAATCACCTGAATCTATCGGTATTACCAGTAGGCAGGGGCACTTAGTAGCATTTAACAATACCAGTGATACTCTCTATTACTCAGCTATCGGCGACCACATGAGCTGGAAGGAATAGTCCTGGAGATGTATCTACTGGCCAGTCCGTAAGTGTCGGCTACAAGGATGCGGGTAATATTATAGCGGCTGACTTCCTTGCTGACCTCGTTATGATATACAAAGAAGACGGCCACGCATACAAGGTTACTGGTGACCCAGCTACAGATGAGTTTGCAGTACTTCCTGATCAACTACAGCTTTCTGCATTTCCCCATATGCCACCTGCAATATCAATTCGAAGACCTTCTTTGCAGGAATGGCGGGATTTAACAGCTATACTCCCACTGCTGCGTATGGTGATGTAGCTTCATTTGAGGAAGGCTTGAATGTCAACTCAGTGCTCAGCCAGATAATCACCAAGAACTGTAAAATGTGGCACTTGCCTAGTAAAAAGCAGATATGGATTGCGCCTGGAGATACAACCAAGCCTGGCCTTGTTTACATTTATCACTACAGCGCAAGGTATGAAGATGGCCGCGGAGTTTTCACCACTCGCACCTTCAAACATGATTTAACAGATGTAGTAGAGGCTGACGACAAAGTATTCATCAGCTATGGCGCTTGTATCGGTGTACTTGACCCTACTATCGACACTGACGGCGACGACCAGATTGAAACCATCATGATAGGGCAGGAAAGGTTAGCTTCAAAGCACTCCATTCTCGTCATGAACCGTCTGCTTATCACCAACAATCGCATAGCTGGCTGGTGTCAGTTGCAGTGTGGTAAGAAGACCAAGACTATTCCTCTCAGTGATGGAACTCATTATGTCGCTGACTATAAGATGCCTGTTCAAGTTGCAACCAGCTACATCGAAGATGAACCATACACTAGGTCTTACAAGGTAGGCGGCGGCAGTAACAAAACCGTTCAAATCAAGCTCCGCGTTCCAAAGGGTTCAATCAGCCTTAGGACAATGGATTATGAATATCTGGAGGTGTAAACATAATGTATAGAGTCTATCCAAACAATTTCGTTCATGGCGGCTCGACTATAAAGCAGTCGCTAGAGAATGACAATCTCGATATAGAGAACCTTTATTTTGAAAATTCAGCAGCTAGATGAGTACGTTACCAGTGAAATGAAAAAGAGAGGTTTTACTGAAAAATGAGTAGACTTCACCCATTAAATGTTGAAACCACATCAGTCCTTGAGGGCTTTCGTAAATGACCAGACTGACATAGAGAACCTCTACTCACTCTATACTGAACTTAAAAACAAGGCTAATAAGTTAGTTAACAGTGACAAAGAGAACTTCACTTCACTCGAGAAATACAATACCACCTCCTATGACAACTGTAAACAATATTTGAAGTGGAGGCTGACTTATAACTGCAACTATCTGACTCAGAGTGTGACCCCAAACATCCTTGTTACGATGAACGAAAAGACAGTTATATTGAGGTTATTCAGGACACTATAATCTATGCACCTGCTGGAATCAAAAACGGTGTACATATCACCAAAGCAATTAAGCTGACCGCTGGCACAAGGTTCTATCTTCCAAACCAGCTTGACCGTACACCTCAGATTCTTTATGACACGGTGGTTGATGCCAAGTACGTTCTCTGTGTTTGTGACGACAATAAACTCATCATTGAGGACAGGAATAAATTCAAAGGCTGGCGTAACAAGTATGCCTACACAGCCCTCTACTCAGAAGGAAGTTATATTCTTGACGAGAAGACCTTCACTGTGAAGAAGTTGGCAAGTGGTGAGTGGATAACCACCGATACTCTCGTTCCGCTCTGCGACCTCACTATCACTGACTTCAGTGTCAACAGGCCGTATGCACCAGCAGCTCAGCCTTTCAGCAGAAGCATCACACTTACCAACTTTGCAGACCCATTTTCTCAGGTGAGTGTAGAATGACACTGAAAGAGTGGAGAAAGAAGTACTCTGCGTTGATACCACTGCTTATTCGCGACCCAAGAGCGCAAACCTATTTTGAAGAAGACAAGGGCTTTATGGACTATATCGTGGAGGGCAACACTCTCACCATCGACCACTCATGTACCACAGACATCCTTTACATGAGAAAGAAGATTTTTGAAATTGCGCGCTCGCTGGCCTGCAGATACCTGATTACCTATACCATGCGCTCGCCTTCAGCATACGTAAGAAAGACAGGAGCACATTTTGATTATGCAGGCTCTCGCTTCCTAGCCAATGGCAAGTGGTACTGGAGATTTGAGGAGGAATTAAATGATATTATTTGATTTTAAACAGAAAAACGGATTTGACTCGTATGGCCGTCCAACTCTCAATCTCGGCCATTGTCACTTTAAGGGCGGCGGCACATCAACCACCATACAGAAACGTGACATTCCAGAACAGAGCGCACTTGAAACTGAGCTGGAAGCAAAGCTAGGTCAGTATAACCAGTCTGGTATCGACGCTGCTAATGCGCTGCAGAAAGAGGCACTGGAGTACATCAACCAAACCTACAACCCTAATTGGCAGATGTTGTATGATGAGTATAATGGCGACATCGCGGCGGCCCTTGCCGACTATCAGAATACATCTGACGCTACTCTAAATGCCTACACAACTGCACTGGCTCAACGCGAAAACATCTTCGGTGAGCAGTCAGACCAGAACCTGATTGACTACAGGAAGCTGATGAATCAGGCCCTCGGCAATCAGACAGACGAAAGAAATCTGGCTAGTGGCGAGTATGGCAGCGCACTGACTGAGGCAGCTCAGAAGTACGACCTCCAGCAGCGAGAAGACCTGAACAGCTATAAGAATGCACTGTCACAGGCAGAGAGTACAAACCAGCGTGACCTCTCTAATGCTCTGGCTAAATATGACAACACCCAGCAGAAAAACCTGAGCCAGTATCAAAGTACACTCGATACTGAGAAAACTAAGTATGATGGCTCAATGTCAAGTGCTCTTGACGAGTATTCTAAGGGCATGGCTAGTGTAAATGCTAGGGCACAGGAACTGGCTGATGGTATCCTACCAAGCTCCTACAATCAGAATTTTCAGGCTGCGATGAAAGATGACCTCAACGCATTGTATGGAAGCAAGATTTCTCAGCTGGCCTCCCGCGGCATAATTAACAGCTCTGTAACCAATACTGCTATGGACTCAATTAGTCAAAGTATCGCAGATGCCTCAGCTAAAAACTTCATACAGTCCTTGTCTTCTGCATCCAGTCTGAACAATGCAAGGGCATCTAATTTGGCTGATACCAGTACTCTGCGTTGATACCACTGCTTAGACACATTCTCTGTTGGTTCAGGAGTAGCCGACAGTATATACAAGGCGGCGCAGGGCTCAGCAGACTCTATCTACAACGCTTCCGTTGCGAATGCAAAGGACAAATACAACAACTCTGTATCCAACTCCAAGAGCATCTATGACGCAGCCAATACTGTCAGCGGTAACCGCTACAATGCTGCAACTGGAATCGCAAAGAATAAATATGACTCCGCTATCTCCAATGCAGATACAAAGTACACTAATTCAGTGGGTACAGCTGATAATATCTATAAATCTGCACAGGCAAATACAAAGTCTCAGTATGATAACGCCATTGCGAATGCTGCCGCTGGCTACGCTGCGCAGACTGACCTCGCTAAGCAGCTCCTGCAGAGCAAAAATGAAGCAGCCCAGAATAAATTCGTTGGCGCGGCGCAGGCACAGGCCCAGAGTTATTATGCTCCTGGAACACTCCTTGGGTACGCACAGAACTTAGCTAATTCAGCCAACAATCAGTACAACACCATGTATACTGGCCGTATGGGTACAGCTTCAACATCAACCACTACAACACAAAGTAGTGGCAATGATGATTCCATTTGGGGAGCAGCCGGTACAATCGGCGCCGCACTCATCACATGCTTCGCAGCTGGAACCAAGGTTGCCATACGTGGCGGTTTGAAAAATATAGAGGACATCAAGGTTGGCGATGAAGTGCTGACTCTCTCAGAGAATGGTGGCTTCACACATAGGAAGGTTACCAAGGTTTCTAAGCCTCGAGTAAACGACACAATCAGCGTTCGATTCGCTAACGGTGCAACTTTCGTAACCACCAGCTCACAGAGACTCTTGACTTACGGCGGCTTTGAGTACATTGAGAAGGTCACTCGACCAATCATTACAACCCAGTCCAATCCAACGGCCATCTTGGAGATGCATGCAGATAAAAGGCAGACAGTGTATGATTTCACCGTAGAGGGCAACAATATATTCTTTGCAAACGGTATCGGTGTGGAAGGAGACGATTAAGTGGAAGATAATAGCGGAATGAAGCAATATCAGGACTTCCTGATGAGACAGGCACAGATTCAGAATCAGCAGGCACAGGGAATGGCGAAGGGCCCATGGGGTGCCCTCTCCCAGATTCTCGGTGCGTACATTCAGAAAAGAAGTATTGACGGCGCCATGAATTATGCCTCTGGAATAGGCGATCAGTTAGGTGATGGCTCAATAGAACAGCAGGCCCAGGCTCAGCACGAAGCAGCCGTTAATAGCTCCAACAACTACAGCTTCAACACTCCGAAAGGAGCAATTACCCCACAGCAGATAAATACTGGCTACCAAGCACAGACACAGCCTGAACAGAACCAAAACAGAGGTTATGACTTCAGCCTCAATAATGCAAAGATTGGCGGGAATGCATACTCTCAGACTAAAGATAGTCTAGGGGCGGCACCACTGAATATGTTCCAGAAAGCTGCTCAGAACCAGATGGCTAATGATGCCCGTATCAATCAGGAGAACGAGATACTCAGAAAGAATGGTTGGGACCCAGAGTACGAAGCAAAGATTAGGCAGAACCCCCAGTGGTATGTAGGCTCTGATTATGTTGGCGACAATGTAGAAGCCCGCAAACAGGCTGAACAGCATTATCTCGATACCATGCAGAAATGGCATGGAGACGATGGCAAGTGGAACAAGGAGTATGCTGCTGGAATAGCCAAGGACCCAAGTAATTATGTAGGTTCTGACTGGACCGGCGGTAATGCTGATGCAGAACGTCAGGCGGAGTTACATTACCTCGACACACAGCGTCAGGCTCATTTAGATAGAGCTAGACAGACTGGCACCCCTCCCACCTCCCCTCAACAGGAAAAACAGTATATGAGCTATTCTGATTACGCAGCAAAAGCAAAGCAGCTGAAGGCTGAAGCCATGAAGAAGATGGTATCCAAGTATGGTGAGGCCGCTGCTCTCAGAGCTTCTTCAATGATCGACGACGCCATCGACAGTAAGCTTCAGGCATACGGCAACGCCATCGACAACAAGGCTCGCCAGCAGCTTGGTCAGTTCCTCTTGAACGGTGATACCGATACTCCTCAGGGATTGCGACAGGCTCTCTGGGCGGCAACTGAGTATAACCGTCAAGCCAAGGCAATGGGTAGGGAAGGAATAGACACTGCTTACCTCGGTCAGATGCTGGCTGCTGGAGATACTAATATTATAGCCAAGGATATGGGTGGCACAGTTAACTATTACCTCACCAACAAGAACGGTAAGGCTCTGGGTGTGGATGCAGAAGGCAATAAGATCATGATGCAGCCAATCCTCGCTGAGCAGAAGTCAATGACTCCAGACAATGCAGCTAACCTGAAGGAGAAAGCTCGCGAGCATGACAACGACTTGAGATTCAAGTATTACGCCAACGACACTGGTAACGCAAGCAGAGAGAGAATCGCGGCTGGAAACAACAGAGCTTCCTTACTTGCGGCAGGTATGCGGGCTGAGAGCAAGGCGGCTTCATCTGGCTCACCAAAGATGACCGCAGCCCAGAAGCAGAAACACGATGGAGCTATCGCAGAACTTAATCAGGGAATCTCAGCGGCGGTTAACAGCATCAAGTCCGGTAACACCTACCTATCTGATGACGATGAAAATGTGGACACCAGCGTAGGCGACTTCTGTAACCGCGTCAAAGAACTGATTAATAATGGTACACTGACTGGTGATGAAGCTGCATTCTATCAGAACAAGTGCTATGAGGTCCAGTATTATCGCGAGAAGAAAGCTGGTAATGAGGAAATGGCGCAGAAGTATTATAATGCACTGACAGACGACTACAAGAAGGACAACATGAAATAACCTACAGGCTGCTATGTGAGAGCATGGCGGCCCTTTTGTTTGCTTTACTGTAAAAAAACAGTGTGGTATAATATTAAGAAGGAGGAATTATAATGGAGAAGGAAAAATGCTACATTTGTGGAGGAGACTTTGAAGATGCTTTGCTGGATTTCAAGGTTACGATAGGGAACGCTCACATAATCATCACTGGGGTTCCTGGCAAACGCTGCTCTCAGTGTGACGAAGAGTCTTTGAGCCTTGATGTTTACTCCAAGATAGAGAATTTTATAAAGGAATATAAAACTGAAAAAGAGATTGAAACTGTACAATACAGTAAAATTGCAGCTTGAATAACTAAGACCGCTGTGCAGAGATGCATTGGCGGCTAGAATGAGGCAGATTAAGAATTCAGAAGAGGAGATGAGTGATATGTGCAAAGAAGTAGAGAAATATACTATGGAAAGATTTGAGGAAACAGCTTTGAAAATGTTAAAAAACAATGAACCAGTAAGTAAGATTCTCGAATACACTAATTTGGCTATGAGTAGGATCAAGGAACTTGCTAATCAGAACGGGTACACTCTAGTTGATGGCTAATTAGTGAAGTACAATGGCTTCGCAAGCGCTTGAAACATTCAAAGCTGACGCAAGTTCTGGTGGAGGAACCGGATATGGGAAACTATTTTAAGGAATTATTTAAAGACGATTTAGAAAAAAAGTGGAATGATGGAATAAATAAAGGCAGGATAGAAGGACAGGAGAAGGTTAATGCTCTAAACAAATTGCTGATAGAAACCAAAAGATTCGTAGACCTTGAAAAGGCTACGAAGGATTTAGAATATCAGAATAAGCTGATAAAGGATTTACTACCTGTGTGAATAGGTTTACAGGCCGCTGTGCAGAAATGCATGGCGGCTGTTTTATTATAGCCACTACATGGGAAGTTGACACACTAAAAAAGGCTCCCCTACGTGGAGAGCCCAGCAATTTCTAGACTGGGACCACATAGGGGCAGTCTGAATATTATCTAATTGTTGTCACATGACAACAAATTGTTTATTATTATATCTTTTATTGTTATGGCTGTATTTAATATTATTTAATTGTTGTCACATGACAACAAATTGTCAGTTTTCACTTGAAAAAATATCTTCAAGAACAGTTTTGGTCATATCATTAGAGAATTCAAGATCTTTAATTGCCTTTAAAACAGCTTCCTTGAATATGGCTTCATCTTCTTTTGCTAGTGCTACATTGAACTTTTTGAAATTCTTCGGAATAGTATAACTTAGCGGCTTATTATTGATCGCAGATTTTATATTTAACTCTAAAAGCTCATCAATTTCTTCGATTGATTTCGCCGAAAGTAATAGTTGTGTATCAATTCCAGACTTAAAAAGATACTCGTTTTTGAAGATATATTCCTGTAGTTCACTGCTCATGAACGCCAGCCTTAACGCTATGCTCTGAGTGATAGTGCCTTCATCCAGCATGGCAATAAACTCAGGTATAAGATTTCTTAGTTTATAATATCTGTTTACTTTACTTGCGCTTACTCCAAGTGTTTGAGCTACAACTTCACCAGAACGACCAGGTATTTCACCCCAAGTCTCTTTCTTGATCTGCTTCTGCAATTCCATGGCACTCACAATTGACCTTATCTGAAGGCTAGGAGCTTCCGCGGCGCGCTGGGTCATATTATTGGTGATGATAATGAACTTTGCAGCAGCCTCGTCTATCTGTTCCCCCTCATACACATGGCAACGCATAGTGTTAAAACGTGCCTCGTCAGGATAAAGTTCGTGTAGTACACTGATGGCTGTGAAACGCGTATGCCCCCCCAGAATAGAGTACTCTGCGTTGATACCACTGCTTCATACAAGAGCTGGAGCAAGCTGTCCCTGATGATAGATACTCTTTACAATCAGTTTGAAAGTCTCTTCGTCAGGCATTGGGAAGAAGTTCCATTCATCAGGAGCAGGAGCAAGCTCATCAAGTGCAATGTCAATATCATGCTTAGCAGGAAACAGCTTATCAATGCGCTGAATGTTCTGCTGAACAACTTCAGTGTTAGCTCTGTCTTCCTGAACAGAGGCAGTAGGTGCAG
Source organism: Cylicocyclus nassatus (assembly GCA_958299035.1). Lineage (NCBI taxonomy): Eukaryota > Metazoa > Nematoda > Chromadorea > Rhabditida > Strongylidae > Cylicocyclus > Cylicocyclus nassatus. Next base: position 1,735 of record CATQJL010000147.1, on the reverse strand, counting down.
CTTCAACAAGCTCCTTAATTTCCTTCTTGAAAATAGGATCATCTACTGACTCATAATTAGCCTTTGACTCCTTTTTTATGAAACTGCTATCAACTGAAAACTTACTCATTTATAAGCACCTCCAATTCATTAAGCATTGCTTCATACTTCTTTGAAGCCTTAGAGACTGGATACATTGCAGTTACCGGCTTGCTGCTCATTCGAGATTTTGGTACATCGGTATTCTGCGGAATAAAGGTGTTGAAACAGTGTATGCCATTCTCAGTAAGATCATTCTTAAACGTAGGAATCGCCTTCGACAAAGCAGTTCTCTCATCAGCTCTTACAAATAAAACTCCAGCTACTTTAGCGGCAGTCATTCCATCTTCTTCTCTCATCGCAATAAAATTGCAAACATTGATAGCACCTTCAATGCCATGCTTATCAGCATCTGTAGGAATAACCACCCAGTCGGCACATTTAAAAGTACTGGTTACGAGCAGCCCCATAGATGGCTGAGTGTCAACAAGAACATAATCGTAAATACCAAGTTTCTTAATATCATTGAAGAGGTGGCCAACCAGATCACCACGCTCAGAACATGTCTGTAGGAATGTTGACTCGAAGCTGTGCTGCATCCCTTGATCAGATACAATGACATCAATATTCTTGTACTCTGTGCCATGAATAAAGTTATGTACAGGCTGTTTTTTACCACTATCAAAGAAGGCGGTTAGATAGTCTTTAACAGTTGCTACCTCGCTGCAACTGTCATATCCCATTAAATCTGAGGCATTGCACTGAATGTCAAGGTCAACAACGAGAACTCTTTTCTGTCTCTTCCCCATTAAAACAGCGAGTGCAGTACAAGTGGTGGTCTTTGCGACACCGCCCTTGTTATTGGAAAAAGCAATGATTTTTGTTTCGTGTTTAATGCCGTCTGGCTCTAACATTCCCGATCTCTCCTTTTTTTCACCTGTATCTTTAATATCTTTTTTGTAATAATCTTTTAAGTAGTCTTCCAAAATTTCATTGATTGTCTGATTGAGGGTACGGTTCGTTTTATCAGCCATATCCTGAAGTAAATCCTTCGTGGATGTGCTGGTCCTCATCGTGACTCTTACAATGTTTTCATAAACAGTCGGCCTCGCCAATAATTTCACCGCCTATGCATCTTAAAACAAAATCAGCCTAATGACTTCACCATATTTATATTATAAGTGACGTCACTAACTATTGTCAAGAAGAATCTATTAAGACAGGGTAATTATTGTAGAAGAGACAAAATGAAAAAGGAGGATACCAAATGAAACCACCAAAGGGCTATGTTGACCCCGGCATCGACTGGGACAGTATTACTGAACAGGAACATGAGCAAACCTTCACTGACAAGCTGTTGGCCGCTGATATCGACGGCATATTCAGAGACAACCTTCAACCAGCATTTGATTCAGCTGTAGAGTTTGGCAAGAACATCAGACATGATGTTGGCAAGTGGGTAGACGACACCATCAATGACGTAGGTGAATTCGTAGATAACCCAGGCACTGATACAGCTTGGAAGGCCTATGAGGACATGGTTGCACCAGCAGGGAAGCTCGCTGTTACGCCATTCATTCCAGGTCATGCACGAGGGGTTGCAGGAGCGCTGTATGCGCCCAAGTTCATCAGCGACACCATTAATTCTGGAAGTAAAAATATTGAGGAAGATGGCGTCGGTCAGGGCATACAGTACTCTGCGTTGATACCACTGCTT
>CATQJL010000146.1:0-234421 GCA_958299035.1 Cylicocyclus nassatus | reverse complement strand
AAGCAGTGGTATCAACGCAGAGTACTAGCCTTGACACTCCTTCGTAGGCCTTGACACTCCTTCGTGAGCCTTGACACTCCTTCGTAGGCCTTGACACTCCTTCGTGAGCCTTGACACTCCTTCGTAGGCCTTGACACTCCTTCGTGAGCCTTAACACTCCTTCATGAGCCTTGACACTCCTTCGTAGGCCTTGACACTCCTTCGTGAGCCTTGACACTCCTTCGTAGGCTTTGACACTCCTTCGTGAGCCTTGACACTCCTTCGTAGGCCTTGACACTCCTTCGTGAGCCTTGACACTCCTTCGTAGGCCTTGACACTCCTTCGTGAGCCTTAACACTCCTTCATGAGCCTTGACACCCTTCGTAGGCCTTGACACTCCTTCGTGAGCTGACCTCCTTCGTAGGCTTTGACACTCCTTCGTGAGCCTTGACACTCCTTCGTAGGCCTTGGCACTCCTTCGTGAGCCTTGACACTCCTTCGTGAGCCTTGACACTCCTTCGTGAGACTTGACACTCCTTCGTAGGCCTTGACACTCCTTCGTGAGCCTTGACACTCCTTCGTAGGCCTTGACACTCCTTCGTGAGCCTTGACACTCCTTTGTGAGCCTTGACACTCCTTCGTGAGCCTTGACACTCCTTCGTAGGCCTTGACACTCCTTCGTGAGCCTTAACACTCCTTCGTAGGCCTTGACACTCCTTCGTGAGCCTTGACACTCCTTCGTAGGGCCTTGACACTCCTTCGTGAGCCTTGACACTCCTTCGTGAGCCTTGACACTCCTTCGTGAGCCTTGACACTCCTTCGTGAGCCCTGACACTCCTTCGTAGGCCTTGACACTCCTTCGTAGGCCTTGACACTCCTTTGTAGGCCTTGACACTCTTTCGTGAGCCTTGACATTCCTTCGTGAGCCTTGACACTCCTTCGTGAGCCTTGACACTCTTTCGTGAGCCTTGACACTCCTTCGTGAGCCTTGACACTCCTTCGTGAGCCTTGACACTCCTTCGTGAGCCTTGACACTCCTTCGTGAGCCTTGACACTCCTTCGTGAGCCTTGACACTCTTTCGTGAGCCTTGACACTCCTTCGTGAGCCTTGACACTTCTTCGTGAGCCTTGACACTCCTTCGTGAGCCTTGACACTCCTTCGTAGGCCTTGACACTCCTTCGTGAGCCTTGACACTCCTTCGTGAGCCTTGACACTCTTTCGTGAGCCTTGACACTCCTTCGTGAGCCTTGACACTCCTTCGTGAGCCTTGACACTCTTTCGTGAGCCTTGACACTTCTTCGTGAGCCTTGACACTCCTTCGTGAGCCTTGACACTTCTTCGTGAGCCTTGACACTCCTTCGTGAGCCTTGACACTCCTTCGTAGGCCTTGACACTCCTTCGTGAGCCTTGACACTCCTTCGTGAGCCTTGACACTCTTTCGTGAGCCTTGACACTCCTTCGTGAGCCTTGACACTCCTTCGTGAGCCTTGACACTCCTTCGTGAGCCTTGACACTCCTTCGTAGGCCTTGACACTCCTTCGTGAGCCTTGACACTCCTTCGTAGGCCTTGACACTCCTTCGTGAGCCTTGACACTCCTTCGTAGGCCTTGACACTCCTTCGTGAGCCTTGACACTCCTTCGTAGGCCTTGACTCTCCTTCGTAGGCCTTGACACTCCTTCGTGAGCCTTGACACTCCTTCGTAGGCCTTGACACTCTTTCGTGAGCCTTGACACTCCTTCGTGAGCCTTGACACTCCTTCGTGAGCCTTGACACTCCTTCGTGAGCCCTGACACTCCTTCGTAGGCTTGGACACTCCTTCGTAGGCCTTGACACTCCTTTGTAGGCCTTGACACTCTTTCGTGAGCCTTGACATTCCTTCGTGAGCCTTGACACTCCTTCGTGAGCCTTGACACTCTTTCGTGAGCCTTGACACTCCTTCGTGAGCCTTGACACTCCTTCGTGAGCCTTGACACTCCTTCGTGAGCCGTGACACTCCTTCGTGAGCCTTGACACTCCTTCGTGAGCCTTGACACTCTTTCGTGAGCCTTGACACTTCTTCGTGAGCCTTGACACTCCTTCGTGAGCCTTGACACTTCTTCGTGAGCCTTGACACTCCTTCGTGAGCCTTGACACTCCTTCGTAGGCCTTGACACTCCTTCGTGAGCCCTGACACTCCTTCGTAGGCCTTGACACTCCTTCGTAGGCCTTGACACTCCTTCGTAGGCCTTGACACTCCTTCGTGAGCCTTGACACTCCTTCGTAGGCCTTGACACTCCTTCGTGAGCCTTGACACTCCTTCGTGAGCCTTGACACTCTTTCGTGAGCCTTGACACTCTTTCGTGAGCCTTGACACTCCCTTCGTGAGCCTTGACACTCCTTCGTGAGCCTTGACACTCCTTCGTGAGCCCTGACACTCCTTCGTAGGCCTTGACACTCCTTCGTAGGCCTTGACACTCCTTCGTAGGCCTTGACAACTCTTTCGTGAGCCTTGACACTCTTTCGTGAGCCTTGACACTCCTTCGTGAGCCTTGACACTCCTTCGTGAGCCTTGACACTCCTTCGTGAGCCCTGACACTCCTTCGTAGGCCTTGACACTCCTTCGTAGGCCTTGACACTCCTTCGTAGGCCTTGACACTCCTTCGTGAGCCTTGACACTCCTTCGTAGGCCTTGACACTCCTTCGTGAGCCTTGACACTCCTTCGTAGGCCTTGACACTCCTTCGTGAGCCTTGACACTCCTTCGTAGGCCTTGACTCTCCTTCGTAGGCCTTGACACTCCTTCGTGAGCCTTGACACTCTTTCGTGAGCCTTGACACTCCTTCGTGAGCCTTGACACTCCTTCGTGAGCCTTGACACTCTTTCGTGAGCCTTGACACTTCTTCGTGAGCCTTGACACTCCTTCGTGAGCCTTGACACTTCTTCGTGAGCCTTGACACTCCTTCGTGAGCCTTGACACTCCTTCGTAGGCCTTGACACTCCTTCGTGAGCCCTTGACACTCCTTCGTGAGCCTTGACACTCTTTCGTGAGCCTTGACACTCCTTCGTGAGCCTTGACACTCCTTCGTGAGCCTTGACACTCCTTCGTGAGCCTTGACACTCCTTCGTAGGCCTTGACACTCCTTCGTGAGCCTTGACACTCCTTCGTAGGCCTTGACACTCCTTCGTGAGCCTTGACACTCCTTCGTAGGCCTTGACACTCCTTCGTGAGCCTTGACACTCCTTCGTAGGCCTTGACTCTCCTTCGTAGGCCTTGACACTCCTTCGTGAGCCTTGACACTCCTTCGTAGGCCTTGACACTCTTTCGTGAGCCTTGACACTCCTTCGTGAGCCTTGACACTCCTTCGTGAGCCTTGACACTCCTTCGTGAGCCCTGACACTCCTTCGTAGGCCTTGACACTCCTTCGTAGGCCTTGACACTCCTTTGTAGGCCTTGACACTCTTTCGTGAGCCTTGACATTCCTTCGTGAGCCTTGACACTCCTTCGTGAGCCTTGACACTCTTTCGTGAGCCTTGACACTCCTTCGTGAGCCTTGACACTCCTTCGTGAGCCTTGACACTCCTTCGTGAGCCTTGACACTCCTTCGTGAGCCTTGACACTCCTTCGTGAGCCTTGACACTCTTTCGTGAGCCTTGACACTCCTTCGTGAGCCTTGACACTTCTTCGTGAGCCTTGACACTCCTTCGTGAGCCTTGACACTCCTTCGTAGGCCTTGACACTCCTTCGTGAGCCTTGACACTCCTTCGTGAGCCTTGACACTCTTTCGTGAGCCTTGACACTCCTTCGTGAGCCTTGACACTCCTTCGTGAGCCTTGACACTCTTTCGTGAGCCTTGACACTTCTTCGTGAGCCTTGACACTCCTTCGTGAGCCTTGACACTTCTTCGTGAGCCTTGACACTCCTTCGTGAGCCTTGACACTCCTTCGTAGGCCTTGACACTCCTTCGTGAGCCTTGACACTCCTTCGTGAGCCTTGACACTCTTTCGTGAGCCTTGACACTCCTTCGTGAGCCTTGACACTCCTTCGTGAGCCTTGACACTCCTTCGTGAGCCTTGACACTCCTTCGTAGGCCTTGACACTCCTTCGTGAGCCTTGACACTCCTTCGTAGGCCTTGACACTCCTTCGTGAGCCTTGACACTCCTTCGTAGGCCTTGACACTCCTTCGTGAGCCTTGACACTCCTTCGTAGGCCTTGACTCTCCTTCGTAGGCCTTGACACTCCTTCGTGAGCCTTGACACTCCTTCGTAGGCCTTGACACTCTTTCGTGAGCCTTGACACTCCTTCGTGAGCCTTGACACTCCTTCGTGAGCCTTGACACTCCTTCGTGAGCCCTGACACTCCTTCGTAGGCTTGACACTCCTTCGTAGGCCTTGACACTCCTTTGTAGGCCTTGACACTCTTTCGTGAGCCTTGACATTCCTTCGTGAGCCTTGACACTCCTTCGTGAGCCTTGACACTCTTTCGTGAGCCTTGACACTCCTTCGTGAGCCTTGACACTCCTTCGTGAGCCTTGACACTCCTTCGTGAGCCGTGACACTCCTTCGTGAGCCTTGACACTCCTTCGTGAGCCTTGACACTCTTTCGTGAGCCTTGACACTTCTTCGTGAGCCTTGACACTCCTTCGTGAGCCTTGACACTTCTTCGTGAGCCTTGACACTCCTTCGTGAGCCTTGACACTCCTTCGTAGGCCTTGACACTCCTTCGTGAGCCCTGACACTCCTTCGTAGGCCTTGACACTCCTTCGTAGGCCTTGACACTCCTTCGTAGGCCTTGACACTCCTTCGTGAGCCTTGACACTCCTTCGTAGGCCTTGACACTCCTTCGTGAGCCTTGACACTCCTTCGTGAGCCTTGACACTCCTTCGTAGGCCTTGACACTCCTTCGTGAGCCCTGACACTCCTTCGTAGGCCTTGACACTCCTTCGTAGGCCTTGACACTCCTTCGTAGGCCTTGACACTCCTTCGTGAGCCTTGACACTCCTTCGTAGGCCTTGACACTCCTTCGTGAGCCTTGACACTCCTTCGTGAGCCTTGACACTCTTTCGTGAGCCTTGACACTCTTTCGTGAGCCTTGACACTCCTTCGTGAGCCTTGACACTCCTTCGTGAGCCTTGACACTCCTTCGTGAGCCCTGACACTCCTTCGTAGGCCTTGACACTCCTTCGTAGGCCTTGACACTCCTTCGTAGGCCTTGACACTCTTTCGTGAGCCTTGACACTCTTTCGTGAGCCTTGACACTCCTTCGTGAGCCTTGACACTCCTTCGTGAGCCTTGACACTCCTTCGTGAGCCCTGACACTCCTTCGTAGGCCTTGACACTCCTTCGTAGGCCTTGACACTCCTTCGTAGGCCTTGACACTCCTTCGTGAGCCTTGACACTCCTTCGTAGGCCTTGACACTCCTTCGTGAGCCTTGACACTCCTTCGTAGGCCTTGACACTCCTTCGTGAGCCTTGACACTCCTTCGTGAGCCTTGACACTCCTTCGTGAGCCTTGACACTCCTTCGTGAGCCCTGACACTCCTTCGTAGGCCTTGACACTCCTTCGTAGGCCTTGACACTCCTTTGTAGGCCTTGACACTCTTTCGTGAGCCTTGACATTCCTTCGTGAGCCTTGACACTCCTTCGTGAGCCTTGACACTCTTTCGTGAGCCTTGACACTCCTTCGTGAGCCTTGACACTCCTTCGTGAGCCTTGACACTCCTTCGTGAGCCTTGACACTCCTTCGTGAGCCTTGACACTCCTTCGTGAGCCTTGACACTCTTTCGTGAGCCTTGACACTCCTTCGTGAGCCTTGACACTTCTTCGTGAGCCTTGACACTCCTTCGTGAGCCTTGACACTCCTTCGTAGGCCTTGACACTCCTTCGTGAGCCTTGACACTCCTTCGTGAGCCTTGACACTCTTTCGTGAGCCTTGACACTCCTTCGTGAGCCTTGACACTCCTTCGTGAGCCTTGACACTCTTTCGTGAGCCTTGACACTTCTTCGTGAGCCTTGACACTCCTTCGTGAGCCTTGACACTTCTTCGTGAGCCTTGACACTCCTTCGTGAGCCTTGACACTCCTTCGTAGGCCTTGACACTCCTTCGTGAGCCTTGACACTCCTTCGTGAGCCTTGACACTCTTTCGTGAGCCTTGACACTCCTTCGTGAGCCTTGACACTCCTTCGTGAGCCTTGACACTCCTTCGTGAGCCTTGACACTCCTTCGTAGGCCTTGACACTCCTTCGTGAGCCTTGACACTCCTTCGTAGGCCTTGACACTCCTTCGTGAGCCTTGACACTCCTTCGTAGGCCTTGACACTCCTTCGTGAGCCTTGACACTCCTTCGTAGGCCTTGACTCTCCTTCGTAGGCCTTGACACTCCTTCGTGAGCCTTGACACTCCTTCGTAGGCCTTGACACTCTTTCGTGAGCCTTGACACTCCTTCGTGAGCCTTGACACTCCTTCGTGAGCCTTGACACTCCTTCGTGAGCCCTGACACTCCTTCGTAGGCCTTGACACTCCTTCGTAGGCCTTGACACTCCTTTGTAGGCCTTGACACTCTTTCGTGAGCCTTGACATTCCTTCGTGAGCCTTGACACTCCTTCGTGAGCCTTGACACTCTTTCGTGAGCCTTGACACTCCTTCGTGAGCCTTGACACTCCTTCGTGAGCCTTGACACTCCTTCGTGAGCCTTGACACTCCTTCGTGAGCCTTGACACTCCTTCGTGAGCCTTGACACTCTTTCGTGAGCCTTGACACTCCTTCGTGAGCCTTGACACTTCTTCGTGAGCCTTGACACTCCTTCGTGAGCCTTGACACTCCTTCGTAGGCCTTGACACTCCTTCGTGAGCCTTGACACTCCTTCGTGAGCCTTGACACTCTTTCGTGAGCCTTGACACTCCTTCGTGAGCCTTGACACTCCTTCGTGAGCCTTGACACTCTTTCGTGAGCCTTGACACTTCTTCGTGAGCCTTGACACTCCTTCGTGAGCCTTGACACTTCTTCGTGAGCCTTGACACTCCTTCGTGAGCCTTGACACTCCTTCGTAGGCCTTGACACTCCTTCGTGAGCCTTGACACTCCTTCGTGAGCCTTGACACTCTTTCGTGAGCCTTGACACTCCTTCGTGAGCCTTGACACTCCTTCGTGAGCCTTGACACTCCTTCGTGAGCCTTGACACTCCTTCGTAGGCCTTGACACTCCTTCGTGAGCCTTGACACTCCTTCGTAGGCCTTGACACTCCTTCGTGAGCCTTGACACTCCTTCGTAGGCCTTGACACTCCTTCGTGAGCCTTGACACTCCTTCGTAGGCCTTGACTCTCCTTCGTAGGCCTTGACACTCCTTCGTGAGCCTTGACACTCCTTCGTAGGCCTTGACACTCTTTCGTGAGCCTTGACACTCCTTCGTGAGCCTTGACACTCCTTCGTGAGCCTTGACACTCCTTCGTGAGCCCTGACACTCCTTCGTAGGCTTGACACTCCTTCGTAGGCCTTGACACTCCTTTGTAGGCCTTGACACTCTTTCGTGAGCCTTGACATTCCTTCGTGAGCCTTGACACTCCTTCGTGAGCCTTGACACTCTTTCGTGAGCCTTGACACTCCTTCGTGAGCCTTGACACTCCTTCGTGAGCCTTGACACTCCTTCGTGAGCCGTGACACTCCTTCGTGAGCCTTGACACTCCTTCGTGAGCCTTGACACTCTTTCGTGAGCCTTGACACTTCTTCGTGAGCCTTGACACTCCTTCGTGAGCCTTGACACTTCTTCGTGAGCCTTGACACTCCTTCGTGAGCCTTGACACTCCTTCGTAGGCCTTGACACTCCTTCGTGAGCCCTGACACTCCTTCGTAGGCCTTGACACTCCTTCGTAGGCCTTGACACTCCTTCGTAGGCCTTGACACTCCTTCGTGAGCCTTGACACTCCTTCGTAGGCCTTGACACTCCTTCGTGAGCCTTGACACTCCTTCGTGAGCCTTGACACTCCTTCGTAGGCCTTGACACTCCTTCGTGAGCCCTGACACTCCTTCGTAGGCCTTGACACTCCTTCGTAGGCCTTGACACTCCTTCGTAGGCCTTGACACTCCTTCGTGAGCCTTGACACTCCTTCGTAGGCCTTGACACTCCTTCGTGAGCCTTGACACTCCTTCGTGAGCCTTGACACTCTTTCGTGAGCCTTGACACTCTTTCGTGAGCCTTGACACTCCTTCGTGAGCCTTGACACTCCTTCGTGAGCCTTGACACTCCTTCGTGAGCCCTGACACTCCTTCGTAGGCCTTGACACTCCTTCGTAGGCCTTGACACTCCTTCGTAGGCCTTGACACTCTTTCGTGAGCCTTGACACTCTTTCGTGAGCCTTGACACTCCTTCGTGAGCCTTGACACTCCTTCGTGAGCCTTGACACTCCTTCGTGAGCCCTGACACTCCTTCGTAGGCCTTGACACTCCTTCGTAGGCCTTGACACTCCTTCGTAGGCCTTGACACTCCTTCGTGAGCCTTGACACTCCTTCGTAGGCCTTGACACTCCTTCGTGAGCCTTGACACTCCTTCGTAGGCCTTGACACTCCTTCGTGAGCCTTGACACTCCTTCGTGAGCCTTGACACTCCTTCGTGAGCCTTGACACTCCTTCGTGAGCCCTGACACTCCTTCGTAGGCCTTGACACTCCTTCGTAGGCCTTGACACTCCTTTGTAGGCCTTGACACTCTTTCGTGAGCCTTGACATTCCTTCGTGAGCCTTGACACTCCTTCGTGAGCCTTGACACTCTTTCGTGAGCCTTGACACTCCTTCGTGAGCCTTGACACTCCTTCGTGAGCCTTGACACTCCTTCGTGAGCCTTGACACTCCTTCGTGAGCCTTGACACTCCTTCGTGAGCCTTGACACTCTTTCGTGAGCCTTGACACTCCTTCGTGAGCCTTGACACTTCTTCGTGAGCCTTGACACTCCTTCGTGAGCCTTGACACTCCTTCGTAGGCCTTGACACTCCTTCGTGAGCCTTGACACTCCTTCGTGAGCCTTGACACTCTTTCGTGAGCCTTGACACTCCTTCGTGAGCCTTGACACTCCTTCGTGAGCCTTGACACTCTTTCGTGAGCCTTGACACTTCTTCGTGAGCCTTGACACTCCTTCGTGAGCCTTGACACTTCTTCGTGAGCCTTGACACTCCTTCGTGAGCCTTGACACTCCTTCGTAGGCCTTGACACTCCTTCGTGAGCCTTGACACTCCTTCGTGAGCCTTGACACTCTTTCGTGAGCCTTGACACTCCTTCGTGAGCCTTGACACTCCTTCGTGAGCCTTGACACTCCTTCGTGAGCCTTGACACTCCTTCGTAGGCCTTGACACTCCTTCGTGAGCCTTGACACTCCTTCGTAGGCCTTGACACTCCTTCGTGAGCCTTGACACTCCTTCGTAGGCCTTGACACTCCTTCGTGAGCCTTGACACTCCTTCGTAGGCCTTGACTCTCCTTCGTAGGCCTTGACACTCCTTCGTGAGCCTTGACACTCCTTCGTAGGCCTTGACACTCTTTCGTGAGCCTTGACACTCCTTCGTGAGCCTTGACACTCCTTCGTGAGCCTTGACACTCCTTCGTGAGCCCTGACACTCCTTCGTAGGCTTGACACTCCTTCGTAGGCCTTGACACTCCTTTGTAGGCCTTGACACTCTTTCGTGAGCCTTGACATTCCTTCGTGAGCCTTGACACTCCTTCGTGAGCCTTGACACTCTTTCGTGAGCCTTGACACTCCTTCGTGAGCCTTGACACTCCTTCGTGAGCCTTGACACTCCTTCGTGAGCCGTGACACTCCTTCGTGAGCCTTGACACTCCTTCGTGAGCCTTGACACTCTTTCGTGAGCCTTGACACTTCTTCGTGAGCCTTGACACTCCTTCGTGAGCCTTGACACTTCTTCGTGAGCCTTGACACTCCTTCGTGAGCCTTGACACTTCTTCGTGAGCCTTGACACTCCTTCGTAGGCCTTGACACTCCTTCGTGAGCCTTGACACTCCTTCGTGAGCCTTGACACTCCTTCGTAGGCCTTGACACTCCTTCGTGAGCCCTGACACTCCTTCGTAGGCCTTGACACTCCTTCGTGAGCCCTGACACTCCTTCGTAGGCCTTGACACTCCTTCGTAGGCCTTGACACTCCTTCGTGAGCCTTGACACTTCTTCGTGAGCCTTGACACTCCTTCGTGAGCCTTGACACTTCTTCGTGAGCCTTGACACTCCTTCGTGAGCCTTGACACTCCTTCGTAGGCCTTGACACTCCTTCGTGAGCCCTGACACTCCTTCGTAGGCCTTGACACTCCTTCGTAGGCCTTGACACTCCTTCGTAGGCCTTGACACTCCTTCGTGAGCCTTGACACTCCTTCGTAGGCCTTGACACTCCTTCGTGAGCCTTGACACTCCTTCGTGAGCCTTGACACTCCTTCGTAGGCCTTGACACTCCTTCGTGAGCCCTGACACTCCTTCGTAGGCCTTGACACTCCTTCGTAGGCCTTGACACTCCTTCGTAGGCCTTGACACTCCTTCGTGAGCCTTGACACTCCTTCGTAGGCCTTGACACTCCTTCGTGAGCCTTGACACTCCTTCGTGAGCCTTGACACTCTTTCGTGAGCCTTGACACTCTTTCGTGAGCCTTGACACTCCTTCGTGAGCCTTGACACTCCTTCGTGAGCCTTGACACTCCTTCGTGAGCCCTGACACTCCTTCGTAGGCCTTGACACTCCTTCGTAGGCCTTGACACTCCTTCGTAGGCCTTGACACTCTTTCGTGAGCCTTGACACTCTTTCGTGAGCCTTGACACTCCTTCGTGAGCCTTGACACTCCTTCGTGAGCCTTGACACTCCTTCGTGAGCCCTGACACTCCTTCGTAGGCCTTGACACTCCTTCGTAGGCCTTGACACTCCTTCGTAGGCCTTGACACTCCTTCGTGAGCCTTGACACTCCTTCGTAGGCCTTGACACTCCTTCGTGAGCCTTGACACTCCTTCGTAGGCCTTGACACTCCTTCGTGAGCCTTGACACTCCTTCGTGAGCCTTGACACTCCTTCGTGAGCCTTGACACTCCTTCGTGAGCCCTGACACTCCTTCGTAGGCCTTGACACTCCTTCGTAGGCCTTGACACTCCTTTGTAGGCCTTGACACTCTTTCGTGAGCCTTGACATTCCTTCGTGAGCCTTGACACTCCTTCGTGAGCCTTGACACTCTTTCGTGAGCCTTGACACTCCTTCGTGAGCCTTGACACTCCTTCGTGAGCCTTGACACTCCTTCGTGAGCCTTGACACTCCTTCGTGAGCCTTGACACTCCTTCGTGAGCCTTGACACTCTTTCGTGAGCCTTGACACTCCTTCGTGAGCCTTGACACTTCTTCGTGAGCCTTGACACTCCTTCGTGAGCCTTGACACTCCTTCGTAGGCCTTGACACTCCTTCGTGAGCCTTGACACTCCTTCGTGAGCCTTGACACTCTTTCGTGAGCCTTGACACTCCTTCGTGAGCCTTGACACTCCTTCGTGAGCCTTGACACTCTTTCGTGAGCCTTGACACTTCTTCGTGAGCCTTGACACTCCTTCGTGAGCCTTGACACTTCTTCGTGAGCCTTGACACTCCTTCGTGAGCCTTGACACTCCTTCGTAGGCCTTGACACTCCTTCGTGAGCCTTGACACTCCTTCGTGAGCCTTGACACTCTTTCGTGAGCCTTGACACTCCTTCGTGAGCCTTGACACTCCTTCGTGAGCCTTGACACTCCTTCGTGAGCCTTGACACTCCTTCGTAGGCCTTGACACTCCTTCGTGAGCCTTGACACTCCTTCGTAGGCCTTGACACTCCTTCGTGAGCCTTGACACTCCTTCGTAGGCCTTGACACTCCTTCGTGAGCCTTGACACTCCTTCGTAGGCCTTGACTCTCCTTCGTAGGCCTTGACACTCCTTCGTGAGCCTTGACACTCCTTCGTAGGCCTTGACACTCTTTCGTGAGCCTTGACACTCCTTCGTGAGCCTTGACACTCCTTCGTGAGCCTTGACACTCCTTCGTGAGCCCTGACACTCCTTCGTAGGCTTGACACTCCTTCGTAGGCCTTGACACTCCTTTGTAGGCCTTGACACTCTTTCGTGAGCCTTGACATTCCTTCGTGAGCCTTGACACTCCTTCGTGAGCCTTGACACTCTTTCGTGAGCCTTGACACTCCTTCGTGAGCCTTGACACTCCTTCGTGAGCCTTGACACTCCTTCGTGAGCCGTGACACTCCTTCGTGAGCCTTGACACTCCTTCGTGAGCCTTGACACTCTTTCGTGAGCCTTGACACTTCTTCGTGAGCCTTGACACTCCTTCGTGAGCCTTGACACTTCTTCGTGAGCCTTGACACTCCTTCGTGAGCCTTGACACTCCTTCGTAGGCCTTGACACTCCTTCGTGAGCCCTGACACTCCTTCGTAGGCCTTGACACTCCTTCGTAGGCCTTGACACTCCTTCGTAGGCCTTGACACTCCTTCGTGAGCCTTGACACTCCTTCGTAGGCCTTGACACTCCTTCGTGAGCCTTGACACTCCTTCGTGAGCCTTGACACTCCTTCGTAGGCCTTGACACTCCTTCGTGAGCCCTGACACTCCTTCGTAGGCCTTGACACTCCTTCGTAGGCCTTGACACTCCTTCGTAGGCCTTGACACTCCTTCGTGAGCCTTGACACTCCTTCGTAGGCCTTGACACTCCTTCGTGAGCCTTGACACTCCTTCGTGAGCCTTGACACTCTTTCGTGAGCCTTGACACTCTTTCGTGAGCCTTGACACTCCTTCGTGAGCCTTGACACTCCTTCGTGAGCCTTGACACTCCTTCGTGAGCCCTGACACTCCTTCGTAGGCCTTGACACTCCTTCGTAGGCCTTGACACTCCTTCGTAGGCCTTGACACTCTTTCGTGAGCCTTGACACTCTTTCGTGAGCCTTGACACTCCTTCGTGAGCCTTGACACTCCTTCGTGAGCCTTGACACTCCTTCGTGAGCCCTGACACTCCTTCGTAGGCCTTGACACTCCTTCGTAGGCCTTGACACTCCTTCGTAGGCCTTGACACTCCTTCGTGAGCCTTGACACTCCTTCGTAGGCCTTGACACTCCTTCGTGAGCCTTGACACTCCTTCGTAGGCCTTGACACTCCTTCGTGAGCCTTGACACTCCTTCGTAGGCCTTGACTCTCCTTCGTAGGCCTTGACACTCCTTCGTGAGCCTTGACACTCCTTCGTGAGCCTTGACACTCCTTCGTAGGCCTTGACACTCCTTCGTGAGCCTTGTCACTCCTTCGTAGGCCTTGACACTCCTTCGTAGGCCTTGACACTCCTTCGTGAGCCTTGACACTCCTTCGTGAGCCTTGACACTCTTTCGTGAGCCTTGACACTCCTTCGTGAGCCTTGACACTCCTTCGTGAGCCTTGACACTCCTTCGTGAGCCTTGACACTCCTTCGTAGGCCTTGACACTCCTTCGTGAGCCTTGACACTCCTTCGTAGGCCTTGACACTCCTTCGTGAGCCTTGACACTCCTTCGTAGGCCTTGACACTCCTTCGTGAGCCTTGACACTCCTTCGTAGGCCTTGACTCTCCTTCGTAGGCCTTGACACTCATTCGTGAGCCTTGACACTCCTTCGTAGGCCTTGACACTCTTTCGTGAGCCTTGACACTCCTTCGTGAGCCTTGACACTCCTTCGTGAGCCTTGACACTCCTTCGTGAGCCCTGACACTCCTTCGTAGGCCTTGACACTCCTTCGTAGGCCTTGACACTCCTTCGTAGGCCTTGACACTCCTTCGTGAGCCTTGACACTCCTTCGTAGGCCTTGACACTCCTTCGTGAGCCTTGACACTCCTTCGTGAGCCTTGACACTCCTTCGTAGGCCTTGACACTCCTTCGTGAGCCCTGACACTCCTTCGTAGGCCTTGACACTCCTTCGTAGGCCTTGACACTCCTTCGTAGGCCTTGACACTCCTTCGTGAGCCTTGACACTCCTTCGTAGGCCTTGACACTCCTTCGTGAGCCTTGACACTCCTTCGTGAGCCTTGACACTCTTTCGTGAGCCTTGACACTCTTTCGTGAGCCTTGACACTCCTTCGTGAGCCTTGACACTCCTTCGTGAGCCTTGACACTCCTTCGTGAGCCCTGACACTCCTTCGTAGGCCTTGACACTCCTTCGTAGGCCTTGACACTCCTTCGTAGGCCTTGACACTCTTTCGTGAGCCTTGACACTCTTTCGTGAGCCTTGACACTCCTTCGTGAGCCTTGACACTCCTTCGTGAGCCTTGACACTCCTTCGTGAGCCCTGACACTCCTTCGTAGGCCTTGACACTCCTTCGTGAGCCTTGACACTCCTTCGTGAGCCCTGACACTCCTTCGTAGGCCTTGACACTCCTTCGTAGGCCTTGACACTCCTTCGTAGGCCTTGACACTCCTTCGTGAGCCTTGACACTCCTTCGTAGGCCTTGACACTCCTTCGTGAGCCTTGACACTCCTTCGTAGGCCTTGACACTCCTTCGTGAGCCTTGACACTCCTTCGTAGGCCTTGACTCTCCTTCGTAGGCCTTGACACTCCTTCGTGAGCCTTGACACTCCTTCGTGAGCCTTGACACTCCTTCGTAGGCCTTGACACTCCTTCGTGAGCCTTGTCACTCCTTCGTAGGCCTTGACACTCCTTCGTAGGCCTTGACACTCCTTCGTGAGCCTTGACACTCCTTCGTGAGCCTTGACACTCTTTCGTGAGCCTTGACACTCCTTCGTGAGCCTTGACACTCCTTCGTGAGCCTTGACACTCCTTCGTGAGCCTTGACACTCCTTCGTAGGCCTTGACACTCCTTCGTGAGCCTTGACACTCCTTCGTAGGCCTTGACACTCCTTCGTGAGCCTTGACACTCCTTCGTAGGCCTTGACACTCCTTCGTGAGCCTTGACACTCCTTCGTAGGCCTTGACTCTCCTTCGTAGGCCTTGACACTCCTTCGTGAGCCTTGACACTCCTTCGTAGGCCTTGACACTCTTTCGTGAGCCTTGACACTCCTTCGTGAGCCTTGACACTCCTTCGTGAGCCTTGACACTCCTTCGTGAGCCCTGACACTCCTTCGTAGGCCTTGACACTCCTTCGTAGGCCTTGACACTCCTTCGTAGGCCTTGACACTCCTTCGTGAGCCTTGACACTCCTTCGTAGGCCTTGACACTCCTTCGTGAGCCTTGACACTCCTTCGTGAGCCTTGACACTCCTTCGTAGGCCTTGACACTCCTTCGTGAGCCCTGACACTCCTTCGTAGGCCTTGACACTCCTTCGTAGGCCTTGACACTCCTTCGTAGGCCTTGACACTCCTTCGTGAGCCTTGACACTCCTTCGTAGGCCTTGACACTCCTTCGTGAGCCTTGACACTCCTTCGTGAGCCTTGACACTCTTTCGTGAGCCTTGACACTCTTTCGTGAGCCTTGACACTCCTTCGTGAGCCTTGACACTCCTTCGTGAGCCTTGACACTCCTTCGTGAGCCCTGACACTCCTTCGTAGGCCTTGACACTCCTTCGTAGGCCTTGACACTCCTTCGTAGGCCTTGACACTCTTTCGTGAGCCTTGACACTCTTTCGTGAGCCTTGACACTCCTTCGTGAGCCTTGACACTCCTTCGTGAGCCTTGACACTCCTTCGTGAGCCCTGACACTCCTTCGTAGGCCTTGACACTCCTTCGTGAGCCTTGTCACTCCTTCGTAGGCCTTGACACTCCTTCGTAGGCCTTGACACTCCTTCGTGAGCCTTGACACTCCTTCGTGAGCCTTGACACTCTTTCGTGAGCCTTGACACTCCTTCGTGAGCCTTGACACTCCTTCGTGAGCCTTGACACTCCTTCGTGAGCCTTGACACTCCTTCGTAGGCCTTGACACTCCTTCGTGAGCCTTGACACTCCTTCGTAGGCCTTGACACTCCTTCGTGAGCCTTGACACTCCTTCGTAGGCCTTGACACTCCTTCGTGAGCCTTGACACTCCTTCGTAGGCCTTGACTCTCCTTCGTAGGCCTTGACACTCCTTCGTGAGCCTTGACACTCCTTCGTAGGCCTTGACACTCTTTCGTGAGCCTTGACACTCCTTCGTGAGCCTTGACACTCCTTCGTGAGCCTTGACACTCCTTCGTGAGCCCTGACACTCCTTCGTAGGCCTTGACACTCCTTCGTAGGCCTTGACACTCCTTCGTAGGCCTTGACACTCCTTCGTGAGCCTTGACACTCCTTCGTAGGCCTTGACACTCCTTCGTGAGCCTTGACACTCCTTCGTGAGCCTTGACACTCCTTCGTAGGCCTTGACACTCCTTCGTGAGCCCTGACACTCCTTCGTAGGCCTTGACACTCCTTCGTAGGCCTTGACACTCCTTCGTAGGCCTTGACACTCCTTCGTGAGCCTTGACACTCCTTCGTAGGCCTTGACACTCCTTCGTGAGCCTTGACACTCCTTCGTGAGCCTTGACACTCTTTCGTGAGCCTTGACACTCTTTCGTGAGCCTTGACACTCCTTCGTGAGCCTTGACACTCCTTCGTGAGCCTTGACACTCCTTCGTGAGCCCTGACACTCCTTCGTAGGCCTTGACACTCCTTCGTAGGCCTTGACACTCCTTCGTAGGCCTTGACACTCTTTCGTGAGCCTTGACACTCTTTCGTGAGCCTTGACACTCCTTCGTGAGCCTTGACACTCCTTCGTGAGCCTTGACACTCCTTCGTGAGCCCTGACACTCCTTCGTAGGCCTTGACACTCCTTCGTAGGCCTTGACACTCCTTCGTAGGCCTTGACACTCCTTCGTGAGCCTTGACACTCCTTCGTGAGCCTTGACACTCCTTCGTGAGCCCTGACACTCCTTCGTAGGCCTTGACACTCCTTCGTAGGCCTTGACACTCCTTCGTAGGCCTTGACACTCTTTCGTGAGCCTTGACACTCTTTCGTGAGCCTTGACACTCCTTCGTGAGCCTTGACACTCCTTCGTGAGCCTTGACACTCCTTCGTGAGCCCTGACACTCCTTCGTAGGCCTTGACACTCCTTCGTGAGCCTTGACACTCCTTCGTGAGCCCTGACACTCCTTCGTAGGCCTTGACACTCCTTCGTAGGCCTTGACACTCCTTCGTAGGCCTTGACACTCCTTCGTGAGCCTTGACACTCCTTCGTAGGCCTTGACACTCCTTCGTGAGCCTTGACACTCCTTCGTAGGCCTTGACACTCCTTCGTGAGCCTTGACACTCCTTCGTAGGCCTTGACTCTCCTTCGTAGGCCTTGACACTCCTTCGTGAGCCTTGACACTCCTTCGTGAGCCTTGACACTCCTTCGTAGGCCTTGACACTCCTTCGTGAGCCTTGTCACTCCTTCGTAGGCCTTGACACTCCTTCGTAGGCCTTGACACTCCTTCGTGAGCCTTGACACTCCTTCGTGAGCCTTGACACTCTTTCGTGAGCCTTGACACTCCTTCGTGAGCCTTGACACTCCTTCGTGAGCCTTGACACTCCTTCGTGAGCCTTGACACTCCTTCGTAGGCCTTGACACTCCTTCGTGAGCCTTGACACTCCTTCGTAGGCCTTGACACTCCTTCGTGAGCCTTGACACTCCTTCGTAGGCCTTGACACTCCTTCGTGAGCCTTGACACTCCTTCGTAGGCCTTGACTCTCCTTCGTAGGCCTTGACACTCCTTCGTGAGCCTTGACACTCCTTCGTAGGCCTTGACACTCTTTCGTGAGCCTTGACACTCCTTCGTGAGCCTTGACACTCCTTCGTGAGCCTTGACACTCCTTCGTGAGCCCTGACACTCCTTCGTAGGCCTTGACACTCCTTCGTAGGCCTTGACACTCCTTCGTAGGCCTTGACACTCCTTCGTGAGCCTTGACACTCCTTCGTAGGCCTTGACACTCCTTCGTGAGCCTTGACACTCCTTCGTGAGCCTTGACACTCCTTCGTAGGCCTTGACACTCCTTCGTGAGCCCTGACACTCCTTCGTAGGCCTTGACACTCCTTCGTAGGCCTTGACACTCCTTCGTAGGCCTTGACACTCCTTCGTGAGCCTTGACACTCCTTCGTAGGCCTTGACACTCCTTCGTGAGCCTTGACACTCCTTCGTGAGCCTTGACACTCTTTCGTGAGCCTTGACACTCTTTCGTGAGCCTTGACACTCCTTCGTGAGCCTTGACACTCCTTCGTGAGCCTTGACACTCCTTCGTGAGCCCTGACACTCCTTCGTAGGCCTTGACACTCCTTCGTAGGCCTTGACACTCCTTCGTAGGCCTTGACACTCTTTCGTGAGCCTTGACACTCTTTCGTGAGCCTTGACACTCCTTCGTGAGCCTTGACACTCCTTCGTGAGCCTTGACACTCCTTCGTGAGCCCTGACACTCCTTCGTAGGCCTTGACACTCCTTCGTGAGCCTTGTCACTCCTTCGTAGGCCTTGACACTCCTTCGTAGGCCTTGACACTCCTTCGTGAGCCTTGACACTCCTTCGTGAGCCTTGACACTCTTTCGTGAGCCTTGACACTCCTTCGTGAGCCTTGACACTCCTTCGTGAGCCTTGACACTCCTTCGTGAGCCTTGACACTCCTTCGTAGGCCTTGACACTCCTTCGTGAGCCTTGACACTCCTTCGTAGGCCTTGACACTCCTTCGTGAGCCTTGACACTCCTTCGTAGGCCTTGACACTCCTTCGTGAGCCTTGACACTCCTTCGTAGGCCTTGACTCTCCTTCGTAGGCCTTGACACTCCTTCGTGAGCCTTGACACTCCTTCGTAGGCCTTGACACTCTTTCGTGAGCCTTGACACTCCTTCGTGAGCCTTGACACTCCTTCGTGAGCCTTGACACTCCTTCGTGAGCCCTGACACTCCTTCGTAGGCCTTGACACTCCTTCGTAGGCCTTGACACTCCTTCGTAGGCCTTGACACTCCTTCGTGAGCCTTGACACTCCTTCGTAGGCCTTGACACTCCTTCGTGAGCCTTGACACTCCTTCGTGAGCCTTGACACTCCTTCGTAGGCCTTGACACTCCTTCGTGAGCCCTGACACTCCTTCGTAGGCCTTGACACTCCTTCGTAGGCCTTGACACTCCTTCGTAGGCCTTGACACTCCTTCGTGAGCCTTGACACTCCTTCGTAGGCCTTGACACTCCTTCGTGAGCCTTGACACTCCTTCGTGAGCCTTGACACTCTTTCGTGAGCCTTGACACTCTTTCGTGAGCCTTGACACTCCTTCGTGAGCCTTGACACTCCTTCGTGAGCCTTGACACTCCTTCGTGAGCCCTGACACTCCTTCGTAGGCCTTGACACTCCTTCGTAGGCCTTGACACTCCTTCGTAGGCCTTGACACTCTTTCGTGAGCCTTGACACTCTTTCGTGAGCCTTGACACTCCTTCGTGAGCCTTGACACTCCTTCGTGAGCCTTGACACTCCTTCGTGAGCCCTGACACTCCTTCGTAGGCCTTGACACTCCTTCGTAGGCCTTGACACTCCTTCGTAGGCCTTGACACTCCTTCGTGAGCCTTGACACTCCTTCGTAGGCCTTGACACTCCTTCGTGAGCCTTGACACTCCTTCGTGAGCCTTGACACTCCTTCGTAGGCCTTGACACTCCTTCGTGAGCCTTGACACTCCTTCGTGAGCCCTGACACTCCTTCGTGAGCCTTGACACTCCTTCGTGAGCCTTGACACTCCTTCGTAGGCCTTGACACTCCTTCGTGAGCCTTGATACTCCTTCGTGAACCTTGACACTCTTTCGTGAGCCTTGAAACTTCTTCGTGAGCCTTGACACTCCTTCGTGAGCCTTGACACTCCTTCGTGAGCGTTGACACTCTTTCGTGAGCCTTGACACTCCTTCGTGAGCCTTGACACTCCTTCGTGAGCCTTGACACTCCTTCGTGAGCCTTGACACTCCTTCGTAGGCCTTGACACTCCTTCGTGAGCCTTGACACTCCTTCGTGAGCCTTGACACTCCTTCGTAGGCCTTGACACTCCTTCGTGAGCCTTGACACTCCTTCGTAGGCCTTGAATCTCCTTCGTAGGCCTTGACACTCCTTCGTGAGCCTTGACACTCCTTCGTAGGCCTTGACACTCCTTCGTGAGCCTTGACACTCCTTCGTGAGCCTTGACACTCTTTCGTGAGCCTTGACACTCCTTCGTGAGCCTTGACACTCCTTCGTGAGCCTTGACACTCCTTCGTGAGCCGTGACACTCCTTCGTGAGCCTTGACACTCCTTCGTGAGCCTTGACACTCTTTCGTGAGCCTTGACACTTCTTCGTGAGCCTTGACACTCCTTCGTGAGCCTTGACACTTCTTCGTGAGCCTTGACACTCCGTCGTGAGCCTTGACACTCCTTCGTAGGCCTTGACACTCCTTCGTGAGCCTTGACACTCCTTCGTGAGCCTTGACACTCTTTCGTGAGCCTTGACACTCCTTCGTGAGCCTTGACACTCCTTCGTGAGCCTTGACACTCCTTCGTGAGCCTTGACACTCCTTCGTAGGCCTTGACACTCCTTCGTGAGCCTTGACACTCCTTCGTAGGCCTTGACACTCCTTCGTGAGCCTTGACACTCCTTCGTAGGCCTTGACACTCCTTCGTGAGCCTTGACACTCCTTCGTAGGCCTTGACTCTCCTTCGTAGGCCTTGACACTCCTTCGTGAGCCTTGACACTCCTTCGTAGGCCTTGACACTCCTTCGTGAGCCTTGACACTCCTTCGTGAGCCTTGACACTCCTTCGTGAGCCTTGACACTCCTTCGTAGGCCTTGACACTCCTTCGTGAGCCTTGACACTCCTTCGTAGGCCTTGACACTCCTTCGTGAGCCTTGACACTCCTTCGTGAGCCTTGACACTCCTTCGTAGGCCTTGACACTCCTTCGTGAGCCCTGACACTCCTTCGTAGGCCTTGACACTCCTTCGTAGGCCTTGACACTCCTTCGTAGGCCTTGACACTCCTTCGTGAGCCTTGACACTCCTTCGTAGGCCTTGACACTCCTTCGTGAGCCTTGACACTCCTTCGTGAGCCTTGACACTCTTTCGTGAGCCTTGACACTCTTTCGTGAGCCTTGACACTCCTTCGTGAGCCTTGACACTCCTTCGTGAGCCTTGACACTCCTTCGTGAGCCCTGACACTCCTTCGTAGGCCTTGACACTCCTTCGTAGGCCTTGACACTCCTTCGTAGGCCTTGACACTCTTTCGTGAGCCTTGACACTCTTTCGTGAGCCTTGACACTCCTTCGTGAGCCTTGACACTCCTTCGTGAGCCTTGACACTCCTTCGTGAGCCCTGACACTCCTTCGTAGGCCTTGACACTCCTTCGTAGGCCTTGACACTCCTTCGTAGGCCTTGACACTCCTTCGTGAGCCTTGACACTCCTTCGTAGGCCTTGACACTCCTTCGTGAGCCTTGACACTCCTTCGTGAGCCTTGACACTCCTTCGTAGGCCTTGACACTCCTTCGTGAGCCTTGACACTCCTTCGTGAGCCCTGACACTCCTTCGTGAGCCTTGACACTCCTTCGTGAGCCTTGACACTCCTTCGTAGGCCTTGACACTCCTTCGTGAGCCTTGATACTCCTTCGTGAACCTTGACACTCTTTCGTGAGCCTTGAAACTTCTTCGTGAGCCTTGACACTCCTTCGTGACCCTTGACACTTCTTCGTGAGCCTTGACACTCCTTCGTGAGCCTTGACACTCCTTCGTAGGCCTTGACACTCCTTCGTGAGCCTTGACACTCCTTCGTGAGCGTTGACACTCTTTCGTGAGCCTTGACACTCCTTCGTGAGCCTTGACACTCCTTCGTGAGCCTTGACACTCCTTCGTGAGCCTTGACACTCCTTCGTAGGCCTTGACACTCCTTCGTGAGCCTTGACACTCCTTCGTGAGCCTTGACACTCCTTCGTAGGCCTTGACACTCCTTCGTGAGCCTTGACACTCCTTCGTAGGCCTTGAATCTCCTTCGTAGGCCTTGACACTCCTTCGTGAGCCTTGACACTCCTTCGTAGGCCTTGACACTCCTTCGTGAGCCTTGACACTCCTTCGTGAGCCTTGACACTCTTTCGTGAGCCTTGACACTCCTTCGTGAGCCTTGACACTCCTTCGTGAGCCTTGACACTCCTTCGTGAGCCGTGACACTCCTTCGTGAGCCTTGACACTCCTTCGTGAGCCTTGACACTCTTTCGTGAGCCTTGACACTTCTTCGTGAGCCTTGACACTCCTTCGTGAGCCTTGACACTTCTTCGTGAGCCTTGACACTCCGTCGTGAGCCTTGACACTCCTTCGTAGGCCTTGACACTCCTTCGTGAGCCTTGACACTCCTTCGTGAGCCTTGACACTCTTTCGTGAGCCTTGACACTCCTTCGTGAGCCTTGACACTCCTTCGTGAGCCTTGACACTCCTTCGTGAGCCTTGACACCCCTTCGTAGGCCTTGACACTCCTTCGTGAGCCTTGACACTCCTTCGTAGGCCTTGACACTCCTTCGTGAGCCTTGACACTCCTTCGTAGGCCTTGACACTCCTTCGTGAGCCTTGACACTCCTTCGTAGGCCTTGACTCTCCTTCGTAGGCCTTGACACTCCTTCGTGAGCCTTGACACTCCTTCGTAGGCCTTGACACTCCTTCGTGAGCCTTGACACTCCTTCGTGAGCCTTGACACTCCTTCGTGAGCCTTGACACTCCTTCGTAGGCCTTGACACTCCTTCGTGAGCCTTGACACTCCTTCGTAGGCCTTGACACTCCTTCGTGAGCCTTGACACTCCTTCGTGAGCCTTGACACTCCTTCGTGAGCCTTGACACTCCTTCGTGAGCCTTGACACTCCTTCGTGAGCCTTGACACTCCTTCGTAGGCCTTGACACTCCTTCGTGAGCCTTGACACTCCTTCGTGAGCCTTGACACTCCTTCGTGAGCCTTGACACTCCTTCGTGAGCCTTGACACTCCTTCGTGAGCCTTGACACTCCTTCGTAGGCCTTGACACTCCTTCGTGAGCCTTGACACTCCTTCGTAGGCCTTGACACTCCTTCGTGAGCCTTGACACTCCTTCGTAGGCCTTGACACTCCTTCGTGAGCCTTGTCACTCCTTCGTAGGAGTTGACACTCCTTCGTAGGCCTTGACACTCCTTCGTAGGCCTTGGGACTCCTTCGTGA
The DNA here is from genome assembly GCA_958299035.1 of Cylicocyclus nassatus. Lineage (NCBI taxonomy): Eukaryota > Metazoa > Nematoda > Chromadorea > Rhabditida > Strongylidae > Cylicocyclus > Cylicocyclus nassatus. Next base: position 211,358 of record CATQJL010000146.1, on the reverse strand, counting down.
GCCTTGACACTCCTTCGTGAGCCTTGACACTCCTTCGTGAGCCTTGACACTCCTTCGTAGGCCTTGACACTCCTTCGTGAGCCTTGACACTCCTTCGTGAGCCTTGACACTCCTTCGTAGGCCTTGACACTCCTTCGTGAGCCTTGATACTCCTTCGTGAGCCTTGACACTCTTTCGTGAGCCTTGAAACTTCTTCGTGAGCCTTGACACTCCTTCGTGAGCCTTGACACTTCTTCGTGAGCCTTGACACTCCTTCGTGAGCCTTGACACTCCTTCGTAGGCCTTGACACTCCTTCGTGAGCCTTGACACTCCTTCGTGAGCCTTGACACTCTTTCGTGAGCCTTGACACTCCTTCGTGAGCCTTGACACTCCTTCGTGAGCCTTGACACTCCTTCGTGAGCCTTGACACTCCTTCGTAGGCCTTGACACTCCTTCGTGAGCCTTGACACTCCTTCGTGAGCCTTGACACTCCTTCGTAGGCCTTGACGCTCCTTCGTGAGCCCTGACACTCCTTCGTAGGCCTTGACACTCCTTCGTAGGCCTTGACACTCCTTCGTAGGCCTTGACACTCCTTCGTGAGCCTTGACACTCCTTCGTAGGCCTTGACACTCCTTCGTGAGCCTTGACACTCCTTCGTGAGCCTTGACACTCTTTCGTGAGCCTTGACACTCTTTCGTGAGCCTTGACACTCCTTCGTAAGCCTTGACACTCCTTCGTGAGCCTTGACACTCCTTCGTGAGTCCTGACACTCCTTCGTAGGCCTTGACACTCCTTCGTAGGCCTTGACACTCCTTCGTAGGCCTTGACACTCTTTCGTGAGCCTTGACACTCTTTCGTGAGCCTTGACACTCCTTCGTGAGCCTTGACACTCCTTCGTGAGCCTTGACACTCCTTCGTGAGCCCTGACACTCCTTCGTAGGCCTTGACACTCCTTCGTAGGCCTTGACACTCCTTCGTAGGCCTTGACACTCCTTCGTGAGCCTTGACACTCCTTCGTAGGCCTTGACACTCCTTCGTGAGCCTTGACACTCCTTCGTGAGCCTTGACACTCCTTCGTAGGCCTTGACACTCCTTCGTGAGCCTTGACACTCTTTCGTGAGCCTTGACACTTCTTCGTGAGCCTTGACACTCCTTCGTGAGCCTTGACACTCCTTCGTAGGCCTTGACACTCCTTCGTGAGCCTTGTCACTCCTTCGTAGGCCTTGACACTCCTTCGTAGGCCTTGACACTCCTTCGTAGGCCTTGACACTCTTTCGTGAGCCCTGACACTCCTTCGTGAGCCTTGACACTCCTTCGTGAGCCTTGACACTCCTTCGTAGGCCTTGACACTCCTTCGTGAGCCTTGATACTCCTTCGTGAGCCTTGACACTCCTTCGTGAGCCTTGACACTCCTTCGTGAGCCTTGACACTCCTTCGTGAGCCTTGACACTTCTTCGTGAGCCTTGACACTCCGTCGTGAGCCTTGACACTCCTTCGTAGGCCTTGACACTCCTTCGTGAGCCTTGACACTCCTTCGTGAGCCTTGACACTCTTTCGTGAGCCTTGACACTCCTTCGTGAGCCTTGACACTCCTTCGTGAGCCTTGACACTCCTTCGTGAGCCTTGACACTCCTTCGTAGGCCTTGACACTCCTTCGTGAGCCTTGACACTCCTTCGTAGGCCTTGACACTCCTTCGTGAGCCTTGACACTCCTTCGTAGGCCTTGACACTCCTTCGTGAGCCTTGACACTCCTTCGTAGGCCTTGACTCTCCTTCGTAGGCCTTGACACTCCTTCGTGAGCCTTGACACTCCTTCGTAGGCCTTGACACTCCTTCGTGAGCCTTGACACTCCTTCGTGAGCCTTGACACTCCTTCGTGAGCCTTGACACTCCTTCGTAGGCCTTGACACTCCTTCGTGAGCCTTGACACTCCTTCGTAGGCCTTGACACTCCTTCGTGAGCCTTGACACTCCTTCGTGAGCCTTGACACTCCTTCGTGAGCCTTGACACTCCTTCGTGAGCCTTGACACTCCTTCGTGAGCCTTGACACTCCTTCGTAGGCCTTGACACTCCTTCGTGAGCCTTGACACTCCTTCGTAGGCCTTGACACTCCTTCGTGAGCCTTGACACTCCTTCGTAGGCCTTGACACTCCTTCGTGAGCCTTGACACTCCTTCGTAGGCCTTGACTCTCCTTCGTAGGCCTTGACACTCCTTCGTGAGCCTTGACACTCCTTCGTAGGCCTTGACACTCCTTCGTGAGCCTTGACACTCCTTCGTGAGCCTTGACACTCCTTCGTGAGCCTTGACACTCCTTCGTAGGCCTTGACACTCCTTCGTGAGCCTTGACACTCCTTCGTAGGCCTTGACACTCCTTCGTGAGCCTTGACACTCCTTCGTGAGCCTTGACACTCCTTCGTGAGCCTTGACACTCCTTCGTGAGCCTTGACACTCCTTCGTGAGCCTTGACACTCCTTCGTAGGCCTTGACACTCCTTCGTGAGCCTTGACACTCCTTCGTGAGCCTTGACACTCCTTCGTGAGCCTTGACACTCCTTCGTGAGCCTTGACACTCCTTCGTGAGCCTTGACACTCCTTCGTAGGCCTTGACACTCCTTCGTGAGCCTTGACACTCCTTCGTAGGCCTTGACACTCCTTCGTGAGCCTTGACACTCCTTCGTAGGCCTTGACACTCCTTCGTGAGCCTTGTCACTCCTTCGTAGGCCTTGACACTCCTTCGTAGGCCTTGACACTCCTTCGTAGGCCTTGGGACTCCTTCGTGAGCCTTGACACTCCTTCGTGAGCCTTGACACTCCTTCGTGAGCCTTGACACTCCTTCGTAGGCCTTGACACTCCTTCGTGAGCCTTGACACTCCTTCGTGAGCCTTGACACTCCTTCGTAGGCCTTGACACTCCTTCGTGAGCCTTGATACTCCTTCGTGAGCCTTGACACTCTTTCGTGAGCCTTGAAACTTCTTCGTGAGCCTTGACACTCCTTCGTGAGCCTTGACACTTCTTCGTGAGCCTTGACACTCCTTCGTGAGCCTTGACACTCCTTCGTAGGCCTTGACACTCCTTCGTGAGCCTTGACACTCCTTCGTGAGCCTTGACACTCTTTCGTGAGCCTTGACACTCCTTCGTGAGCCTTGACACTCCTTCGTGAGCCTTGACACTCCTTCGTGAGCCTTGACACTCCTTCGTAGGCCTTGACACTCCTTCGTGAGCCTTGACACTCCTTCGTGAGCCTTGACACTCCTTCGTAGGCCTTGACACTCCTTCGTGAGCCCTGACACTCCTTCGTAGGCCTTGACACTCCTTCGTAGGCCTTGACACTCCTTCGTAGGCCTTGACACTCCTTCGTGAGCCTTGACACTCCTTCGTAGGCCTTGACACTCCTTCGTGAGCCTTGACACTCCTTCGTGAGCCTTGACACTCTTTCGTGAGCCTTGACACTCTTTCGTGAGCCTTGACACTCCTTCGTGAGCCTTGACACTCCTTCGTGAGCCTTGACACTCCTTCGTGAGTCCTGACACTCCTTCGTAGGCCTTGACACTCCTTCGTAGGCCTTGACACTCCTTCGTAGGCCTTGACACTCTTTCGTGAGCCTTGACACTCTTTCGTGAGCCTTGACACTCCTTCGTGAGCCTTGACACTCCTTCGTGAGCCTTGACACTCCTTCGTGAGCCCTGACACTCCTTCGTAGGCCTTGACACTCTTTCGTGAGCCTTGACACTCCTTCGTAGGCCTTGACACTCCTTCGTAGGCCTTGACACTCCTTCGTGAGCCTTGACACTCCTTCGTAGGCCTTGACACTCCTTCGTGAGCCTTGACACTCCTTCGTGAGCCTTGACACTCCTTCGTAGGCCTTGACACTCCTTCGTGAGCCTTGACACTCCTTCGTGAGCCTTGACACTCTTTCGTGAGCCTTGACACTTCTTCGTGAGCCTTGACACTCCTTCGTGAGCCTTGACACTCCTTCGTAGGCCTTGACACTCCTTCGTGAGCCTTGTCACTCCTTCGTAGGCCTTGACACTCCTTCGTAGGCCTTGACACTCCTTCGTAGGCCTTGACACTCTTTCGTGAGCCTTGACATTCCTTCGTGAGCCTTGACACTCCTTCGTGAGCCTTGACACTCCTTCGTAGGCCTTGACACTCCTTCGTGAGCCTTGATACTCCTTCGTGAGCCTTGACACTCCTTCGTGAGCCTTGACACTCTTTCGTGAGCCTTGACACTCCTTCGTGAGCCTTGACACTCCTTCGTGAGCCTTGACACTCCTTCGTGAGCCTTGACACTCCTTCGTAGGCCTTGACACTCCTTCGTGAGCCTTGACACTCCTTCGTGAGCCTTGACACTCCTTCGTAGGCCTTGACACTCCTTCGTGAGCCCTGACACTCCTTCGTAGGCCTTGACACTCCTTCGTAGGCCTTGACACTCCTTCGTAGGCCTTGACACTCCTTCGTGAGCCTTGACACTCCTTCGTAGGCCTTGACACTCCTTCGTGAGCCTTGACACTCCTTCGTGAGCCTTGACACTCTTTCGTGAGCCTTGACACTCTTTCGTGAGCCTTGACACTCCTTCGTGAGCCTTGACACTCCTTCGTGAGCCTTGACACTCCTTCGTGAGTCCTGACACTCCTTCGTAGGCCTTGACACTCCTTCGTAGGCCTTGACACTCCTTCGTGAGCCTTGACACTCCTTCGTGAGCCTTGACACTCCTTCGTGAGCCTTGACACTCCTTCGTAGGCCTTGACACTCCTTCGTGAGCCTTGACACTCCTTCGTGAGCCTTGACACTCCTTCGTAGGCCTTGACACTCCTTCGTGAGCCTTGACACTCCTTCGTAGGCCTTGAATCTCCTTCGTAGGCCTTGACACTCCTTCGTGAGCCTTGACACTCCTTCGTGAGCCTTGACACTCTTTCGTGAGCCTTGACACTCCTTCGTGAGCCTTGACACTCCTTCGTGAGCCTTGACACTCCTTCGTGAGCAGTGACACTCCTTCGTGAGCCTTGACACTCCTTCGTGAGCCTTGACACTCTTTCGTGAGCCTTGACACTTCTTCGTGAGCCTTGACACTCCTTCGTGAGCCTTGACACTTCTTCGTGAGCCTTGACACTCCTTCGTGAGCCTTGACACTCCTTCGTAGGCCTTGACACTCCTTCGTGAGCCTTGACACTCCTTCGTGAGCCTTGACACTCTTTCGTGAGCCTTGACACTCCTTCGTGAGCCTTGACACTCCTTCGTGAGCCTTGACACTCCTTCGTAGGCCTTGACACTCCTTCGTGAGCCTTGACACTCCTTCGTGAGCCTTGACACTCCTTCGTGAGCCTTGACACTCCTTCGTGAGCCTTGACACTCCTTCGTAGGCCTTGACACTCCTTCGTGAGCCTTGACACTCCTTCGTGAGCCTTGACACTCCTTCGTGAGCCTTGACACTCCTTCGTGAGCCTTGACACTCCTTCGTGAGCCTTGACACTCCTTCGTAGCCCTTGACACTCCTTCGTGAGCCTTGACACTCCTTCGTGAGCCTTGACACTCCTTCGTGAGCCTTGACACTCCTTCGTGAGCCTTGACACTCCTTCGTGAGCCTTGACACTCCTTCGTAGGCCTTGACACTCCTTCGTGAGCCTTGACACTCCTTCGTAGGCCTTGACACTCCTTCGTGAGCCTTAACACTCCTTCGTAGGCCTTGACACTCCTTCGTGAGCCTTGTCACTCCTTCGTAGGCCTTGACACTCCTTCGTAGGCCTTGACACTCCTTCGTAGGCCTTGGGACTCCTTCGTGAGCCTTGACACTCCTTCGTGAGCCTTGACACTCCTTCGTGAGCCTTGACACTCCTTCGTAGGCCTTGACACTCCTTCGTGAGCCTTGACACTCCTTCGTGAGCCTTGACACTCCTTCGTAGGCCTTGACACTCCTTCGTGAGCCTTGATACTCCTTCGTGAGCCTTGACACTCTTTCGTGAGCCTTGAAACTTCTTCGTGAGCCTTGACACTCCTTCGTGAGCCTTGACACTTCTTCGTGAGCCTTGACACTCCTTCGTGAGCCTTGACACTCCTTCGTGAGCCTTGACACTCTTTCGTGAGCCTTGACACTCCTTCGTGAGCCTTGACACTCCTTCGTAGGCCTTGACACTCCTTCGTGAGCCTTGACACTCCTTCGTGAGCCTTGACACTCCTTCGTGAGCCTTGACACTCCTTCGTGAGCCTTGACACTCCTTCGTGAGCCTTGACACTCCTTCGTAGGCCTTGACACTCCTTCGTGAGCCTTGACACTCCTTCGTGAGCCTTGACACTCCTTCGTGAGCCTTGACACTCCTTCGTGAGCCTTGACACTCCTTCGTGAGCCTTGACACTCCTTCGTAGGCCTTGACACTCCTTCGTGAGCCTTGACACTCCTTCGTAGGCCTTGACACTCCTTCGTGAGCCTTGACACTCCTTCGTAGGCCTTGACACTCCTTCGTGAGCCTTGTCACTCCTTCGTAGGAGTTGACACTCCTTCGTAGGCCTTGACACTCCTTCGTAGGCCTTGGGACTCCTTCGTGAGCCTTGACACTCCTTCGTGAGCCTTGACACTCCTTCGTGAGCCTTGACACTCCTTCGTAGGCCTTGACACTCCTTCGTGAGCCTTGACACTCCTTCGTGAGCCTTGACACTCCTTCGTAGGCCTTGACACTCCTTCGTGAGCCTTGATACTCCTTCGTGAGCCTTGACACTCTTTCGTGAGCCTTGAAACTTCTTCGTGAGCCTTGACACTCCTTCGTGAGCCTTGACACTTCTTCGTGAGCCTTGACACTCCTTCGTGAGCCTTGACACTCCTTCGTAGGCCTTGACACTCCTTCGTGAGCCTTGACACTCCTTCGTGAGCCTTGACACTCTTTCGTGAGCCTTGACACTCCTTCGTGAGCCTTGACACTCCTTCGTGAGCCTTGACACTCCTTCGTGAGCCTTGACACTCCTTCGTAGGCCTTGACACTCCTTCGTGAGCCTTGACACTCCTTCGTGAGCCTTGACACTCCTTCGTAGGCCTTGACGCTCCTTCGTGAGCCCTGACACTCCTTCGTAGGCCTTGACACTCCTTCGTAGGCCTTGACACTCCTTCGTAGGCCTTGACACTCCTTCGTGAGCCTTGACACTCCTTCGTAGGCCTTGACACTCCTTCGTGAGCCTTGACACTCCTTCGTGAGCCTTGACACTCTTTCGTGAGCCTTGACACTCTTTCGTGAGCCTTGACACTCCTTCGTAAGCCTTGACACTCCTTCGTGAGCCTTGACACTCCTTCGTGAGTCCTGACACTCCTTCGTAGGCCTTGACACTCCTTCGTAGGCCTTGACACTCCTTCGTAGGCCTTGACACTCTTTCGTGAGCCTTGACACTCTTTCGTGAGCCTTGACACTCCTTCGTGAGCCTTGACACTCCTTCGTGAGCCTTGACACTCCTTCGTGAGCCCTGACACTCCTTCGTAGGCCTTGACACTCCTTCGTAGGCCTTGACACTCCTTCGTAGGCCTTGACACTCCTTCGTGAGCCTTGACACTCCTTCGTAGGCCTTGACACTCCTTCGTGAGCCTTGACACTCCTTCGTGAGCCTTGACACTCCTTCGTAGGCCTTGACACTCCTTCGTGAGCCTTGACACTCTTTCGTGAGCCTTGACACTTCTTCGTGAGCCTTGACACTCCTTCGTGAGCCTTGACACTCCTTCGTAGGCCTTGACACTCCTTCGTGAGCCTTGTCACTCCTTCGTAGGCCTTGACACTCCTTCGTAGGCCTTGACACTCCTTCGTAGGCCTTGACACTCTTTCGTGAGCCCTGACACTCCTTCGTGAGCCTTGACACTCCTTCGTGAGCCTTGACACTCCTTCGTAGGCCTTGACACTCCTTCGTGAGCCTTGATACTCCTTCGTGAGCCTTGACACTCCTTCGTGAGCCTTGACACTCCTTCGTGAGCCTTGACACTCCTTCGTGAGCCTTGACACTTCTTCGTGAGCCTTGACACTCCGTCGTGAGCCTTGACACTCCTTCGTAGGCCTTGACACTCCTTCGTGAGCCTTGACACTCCTTCGTGAGCCTTGACACTCTTTCGTGAGCCTTGACACTCCTTCGTGAGCCTTGACACTCCTTCGTGAGCCTTGACACTCCTTCGTGAGCCTTGACACTCCTTCGTAGGCCTTGACACTCCTTCGTGAGCCTTGACACTCCTTCGTAGGCCTTGACACTCCTTCGTGAGCCTTGACACTCCTTCGTAGGCCTTGACACTCCTTCGTGAGCCTTGACACTCCTTCGTAGGCCTTGACTCTCCTTCGTAGGCCTTGACACTCCTTCGTGAGCCTTGACACTCCTTCGTAGGCCTTGACACTCCTTCGTGAGCCTTGACACTCCTTCGTGAGCCTTGACACTCCTTCGTGAGCCTTGACACTCCTTCGTAGGCCTTGACACTCCTTCGTGAGCCTTGACACTCCTTCGTAGGCCTTGACACTCCTTCGTGAGCCTTGACACTCCTTCGTGAGCCTTGACACTCCTTCGTGAGCCTTGACACTCCTTCGTGAGCCTTGACACTCCTTCGTGAGCCTTGACACTCCTTCGTAGGCCTTGACACTCCTTCGTGAGCCTTGACACTCCTTCGTGAGCCTTGACACTCCTTCGTGAGCCTTGACACTCCTTCGTGAGCCTTGACACTCCTTCGTGAGCCTTGACACTCCTTCGTAGGCCTTGACACTCCTTCGTGAGCCTTGACACTCCTTCGTAGGCCTTGACACTCCTTCGTGAGCCTTGACACTCCTTCGTAGGCCTTGACACTCCTTCGTGAGCCTTGTCACTCCTTCGTAGGCCTTGACACTCCTTCGTAGGCCTTGACACTCCTTCGTAGGCCTTGGGACTCCTTCGTGAGCCTTGACACTCCTTCGTGAGCCTTGACACTCCTTCGTGAGCCTTGACACTCCTTCGTAGGCCTTGACACTCCTTCGTGAGCCTTGACACTCCTTCGTGAGCCTTGACACTCCTTCGTAGGCCTTGACACTCCTTCGTGAGCCTTGATACTCCTTCGTGAGCCTTGACACTCTTTCGTGAGCCTTGAAACTTCTTCGTGAGCCTTGACACTCCTTCGTGAGCCTTGACACTTCTTCGTGAGCCTTGACACTCCTTCGTGAGCCTTGACACTCCTTCGTAGGCCTTGACACTCCTTCGTGAGCCTTGACACTCCTTCGTGAGCCTTGACACTCTTTCGTGAGCCTTGACACTCCTTCGTGAGCCTTGACACTCCTTCGTGAGCCTTGACACTCCTTCGTGAGCCTTGACACTCCTTCGTAGGCCTTGACACTCCTTCGTGAGCCTTGACACTCCTTCGTGAGCCTTGACACTCCTTCGTAGGCCTTGACACTCCTTCGTGAGCCCTGACACTCCTTCGTAGGCCTTGACTCTCCTTCGTAGGCCTTGACACTCCTTCGTGAGCCTTGACACTCCTTCGTAGGCCTTGACACTCCTTCGTGAGCCTTGACACTCCTTCGTGAGCCTTGACACTCCTTCGTAGGCCTTGACACTCCTTCGTGAGCCTTGACACTCCTTCGTGAGCCTTGACACTCCTTCGTGAGCCTTGACACTCCTTCGTGAGCCTTGACACTCCTTCGTGAGCCTTGACACTCCTTCGTAGGCCTTGACACTCCTTCGTGAGCCTTGACACTCCTTCGTGAGCCTTGACACTCCTTCGTGAGCCTTGACACTCCTTCGTGAGCCTTGACACTCCTTCGTGAGCCTTGACACTCCTTCGTAGGCCTTGACACTCCTTCGTGAGCCTTGACACTCCTTCGTAGGCCTTGACACTCCTTCGTGAGCCTTGACACTCCTTCGTAGGCCTTGACACTCCTTCGTGAGCCTTGTCACTCCTTCGTAGGCCTTGACACTCCTTCGTAGGCCTTGACACTCCTTCGTAGGCCTTGGGACTCCTTCGTGAGCCTTGACACTCCTTCGTGAGCCTTGACACTCCTTCGTGAGCCTTGACACTCCTTCGTAGGCCTTGACACTCCTTCGTGAGCCTTGACACTCCTTCGTGAGCCTTGACACTCCTTCGTAGGCCTTGACACTCCTTCGTGAGCCTTGATACTCCTTCGTGAGCCTTGACACTCTTTCGTGAGCCTTGAAACTTCTTCGTGGGCCTTGACACTCCTTCGTGAGCCTTGACACTTCTTCGTGAGCCTTGACACTCCTTCGTGAGCCTTGACACTCCTTCGTAGGCCTTGACACTCCTTCGTGAGCCTTGACACTCCTTCGTGAGCCTTGACACTCTTTCGTGAGCCTTGACACTCCTTCGTGAGCCTTGACACTCCTTCGTGAGCCTTGACACTCCTTCGTGAGCCTTGACACTCCTTCGTAGGCCTTGACACTCCTTCGTGAGCCTTGACACTCCTTCGTGAGCCTTGACACTCCTTCGTAGGCCTTGACACTCCTTCGTGAGCCTTGACACTCCTTCGTGAGCCTTGACACTCTTTCGTGAGCCTTGACACTCCTTCGTGAGCCTTGACACTCCTTCGTGAGCCTTGACACTCCTTCGTGAGCCTTGACACTCCTTCGTAGGCCTTGACACTCCTTCGTGAGCCTTGACACTCCTTCGTGAGCCTTGACACTCCTTCGTAGGCCTTGACACTCCTTCGTGAGCCCTGACACTCCTTCGTAGGCCTTGACTCTCCTTCGTAGGCCTTGACACTCCTTCGTGAGCCTTGACACTCCTTCGTAGGCCTTGACACTCCTTCGTGAGCCTTGACACTCCTTCGTGAGCCTTGACACTCCTTCGTAGGCCTTGACACTCCTTCGTGAGCCTTGACACTCCTTCGTGAGCCTTGACACTCCTTCGTGAGCCTTGACACTCCTTCGTGAGCCTTGACACTCCTTCGTGAGCCTTGACACTCCTTCGTAGGCCTTGACACTCCTTCGTGAGCCTTGACACTCCTTCGTGAGCCTTGACACTCCTTCGTGAGCCTTGACACTCCTTCGTGAGCCTTGACACTCCTTCGTGAGCCTTGACACTCCTTCGTAGGCCTTGACACTCCTTCGTGAGCCTTGACACTCCTTCGTAGGCCTTGACACTCCTTCGTGAGCCTTGACACTCCTTCGTAGGCCTTGACACTCCTTCGTGAGCCTTGTCACTCCTTCGTAGGCCTTGACACTCCTTCGTAGGCCTTGACACTCCTTCGTAGGCCTTGGGACTCCTTCGTGAGCCTTGACACTCCTTCGTGAGCCTTGACACTCCTTCGTGAGCCTTGACACTCCTTCGTAGGCCTTGACACTCCTTCGTGAGCCTTGACACTCCTTCGTGAGCCTTGACACTCCTTCGTAGGCCTTGACACTCCTTCGTGAGCCTTGATACTCCTTCGTGAGCCTTGACACTCTTTCGTGAGCCTTGAAACTTCTTCGTGAGCCTTGACACTCCTTCGTGAGCCTTGACACTTCTTCGTGAGCCTTGACACTCCTTCGTGAGCCTTGACACTCCTTCGTAGGCCTTGACACTCCTTCGTGAGCCTTGACACTCCTTCGTGAGCCTTGACACTCTTTCGTGAGCCTTGACACTCCTTCGTGAGCCTTGACACTCCTTCGTGAGCCTTGACACTCCTTCGTGAGCCTTGACACTCCTTCGTAGGCCTTGACACTCCTTCGTGAGCCTTGACACTCCTTCGTGAGCCTTGACACTCCTTCGTAGGCCTTGACACTCCTTCGTGAGCCCTGACACTCCTTCGTAGGCCTTGACACTCCTTCGTAGGCCTTGACACTCCTTCGTAGGCCTTGACACTCCTTCGTGAGCCTTGACACTCCTTCGTAGGCCTTGACACTCCTTCGTGAGCCTTGACACTCCTTCGTGAGCCTTGACACTCTTTCGTGAGCCTTGACACTCTTTCGTGAGCCTTGACACTCCTTCGTGAGCCTTGACACTCCTTCGTGAGCCTTGACACTCCTTCGTGAGCCTTGACACTCCTTCGTAGGCCTTGACACTCCTTCGTGAGCCTTGACACTCCTTCGTAGGCCTTGACACTCCTTCGTGAGCCTTGTCACTCCTTCGTAGGAGTTGACACTCCTTCGTAGGCCTTGACACTCCTTCGTAGGCCTTGGGACTCCTTCGTGAGCCTTGACACTCCTTCGTGAGCCTTGACACTCCTTCGTGAGCCTTGACACTCCTTCGTAGGCCTTGACACTCCTTCGTGAGCCTTGACACTCCTTCGTGAGCCTTGACACTCCTTCGTAGGCCTTGACACTCCTTCGTGAGCCTTGATACTCCTTCGTGAGCCTTGACACTCTTTCGTGAGCCTTGAAACTTCTTCGTGAGCCTTGACACTCCTTCGTGAGCCTTGACACTTCTTCGTGAGCCTTGACACTCCTTCGTGAGCCTTGACACTCCTTCGTAGGCCTTGACACTCCTTCGTGAGCCTTGACACTCCTTCGTGAGCCTTGACACTCTTTCGTGAGCCTTGACACTCCTTCGTGAGCCTTGACACTCCTTCGTGAGCCTTGACACTCCTTCGTGAGCCTTGACACTCCTTCGTAGGCCTTGACACTCCTTCGTGAGCCTTGACACTCCTTCGTGAGCCTTGACACTCCTTCGTAGGCCTTGACGCTCCTTCGTGAGCCCTGACACTCCTTCGTAGGCCTTGACACTCCTTCGTAGGCCTTGACACTCCTTCGTAGGCCTTGACACTCCTTCGTGAGCCTTGACACTCCTTCGTAGGCCTTGACACTCCTTCGTGAGCCTTGACACTCCTTCGTGAGCCTTGACACTCTTTCGTGAGCCTTGACACTCTTTCGTGAGCCTTGACACTCCTTCGTAAGCCTTGACACTCCTTCGTGAGCCTTGACACTCCTTCGTGAGTCCTGACACTCCTTCGTAGGCCTTGACACTCCTTCGTAGGCCTTGACACTCCTTCGTAGGCCTTGACACTCTTTCGTGAGCCTTGACACTCTTTCGTGAGCCTTGACACTCCTTCGTGAGCCTTGACACTCCTTCGTGAGCCTTGACACTCCTTCGTGAGCCCTGACACTCCTTCGTAGGCCTTGACACTCCTTCGTAGGCCTTGACACTCCTTCGTAGGCCTTGACACTCCTTCGTGAGCCTTGACACTCCTTCGTAGGCCTTGACACTCCTTCGTGAGCCTTGACACTCCTTCGTGAGCCTTGACACTCCTTCGTAGGCCTTGACACTCCTTCGTGAGCCTTGACACTCTTTCGTGAGCCTTGACACTTCTTCGTGAGCCTTGACACTCCTTCGTGAGCCTTGACACTCCTTCGTAGGCCTTGACACTCCTTCGTGAGCCTTGTCACTCCTTCGTAGGCCTTGACACTCCTTCGTAGGCCTTGACACTCCTTCGTAGGCCTTGACACTCTTTCGTGAGCCCTGACACTCCTTCGTGAGCCTTGACACTCCTTCGTGAGCCTTGACACTCCTTCGTAGGCCTTGACACTCCTTCGTGAGCCTTGATACTCCTTCGTGAGCCTTGACACTCCTTCGTGAGCCTTGACACTCCTTCGTGAGCCTTGACACTCCTTCGTGAGCCTTGACACTTCTTCGTGAGCCTTGACACTCCGTCGTGAGCCTTGACACTCCTTCGTAGGCCTTGACACTCCTTCGTGAGCCTTGACACTCCTTCGTGAGCCTTGACACTCTTTCGTGAGCCTTGACACTCCTTCGTGAGCCTTGACACTCCTTCGTGAGCCTTGACACTCCTTCGTGAGCCTTGACACTCCTTCGTAGGCCTTGACACTCCTTCGTGAGCCTTGACACTCCTTCGTAGGCCTTGACACTCCTTCGTGAGCCTTGACACTCCTTCGTAGGCCTTGACACTCCTTCGTGAGCCTTGACACTCCTTCGTAGGCCTTGACTCTCCTTCGTAGGCCTTGACACTCCTTCGTGAGCCTTGACACTCCTTCGTAGGCCTTGACACTCCTTCGTGAGCCTTGACACTCCTTCGTGAGCCTTGACACTCCTTCGTGAGCCTTGACACTCCTTCGTAGGCCTTGACACTCCTTCGTGAGCCTTGACACTCCTTCGTAGGCCTTGACACTCCTTCGTGAGCCTTGACACTCCTTCGTGAGCCTTGACACTCCTTCGTGAGCCTTGACACTCCTTCGTGAGCCTTGACACTCCTTCGTGAGCCTTGACACTCCTTCGTAGGCCTTGACACTCCTTCGTGAGCCTTGACACTCCTTCGTGAGCCTTGACACTCCTTCGTGAGCCTTGACACTCCTTCGTGAGCCTTGACACTCCTTCGTGAGCCTTGACACTCCTTCGTAGGCCTTGACACTCCTTCGTGAGCCTTGACACTCCTTCGTAGGCCTTGACACTCCTTCGTGAGCCTTGACACTCCTTCGTAGGCCTTGACACTCCTTCGTGAGCCTTGACACTCCTTCGTAGGCCTTGACACTCCTTCGTGAGCCTTGACACTCCTTCGTAGGCCTTGACACTCCTTCGTGAGCCTTGTCACTCCTTCGTAGGCCTTGACACTCCTTCGTAGGCCTTGACACTCCTTCGTAGGCCTTGGGACTCCTTCGTGAGCCTTGACACTCCTTCGTGAGCCTTGACACTCCTTCGTGAGCCTTGACACTCCTTCGTGAGCCTTGACACTCCTTCGTAGGCCTTGACACTCCTTCGTGAGCCTTGACACTCCTTCGTGAGCCTTGACACTCCTTCGTGAGCCTTGACACTCCTTCGTGAGCCTTGACACTCTTTCGTGAGCCTTGACACTCCTTCGTGAGCCTTGACACTCCTTCGTGAGCCTTGACACTCCTTCGTGAGCCTTGACACTCCTTCGTAGGCCTTGACACTCCTTCGTGAGCCTTGACACTCCTTCGTAGGCCTTGACACTCCTTCGTGAGCCTTGACACTCCTTCGTAGGCCTTGACACTCCTTCGTGAGCCTTGACACTCCTTCGTAGGCCTTGACTCTCCTTCGTAGGCCTTGACACTCCTTCGTGAGCCTTGACACTCCTTCGTAGGCCTTGACACTCCTTCGTGAGCCTTGACACTCCTTCGTGAGCCTTGACACTCCTTCGTGAGCCTTGACACTCCTTCGTAGGCCTTGACACTCCTTCGTGAGCCTTGACACTCCTTCGTAGGCCTTGACACTCCTTCGTGAGCCTTGACACTCCTTCGTGAGCCTTGACACTCCTTCGTGAGCCTTGACACTCCTTCGTGAGCCTTGACACTCCTTCGTGAGCCTTGACACTCCTTCGTAGGCCTTGACACTCCTTCGTGAGCCTTGACACTCCTTCGTGAGCCTTGACACTCCTTCGTGAGCCTTGACACTCCTTCGTGAGCCTTGACACTCCTTCGTGAGCCTTGACACTCCTTCGTAGGCCTTGACACTCCTTCGTGAGCCTTGACACTCCTTCGTAGGCCTTGACACTCCTTCGTGAGCCTTGACACTCCTTCGTAGGCCTTGACACTCCTTCGTGAGCCTTGTCACTCCTTCGTAGGCCTTGACACTCCTTCGTAGGCCTTGACACTCCTTCGTAGGCCTTGGGACTCCTTCGTGAGCCTTGACACTCCTTCGTAGGCCTTGACACTCCTTCGTGAGCCTTGTCACTCCTTCGTAGGAGTTGACACTCCTTCGTAGGCCTTGACACTCCTTCGTAGGCCTTGGGACTCCTTCGTGAGCCTTGACACTCCTTCGTGAGCCTTGACACTCCTTCGTGAGCCTTGACACTCCTTCGTAGGCCTTGACACTCCTTCGTGAGCCTTGACACTCCTTCGTGAGCCTTGACACTCCTTCGTAGGCCTTGACACTCCTTCGTGAGCCTTGATACTCCTTCGTGAGCCTTGACACTCTTTCGTGAGCCTTGAAACTTCTTCGTGAGCCTTGACACTCCTTCGTGAGCCTTGACACTTCTTCGTGAGCCTTGACACTCCTTCGTGAGCCTTGACACTCCTTCGTAGGCCTTGACACTCCTTCGTGAGCCTTGACACTCCTTCGTGAGCCTTGACACTCTTTCGTGAGCCTTGACACTCCTTCGTGAGCCTTGACACTCCTTCGTGAGCCTTGACACTCCTTCGTGAGCCTTGACACTCCTTCGTAGGCCTTGACACTCCTTCGTGAGCCTTGACACTCCTTCGTGAGCCTTGACACTCCTTCGTAGGCCTTGACGCTCCTTCGTGAGCCCTGACACTCCTTCGTAGGCCTTGACACTCCTTCGTAGGCCTTGACACTCCTTCGTAGGCCTTGACACTCCTTCGTGAGCCTTGACACTCCTTCGTAGGCCTTGACACTCCTTCGTGAGCCTTGACACTCCTTCGTGAGCCTTGACACTCTTTCGTGAGCCTTGACACTCTTTCGTGAGCCTTGACACTCCTTCGTAAGCCTTGACACTCCTTCGTGAGCCTTGACACTCCTTCGTGAGTCCTGACACTCCTTCGTAGGCCTTGACACTCCTTCGTAGGCCTTGACACTCCTTCGTAGGCCTTGACACTCTTTCGTGAGCCTTGACACTCTTTCGTGAGCCTTGACACTCCTTCGTGAGCCTTGACACTCCTTCGTGAGCCTTGACACTCCTTCGTGAGCCCTGACACTCCTTCGTAGGCCTTGACACTCCTTCGTAGGCCTTGACACTCCTTCGTAGGCCTTGACACTCCTTCGTGAGCCTTGACACTCCTTCGTAGGCCTTGACACTCCTTCGTGAGCCTTGACACTCCTTCGTGAGCCTTGACACTCCTTCGTAGGCCTTGACACTCCTTCGTGAGCCTTGACACTCTTTCGTGAGCCTTGACACTTCTTCGTGAGCCTTGACACTCCTTCGTGAGCCTTGACACTCCTTCGTAGGCCTTGACACTCCTTCGTGAGCCTTGTCACTCCTTCGTAGGCCTTGACACTCCTTCGTAGGCCTTGACACTCCTTCGTAGGCCTTGACACTCTTTCGTGAGCCCTGACACTCCTTCGTGAGCCTTGACACTCCTTCGTGAGCCTTGACACTCCTTCGTAGGCCTTGACACTCCTTCGTGAGCCTTGATACTCCTTCGTGAGCCTTGACACTCCTTCGTGAGCCTTGACACTCCTTCGTGAGCCTTGACACTCCTTCGTGAGCCTTGACACTTCTTCGTGAGCCTTGACACTCCGTCGTGAGCCTTGACACTCCTTCGTAGGCCTTGACACTCCTTCGTGAGCCTTGACACTCCTTCGTGAGCCTTGACACTCTTTCGTGAGCCTTGACACTCCTTCGTGAGCCTTGACACTCCTTCGTGAGCCTTGACACTCCTTCGTGAGCCTTGACACTCCTTCGTAGGCCTTGACACTCCTTCGTGAGCCTTGACACTCCTTCGTAGGCCTTGACACTCCTTCGTGAGCCTTGACACTCCTTCGTAGGCCTTGACACTCCTTCGTGAGCCTTGACACTCCTTCGTAGGCCTTGACTCTCCTTCGTAGGCCTTGACACTCCTTCGTGAGCCTTGACACTCCTTCGTAGGCCTTGACACTCCTTCGTGAGCCTTGACACTCCTTCGTGAGCCTTGACACTCCTTCGTGAGCCTTGACACTCCTTCGTAGGCCTTGACACTCCTTCGTGAGCCTTGACACTCCTTCGTAGGCCTTGACACTCCTTCGTGAGCCTTGACACTCCTTCGTGAGCCTTGACACTCCTTCGTGAGCCTTGACACTCCTTCGTGAGCCTTGACACTCCTTCGTGAGCCTTGACACTCCTTCGTAGGCCTTGACACTCCTTCGTGAGCCTTGACACTCCTTCGTGAGCCTTGACACTCCTTCGTGAGCCTTGACACTCCTTCGTGAGCCTTGACACTCCTTCGTGAGCCTTGACACTCCTTCGTAGGCCTTGACACTCCTTCGTGAGCCTTGACACTCCTTCGTAGGCCTTGACACTCCTTCGTGAGCCTTGACACTCCTTCGTAGGCCTTGACACTCCTTCGTGAGCCTTGTCACTCCTTCGTAGGCCTTGACACTCCTTCGTAGGCCTTGACACTCCTTCGTAGGCCTTGGGACTCCTTCGTGAGCCTTGACACTCCTTCGTGAGCCTTGACACTCCTTCGTGAGCCTTGACACTCCTTCGTAGGCCTTGACACTCCTTCGTGAGCCTTGACACTCCTTCGTGAGCCTTGACACTCCTTCGTAGGCCTTGACACTCCTTCGTGAGCCTTGATACTCCTTCGTGAGCCTTGACACTCTTTCGTGAGCCTTGAAACTTCTTCGTGAGCCTTGACACTCCTTCGTGAGCCTTGACACTTCTTCGTGAGCCTTGACACTCCTTCGTGAGCCTTGACACTCCTTCGTAGGCCTTGACACTCCTTCGTGAGCCTTGACACTCCTTCGTGAGCCTTGACACTCTTTCGTGAGCCTTGACACTCCTTCGTGAGCCTTGACACTCCTTCGTGAGCCTTGACACTCCTTCGTGAGCCTTGACACTCCTTCGTAGGCCTTGACACTCCTTCGTGAGCCTTGACACTCCTTCGTGAGCCTTGACACTCCTTCGTAGGCCTTGACACTCCTTCGTGAGCCCTGACACTCCTTCGTAGGCCTTGACTCTCCTTCGTAGGCCTTGACACTCCTTCGTGAGCCTTGACACTCCTTCGTAGGCCTTGACACTCCTTCGTGAGCCTTGACACTCCTTCGTGAGCCTTGACACTCCTTCGTAGGCCTTGACACTCCTTCGTGAGCCTTGACACTCCTTCGTGAGCCTTGACACTCCTTCGTGAGCCTTGACACTCCTTCGTGAGCCTTGACACTCCTTCGTGAGCCTTGACACTCCTTCGTAGGCCTTGACACTCCTTCGTGAGCCTTGACACTCCTTCGTGAGCCTTGACACTCCTTCGTGAGCCTTGACACTCCTTCGTGAGCCTTGACACTCCTTCGTGAGCCTTGACACTCCTTCGTAGGCCTTGACACTCCTTCGTGAGCCTTGACACTCCTTCGTAGGCCTTGACACTCCTTCGTGAGCCTTGACACTCCTTCGTAGGCCTTGACACTCCTTCGTGAGCCTTGTCACTCCTTCGTAGGCCTTGACACTCCTTCGTAGGCCTTGACACTCCTTCGTAGGCCTTGGGACTCCTTCGTGAGCCTTGACACTCCTTCGTGAGCCTTGACACTCCTTCGTGAGCCTTGACACTCCTTCGTAGGCCTTGACACTCCTTCGTGAGCCTTGACACTCCTTCGTGAGCCTTGACACTCCTTCGTAGGCCTTGACACTCCTTCGTGAGCCTTGATACTCCTTCGTGAGCCTTGACACTCTTTCGTGAGCCTTGAAACTTCTTCGTGAGCCTTGACACTCCTTCGTGAGCCTTGACACTTCTTCGTGAGCCTTGACACTCCTTCGTGAGCCTTGACACTCCTTCGTAGGCCTTGACACTCCTTCGTGAGCCTTGACACTCCTTCGTGAGCCTTGACACTCTTTCGTGAGCCTTGACACTCCTTCGTGAGCCTTGACACTCCTTCGTGAGCCTTGACACTCCTTCGTAGGCCTTGACACTCCTTCGTGAGCCCTGACACTCCTTCGTAGGCCTTGACACTCCTTCGTAGGCCTTGACACTCCTTCGTAGGCCTTGACACTCCTTCGTGAGCCTTGACACTCCTTCGTAGGCCTTGACACTCCTTCGTGAGCCTTGACACTCCTTCGTGAGCCTTGACACTCTTTCGTGAGCCTTGACACTCTTTCGTGAGCCTTGACACTCCTTCGTGAGCCTTGACACTCCTTCGTGAGCCTTGACACTCCTTCGTGAGTCCTGACACTCCTTCGTAGGCCTTGACACTCCTTCGTAGGCCTTGACACTCCTTCGTAGGCCTTGACACTCTTTCGTGAGCCTTGACACTCTTTCGTGAGCCTTGACACTCCTTCGTGAGCCTTGACACTCCTTCGTGAGCCTTGACACTCCTTCGTGAGCCCTGACACTCCTTCGTAGGCCTTGACACTCTTTCGTGAGCCTTGACACTCCTTCGTAGGCCTTGACACTCCTTCGTAGGCCTTGACACTCCTTCGTGAGCCTTGACACTCCTTCGTAGGCCTTGACACTCCTTCGTGAGCCTTGACACTCCTTCGTGAGCCTTGACACTCCTTCGTAGGCCTTGACACTCCTTCGTGAGCCTTGACACTCCTTCGTGAGCCTTGACACTCTTTCGTGAGCCTTGACACTTCTTCGTGAGCCTTGACACTCCTTCGTGAGCCTTGACACTCCTTCGTAGGCCTTGACACTCCTTCGTGAGCCTTGTCACTCCTTCGTAGGCCTTGACACTCCTTCGTAGGCCTTGACACTCCTTCGTAGGCCTTGACACTCTTTCGTGAGCCTTGACATTCCTTCGTGAGCCTTGACACTCCTTCGTGAGCCTTGACACTCCTTCGTAGGCCTTGACACTCCTTCGTGAGCCTTGATACTCCTTCGTGAGCCTTGACACTCCTTCGTGAGCCTTGACACTCTTTCGTGAGCCTTGACACTCCTTCGTGAGCCTTGACACTCCTTCGTGAGCCTTGACACTCCTTCGTGAGCCTTGACACTCCTTCGTAGGCCTTGACACTCCTTCGTGAGCCTTGACACTCCTTCGTGAGCCTTGACACTCCTTCGTAGGCCTTGACACTCCTTCGTGAGCCCTGACACTCCTTCGTAGGCCTTGACACTCCTTCGTAGGCCTTGACACTCCTTCGTAGGCCTTGACACTCCTTCGTGAGCCTTGACACTCCTTCGTAGGCCTTGACACTCCTTCGTGAGCCTTGACACTCCTTCGTGAGCCTTGACACTCTTTCGTGAGCCTTGACACTCTTTCGTGAGCCTTGACACTCCTTCGTGAGCCTTGACACTCCTTCGTGAGCCTTGACACTCCTTCGTGAGTCCTGACACTCCTTCGTAGGCCTTGACACTCCTTCGTAGGCCTTGACACTCCTTCGTGAGCCTTGACACTCCTTCGTGAGCCTTGACACTCCTTCGTGAGCCTTGACACTCCTTCGTAGGCCTTGACACTCCTTCGTGAGCCTTGACACTCCTTCGTGAGCCTTGACACTCCTTCGTAGGCCTTGACACTCCTTCGTGAGCCTTGACACTCCTTCGTAGGCCTTGAATCTCCTTCGTAGGCCTTGACACTCCTTCGTGAGCCTTGACACTCCTTCGTGAGCCTTGACACTCTTTCGTGAGCCTTGACACTCCTTCGTGAGCCTTGACACTCCTTCGTGAGCCTTGACACTCCTTCGTGAGCAGTGACACTCCTTCGTGAGCCTTGACACTCCTTCGTGAGCCTTGACACTCTTTCGTGAGCCTTGACACTTCTTCGTGAGCCTTGACACTCCTTCGTGAGCCTTGACACTTCTTCGTGAGCCTTGACACTCCTTCGTGAGCCTTGACACTCCTTCGTAGGCCTTGACACTCCTTCGTGAGCCTTGACACTCCTTCGTGAGCCTTGACACTCTTTCGTGAGCCTTGACACTCCTTCGTGAGCCTTGACACTCCTTCGTGAGCCTTGACACTCCTTCGTGAGCCTTGACACTCCTTCGTAGGCCTTGACACTCCTTCGTGAGCCTTGACACTCCTTCGTGAGCCTTGACACTCCTTCGTGAGCCTTGACACTCCTTCGTGAGCCTTGACACTCCTTCGTAGGCCTTGACACTCCTTCGTGAGCCTTGACACTCCTTCGTGAGCCTTGACACTCCTTCGTGAGCCTTGACACTCCTTCGTGAGCCTTGACACTCCTTCGTGAGCCTTGACACTCCTTCGTAGCCCTTGACACTCCTTCGTGAGCCTTGACACTCCTTCGTGAGCCTTGACACTCCTTCGTGAGCCTTGACACTCCTTCGTGAGCCTTGACACTCCTTCGTGAGCCTTGACACTCCTTCGTAGGCCTTGACACTCCTTCGTGAGCCTTGACACTCCTTCGTAGGCCTTGACACTCCTTCGTGAGCCTTAACACTCCTTCGTAGGCCTTGACACTCCTTCGTGAGCCTTGTCACTCCTTCGTAGGCCTTGACACTCCTTCGTAGGCCTTGACACTCCTTCGTAGGCCTTGGGACTCCTTCGTGAGCCTTGACACTCCTTCGTGAGCCTTGACACTCCTTCGTGAGCCTTGACACTCCTTCGTAGGCCTTGACACTCCTTCGTGAGCCTTGACACTCCTTCGTGAGCCTTGACACTCCTTCGTAGGCCTTGACACTCCTTCGTGAGCCTTGATACTCCTTCGTGAGCCTTGACACTCTTTCGTGAGCCTTGAAACTTCTTCGTGAGCCTTGACACTCCTTCGTGAGCCTTGACACTTCTTCGTGAGCCTTGACACTCCTTCGTGAGCCTTGACACTCCTTCGTGAGCCTTGACACTCTTTCGTGAGCCTTGACACTCCTTCGTGAGACTTGACACTCCTTCGTGAGCCTTGACACTCCTTCGTGAGCCTTGACACTCCTTCGTAGGCCTTGACACTCCTTCGTGAGCCTTGATACTCCTTCGTGAGCCTTGACACTCTTTCGTGAGCCTTGAAACTTCTTCGTGAGCCTTGACACTCCTTCGTGAGCCTTGACACTTCTTCGTGAGCCTTGACACTCCTTCGTGAGCCTTGACACTCCTTCGTAGGCCTTGACACTCCTTCGTGAGCCTTGACACTCCTTCGTGAGCCTTGACACTCTTTCGTGAGCCTTGACACTCCTTCGTGAGCCTTGACACTCCTTCGTGAGCCTTGACACTCCTTCGTGAGCCTTGACACTCCTTCGTAGGCCTTGACACTCCTTCGTGAGCCTTGACACTCCTTCGTGAGCCTTGACACTCCTTCGTGAGCCTTGACACTCCTTCGTAGGCCTTGACACTCCTTCGTGAGCCTTGACACTCCTTCGTGAGCCTTGACACTCCTTCGTAGGCCTTGACACTCCTTCGTGAGCCTTGATACTCCTTCGTGAGCCTTGACACTCTTTCGTGAGCCTTGAAACTTCTTCGTGAGCCTTGACACTCCTTCGTGAGCCTTGACACTTCTTCGTGAGCCTTGACACTCCTTCGTGAGCCTTGACACTCCTTCGTAGGCCTTGACACTCCTTCGTAGGCCTTGACCTCCTTCGTGAGCCTTGACACTCCTTCGTGAGCCTTGACACTCCTTCGTGAGCCTTGACACTCCTTCGTGAGCCTTGACACTCCTTCGTGAGCCTTGACACTCCTTCGTGAGCCTTGACACTCCTTCGTAGGCCTTGACACTCCTTCGTGAGCCTTGACACTCCTTCGTAGGCCTTGACACTCCTTCGTGAGCCTTGACACTCCTTCGTGAGCCTTGACACTCTTTCGTGAGCCTTGACACTCCTTCGTGAGCCTTGACACTCCTTCGTGAGCCTTGACACTCCTTCGTGAGCCTTGACACTCCTTCGTAGGCCTTGACACTCCTTCGTGAGCCTTGACACTCCTTCGTGAGCCTTGACACTCCTTCGTAGGCCTTGACACTCCTTCGTGAGCCTTGATACTCCTTCGTGAGCCTTGACACTCTTTCGTGAGCCTTGAAACTTCTTCGTGAGCCTTGACACTCCTTCGTGAGCCTTGACACTTCTTCGTGAGCCTTGACACTCCTTCGTGAGCCTTGACACTCCTTCGTAGGCCTTGACACTCCTTCGTAGGCCTTGACACTCCTTCGTGAGCCTTGACACTCCTTCGTGAGCCTTGACACTCCTTCGTGAGCCTTGACACTCCTTCGTGAGCCTTGACACTCCTTCGTGAGCCTTGACACTCCTTCGTGAGCCTTGACACTCCTTCGTAGGCCTTGACACTCCTTCGTGAGCCTTGACACTCTTTCGTGAGCCTTGACACTTCTTCGTGAGCCTTGACACTCCTTCGTGAGCCTTGACACTTCTTCGTGAGCCTTGACACTCCTTCGTGAGCCTTGACACTCCTTCGTAGGCCTTGACACTCCTTCGTGAGCCTTGACACTCCTTCGTGAGCCTTGACACTCTTTCGTGAGCCTTGACACTCCTTCGTGAGCCTTGACACTCCTTCGTGAGCCTTGACACTCCTTCGTAGGCCTTGACACTCCTTCGTGAGCCTTGACACTCCTTCGTGAGCCTTGACACTCCTTCGTGAGCCTTGACACTCCTTCGTGAGCCTTGACACTCCTTCGTAGGCCTTGACACTCCTTCGTGAGCCTTGACACTCCTTCGTGAGCCTTGACACTCCTTCGTGAGCCTTGACACTCCTTCGTGAGCCTTGACACTCCTTCGTGAGCCTTGACACTCCTTCGTAGGCCTTGACACTCCTTCGTGAGCCTTGACACTCCTTCGTGAGCCTTGACACTCCTTCGTGAGCCTTGACACTCCTTCGTGAGCCTTGACACTCCTTCGTGAGCCTTGACACTCCTTCGTAGGCCTTGACACTCCTTCGTGAGCCTTGACACTCCTTCGTAGGCCTTGACACTCCTTCGTGAGCCTTGTCACTCCTTCGTAGGCCTTGACACTCCTTCGTAGGCCTTGACACTCCTTCGTAGGCCTTGGGACTCCTTCGTGAGCCTTGACACTCCTTCGTGAGCCTTGACACTCCTTCGTGAGCCTTGACACTCCTTCGTAGGCCTTGACACTCCTTCGTGAGCCTTGACATTCCTTCGTGAGCCTTGACACTCCTTCGTAGGCCTTGACACTCCTTCGTGAGCCTTGATACTCCTTCGTGAGCCTTGACACTCTTTCGTGAGCCTTGAAACTTCTTCGTGAGCCTTGACACTCCTTCGTGAGCCTTGACACTTCTTCGTGAGCCTTGACACTCCTTCGTGAGCCTTGACACTCCTTCGTGAGCCTTGACACTCTTTCGTGAGCCTTGACACTCCTTCGTGAGCCTTGACACTCCTTCGTGAGCCTTGACACTCCTTCGTGAGCCCTGACACTCCTTCGTAGGCCTTGACACTCCTTCGTGAGCCTTGATACTCCTTCGTGAGCCTTGACACTCCTTCGTAGGCCTTGACACTCCTTCGTGAGCCTTAACACTCCTTCGTAGGCCTTGACACTCCTTCGTGAGCCTTGTCACTCCTTCGTAGGCCTTGACACTCCTTCGTAGGCCTTGACACTCCTTCGTAGGCCTTGGGACTCCTTCGTGAGCCTTGACACTCCTTCGTGAGCCTTGACACTCCTTCGTGAGCCTTGACACTCCTTCGTAGGCCTTGACACTCCTTCGTGAGCCTTGACACTCCTTCGTGAGCCTTGACACTCCTTCGTAGGCCTTGACACTCCTTCGTGAGCCTTGATACTCCTTCGTGAGCCTTGACACTCTTTCGTGAGCCTTGAAACTTCTTCGTGAGCCTTGACACTCCTTCGTGAGCCTTGACACTTCTTCGTGAGCCTTGACACTCCTTCGTGAGCCTTGACACTCCTTCGTGAGCCTTGACACTCTTTCGTGAGCCTTGACACTCCTTCGTGAGCCTTGACACTCCTTCGTGAGCCTTGACACTCCTTCGTGAGCCTTGACACTCCTTCGTAGGCCTTGACACTCCTTCGTGAGCCTTGATACTCCTTCGTGAGCCTTGACACTCTTTCGTGAGCCTTGAAACTTCTTCGTGAGCCTTGACACTCCTTCGTGAGCCTTGACACTTCTTCGTGAGCCTTGACACTCCTTCGTGAGCCTTGACACTCCTTCGTAGGCCTTGACACTCCTTCGTGAGCCTTGACACTCCTTCGTGAGCCTTGACACTCTTTCGTGAGCCTTGACACTCCTTCGTGAGCCTTGACACTCCTTCGTGAGCCTTGACACTCCTTCGTGAGCCTTGACACTCCTTCGTAGGCCTTGACACTCCTTCGTGAGCCTTGACACTCCTTCGTGAGCCTTGACACTCCTTCGTGAGCCTTGACACTCCTTCGTAGGCCTTGACACTCCTTCGTGAGCCTTGACACTCCTTCGTGAGCCTTGACACTCCTTCGTAGGCCTTGACACTCCTTCGTGAGCCTTGATACTCCTTCGTGAGCCTTGACACTCTTTCGTGAGCCTTGAAACTTCTTCGTGAGCCTTGACACTCCTTCGTGAGCCTTGACACTTCTTCGTGAGCCTTGACACTCCTTCGTGAGCCTTGACACTCCTTCGTAGGCCTTGACACTCCTTCGTAGGCCTTGAATCTCCTTCGTAGGCCTTGACACTCCTTCGTGAGCCTTGACACTCCTTCGTGAGCCTTGACACTCCTTCGTGAGCCGTGACACTCCTTCGTGAGCCTTGACACTCCTTCGTGAGCCTTGACACTCTTTCGTGAGCCTTGACACTCCTTCGTGAGCCTTGACACTTCTTCGTGAGCCTTGACACTCCTTCGTGAGCCTTGACACTCCTTCGTAGGCCTTGACACTCCTTCGTGAGCCTTGACACTCCTTCGTAGGCCTTGACACTCCTTCGTGAGCCTTGGCACTCCTTCGTGAGCCTTGACACTCCTTCGTGAGCCTTGACACTCCTTCGTAGGCCTTGACACTCCTTCGTGAGCCTTGACACTCCTTCGTGAGCCTTGACACTCCTTCGTGAGCCTTGACACTCCTTCGTAGGCCTTGACACTCCTTCGTGAGCCTTGACACTCCTTCGTGAGCCTTGACACTCCTTCGTGAGCCTTGACACTCCTTCGTAGGCCTTGACACTCCTTCGTGAGCCTTGACACTCCTTCGTGAGCCTTGACACTCCTTCGTAGGCCTTGACACTCCTTCGTGAGCCTTGATACTCCTTCGTGAGCCTTGACACTCTTTCGTGAGCCTTGAAACTTCTTCGTGAGCCTTGACACTCCTTCGTGAGCCTTGACACTTCTTCGTGAGCCTTGACACTCCTTCGTGAGCCTTGACACTCCTTCGTAGGCCTTGACACTCCTTCGTAGGCCTTGAATCTCCTTCGTAGGCCTTGACACTCCTTCGTGAGCCTTGACACTCCTTCGTGAGTCTTGACACTCCTTCGTGAGCCGTGACACTCCTTCGTGAGCCTTGACACTCCTTCGTGAGCCTTGACACTCTTTCGTGAGCCTTGACACTCCTTCGTGAGCCTTGACACTTCTTCGTGAGCCTTGACACTCCTTCGTGAGCCTTGACACTCCTTCGTAGGCCTTGACACTCCTTCGTGAGCCTTGACACTCCTTCGTAGGCCTTGACACTCCTTCGTGAGCCTTGACACTCCTTCGTGAGCCTTGACACTCCTTCGTGAGCCTTGACACTCCTTCGTAGGCCTTGACACTCCTTCGTGAGCCTTGACACTCCTTCGTAGGCCTTGACACTCCTTCGTGAGCCTTGACACTCCTTCGTGAGCCTTGACACTCCTTCGTGAGCCTTGACACTCCTTCGTGAGCCTTGACACTCCTTCGTGAGCCTTGACACTCCTTCGTAGGCCTTGACACTCCTTCGTGAGCCTTGACACTCCTTCGTGAGCCTTGACACTCCTTCGTGAGCCTTGACACTCCTTCGTGAGCCTTGACACTCCTTCGTGAGCCTTGACACTCCTTCGTAGGCCTTGACACTCCTTCGTGAGCCTTGACACTCCTTCGTAGGCCTTGACACTCCTTCGTGAGCCTTGACACTCCTTCGTAGGCCTTGACACTCCTTCGTGAGCCTTGTCACTCCTTCGTAGGCCTTGACACTCCTTCGTAGGCCTTGACACTCCTTCGTAGGCCTTGGGACTCCTTCGTGAGCCTTGACACTCCTTCGTGAGCCTTGACACTCCTTCGTGAGCCTTGACACTCCTTCGTAGGCCTTGACACTCCTTCGTGAGCCTTGACACTCCTTCGTGAGCCTTGACACTCCTTCGTAGGCCTTGACACTCCTTCGTGAGCCTTGATACTCCTTCGTGAGCCTTGACACTCTTTCGTGAGCCTTGAAACTTCTTCGTGAGCCTTGACACTCCTTCGTGAGCCTTGACACTTCTTCGTGAGCCTTGACACTCCTTCGTGAGCCTTGACACTCCTTCGTAGGCCTTGACACTCCTTCGTGAGCCTTGACACTCCTTCGTGAGCCTTGACACTCCTTCGTGAGCCTTGACACTCCTTCGTGAGCCTTGACACTCCTTCGTAGGCCTTGACACTCCTTCGTGAGCCTTGATACTCCTTCGTGAGCCTTGACACTCTTTCGTGAGCCTTGAAACTTCTTCGTGAGCCTTGACACTCCTTCGTGAGCCTTGACACTTCTTCGTGAGCCTTGACACTCCTTCGTGAGCCTTGACACTCCTTCGTAGGCCTTGACACTCCTTCGTGAGCCTTGACACTCCTTCGTGAGCCTTGACACTCTTTCGTGAGCCTTGACACTCCTTCGTGAGCCTTGACACTCCTTCGTGAGCCTTGACACTCCTTCGTGAGCCTTGACACTCCTTCGTAGGCCTTGACACTCCTTCGTGAGCCTTGACACTCCTTCGTGAGCCTTGACACTCCTTCGTGAGCCTTGACACTCCTTCGTAGGCCTTGACACTCCTTCGTGAGCCTTGACACTCCTTCGTGAGCCTTGACACTCCTTCGTAGGCCTTGACACTCCTTCGTGAGCCTTGATACTCCTTCGTGAGCCTTGACACTCTTTCGTGAGCCTTGAAACTTCTTCGTGAGCCTTGACACTCCTTCGTGAGCCTTGACACTTCTTCGTGAGCCTTGACACTCCTTCGTGAGCCTTGACACTTCTTCGTGAGCCTTGACACTCCTTCGTGAGCCTTGACACTCCTTCGTAGGCCTTGACACTCCTTCGTAGGCCTTGAATCTCCTTCGTAGGCCTTGACACTCCTTCGTGAGCCTTGACACTCCTTCGTGAGTCTTGACACTCCTTCGTGAGCCGTGACACTCCTTCGTGAGCCTTGACACTCCTTCGTGAGCCTTGACACTCTTTCGTGAGCCTTGACACTCCTTCGTGAGCCTTGACACTTCTTCGTGAGCCTTGACACTCCTTCGTGAGCCTTGACACTCCTTCGTAGGCCTTGACACTCCTTCGTGAGCCTTGACACTCCTTCGTAGGCCTTGACACTCCTTCGTGAGCCTTGACACTCCTTCGTGAGCCTTGACACTCCTTCGTGAGCCTTGACACTCCTTCGTAGGCCTTGACACTCCTTCGTGAGCCTTGACACTCCTTCGTAGGCCTTGACACTCCTTCGTGAGCCTTGACACTCCTTCGTGAGCCTTGACACTCCTTCGTGAGCCTTGACACTCCTTCGTGAGCCTTGACACTCCTTCGTGAGCCTTGACACTCCTTCGTAGGCCTTGACACTCCTTCGTGAGCCTTGACACTCCTTCGTGAGCCTTGACACTCCTTCGTGAGCCTTGACACTCCTTCGTGAGCCTTGACACTCCTTCGTGAGCCTTGACACTCCTTCGTAGGCCTTGACACTCCTTCGTGAGCCTTGACACTCCTTCGTAGGCCTTGACACTCCTTCGTGAGCCTTGACACTCCTTCGTAGGCCTTGACACTCCTTCGTGAGCCTTGTCACTCCTTCGTAGGCCTTGACACTCCTTCGTAGGCCTTGACACTCCTTCGTAGGCCTTGGGACTCCTTCGTGAGCCTTGACACTCCTTCGTGAGCCTTGACACTCCTTCGTGAGCCTTGACACTCCTTCGTAGGCCTTGACACTCCTTCGTGAGCCTTGACACTCCTTCGTGAGCCTTGACACTCCTTCGTAGGCCTTGACACTCCTTCGTGAGCCTTGATACTCCTTCGTGAGCCTTGACACTCTTTCGTGAGCCTTGAAACTTCTTCGTGAGCCTTGACACTCCTTCGTGAGCCTTGACACTTCTTCGTGAGCCTTGACACTCCTTCGTGAGCCTTGACACTCCTTCGTAGGCCTTGACACTCCTTCGTGAGCCTTGACACTCCTTCGTGAGCCTTGACACTCCTTCGTGAGCCTTGACACTCCTTCGTGAGCCTTGACACTCCTTCGTAGGCCTTGACACTCCTTCGTGAGCCTTGATACTCCTTCGTGAGCCTTGACACTCTTTCGTGAGCCTTGAAACTTCTTCGTGAGCCTTGACACTCCTTCGTGAGCCTTGACACTTCTTCGTGAGCCTTGACACTCCTTCGTGAGCCTTGACACTCCTTCGTAGGCCTTGACACTCCTTCGTGAGCCTTGACACTCCTTCGTGAGCCTTGACACTCTTTCGTGAGCCTTGACACTCCTTCGTGAGCCTTGACACTCCTTCGTGAGCCTTGACACTCCTTCGTGAGCCTTGACACTCCTTCGTAGGCCTTGACACTCCTTCGTGAGCCTTGACACTCCTTCGTGAGCCTTGACACTCCTTCGTGAGCCTTGACACTCCTTCGTAGGCCTTGACACTCCTTCGTGAGCCTTGACACTCCTTCGTGAGCCTTGACACTCCTTCGTAGGCCTTGACACTCCTTCGTGAGCCTTGATACTCCTTCGTGAGCCTTGACACTCTTTCGTGAGCCTTGAAACTTCTTCGTGAGCCTTGACACTCCTTCGTGAGCCTTGACACTTCTTCGTGAGCCTTGACACTCCTTCGTGAGCCTTGACACTCCTTCGTAGGCCTTGACACTCCTTCGTAGGCCTTAAATCTCATTCGTAGGCCTTGACACTCCTTCGTGAGCCTTGACACTCCTTCGTGAGCCTTGACACTCCTTCGTGAGCCGTGACACTCCTTCGTGAGCCTTGACACTCCTTCGTGAGCCTTGACACTCTTTCGTGAGCCTTGACACTCCTTCGTGAGCCTTGACACTTCTTCGTGAGCCTTGACACTCCTTCGTGAGCCTTGACACTCCTTCGTAGGCCTTGACACTCCTTCGTGAGCCTTGACACTCCTTCGTAGGCCTTGACACTCCTTCGTGAGCCTTGACACTCCTTCGTGAGCCTTGACACTCCTTCGTGAGCCTTGACACTCCTTCGTAGGCCTTGACACTCCTTCGTGAGCCTTGACACTCCTTCGTAGGCCTTGACACTCCTTCGTGAGCCTTGACACTCCTTCGTGAGCCTTGACACTCCTTCGTGAGCCTTGACACTCCTTCGTAGGCCTTGACACTCCTTCGTGAGCCTTGACACTCCTTCGTGAGCCTCGACACTCCTTCGTGAGCCTTGACACTCCTTCGTAGGCCTTGACACTCCTTCGTGAGCCTTGACACTCCTTCGTGAGCCTTGACACTCCTTCGTAGGCCTTGACACTCCTTCGTGAGCCTTGATACTCCTTCGTGAGCCTTGACACTCTTTCGTGAGCCTTGAAACTTCTTCGTGAGCCTTGACACTCCTTCGTGAGCCTTGACACTTCTTCGTGAGCCTTGACACTCCTTCGTGAGCCTTGACACTCCTTCGTAGGCCTTGACACTCCTTCGTAGGCCTTGAATCTCCTTCGTAGGCCTTGACACTCCTTCGTGAGCCTTGACACTCCTTCGTGAGCCTTGACACTCCTTCGTGAGCCGTGACACTCCTTCGTGAGCCTTGACACTCCTTCGTGAGCCTTGACACTCTTTCGTGAGCCTTGACACTCCTTCGTGAGCCTTGACACTTCTTCGTGAGCCTTGACACTCCTTCGTGAGCCTTGACACTCCTTCGTAGGCCTTGACACTCCTTCGTGAGCCTTGACACTCCTTCGTAGGCCTTGACACTCCTTCGTGAGCCTTGACACTCCTTCGTGAGCCTTGACACTCCTTCGTGAGCCTTGACACTCCTTCGTGAGCCTTGACACTCCTTCGTAGGCCTTGACACTCCTTCGTGAGCCTTGACACTCCTTCGTGAGCCTTGACACTCCTTCGTGAGCCTTGACACTCCTTCGTGAGCCTTGACACTCCTTCGTGAGCCTTGACACTCCTTCGTAGGCCTTGACACTCCTTCGTGAGCCTTGACACTTCTTCGTGAGCCTTGACACTCCTTCGTGAGCCTTGACACTCCTTCGTAGGCCTTGACACTCCTTCGTGAGCCTTGACACTCCTTCGTGAGCCTTGACACTCTTTCGTGAGCCTTGACACTCCTTCGTGAGCCTTGACACTCCTTCGTGAGCCTTGACACTCCTTCGTAGGCCTTGACACTCCTTCGTGAGCCTTGACACTCCTTCGTGAGCCTTGACACTCCTTCGTAGGCCTTGACACTCCTTCGTGAGCCTTGACACTCCTTCGTAGGCCTTGAATCTCCTTCGTAGGCCTTGACACTCCTTCGTGAGCCTTGACACTCCTTCGTAGGCCTTTACACTCCTTCGTGAGCCTTGACACTCCTTCGTGAGCCTTGACACTCTTTCGTGAGCCTTGACACTGCTTCGTGAGCCTTGACACTTCTTCGTGAGCCTTGACACTCCTTCGTGAGCCTTGACACTCCTTCGTAGGCCTTGACACTCCTTCGTGAGCCTTGACACTCCTTCGTGAGCCTTGACACTCTTTCGTGAGCCTTGACACTCCTTCGTGAGCCTTGACACTCCTTCGTGAGCCTTGACACTCCTTCGTGAGCCTTGACACTCCTTCGTGAGCCTTGACACTCCTTCGTGAGCCTTGACACTCCTTCGTGAGCCTTGACACTCCTTCGTGAGCCTTGACACTCCTTCGTGAGCCTTGACACTCCTTCGTGAGCCTTGACACTCCTTCGTGAGCCTTGACACTCCTTCGTGAGCCTTGACACTCCTTCGTGAGCCTTGACACTCCTTCGTGAGCCTTGACACTCCTTCGTGAGCCTTGACACTCCTTCGTAGGCCTTGACACTCCTTCGTGAGCCTTGACACTCCTTCGTGAGCCTTGACACTCCTTCGTGAGCCTTGACACTCCTTCGTGAGCCTTGACACTCCTTCGTGAGCCTTGACACTCCTTCGTAGGCCTTGACACTCCTTCGTGAGCCTTGACACTCCTTCGTAGGCCTTGACACTCCTTCGTGAGCCTTGACACTCCTTCGTAGGCCTTGACACTCCTTCGTGAGCCTTGTCACTCCTTCGTAGGCCGCCTTGACACTCCTTCGTAGGCCTTGACACTCCTTCGTAGGCCTTGGGACTCCTTCGTGAGCCTTGACACTCCTTCGTAGGCCTTGACACTCCTTCGTGAGCCTTGACACTCCTTCGTGAGCCTTGACACTCCTTCGTGAGCCTTGACACTCCTTCGTGAGCCTTGACACTCCTTCGTGAGCCTTGACACTCCTTCGTAGGCCTTGACACTCCTTCGTGAGCCTTGACACTCCTTCGTGAGCCTTGACACTCCTTCGTAGGCCTTGACACTCCTTCGTGAGCCTTGACACTCCTTCGTAGGCCTTGACACTCCTTCGTGAGCCTTGACACTCCTTCGTAGGCCTTGACACTCCTTCGTGAGCCTTGACACTCCTTCGTGAGCCTTGACACTCCTTCGTGAGCCTTGACACTCCTTCGTGAGCCTTGACACTCCTTCGTAGGCCTTGACACTCCTTCGTGAGCCTTGACACTCCTTCGTGGCCTTGACACTCCTTCGTGAGCCTTGACACTCCTTCGTGAGCCTTGACACTCCTTCGTGAGCCTTGACACTCCTTCGTGAGCCTTGACACTCCTTCGTGAGCCTTGACACTCCTTCGTGAGCCTTGACACTCCTTCGTGAGCCTTGACACTCCTTCGTGAGCCTTGACACTCCTTCGTGAGCCTTGACACTCTTTCGTGAGCCTTGACACTCCTTCGTGAGCCTTGACACTCCTTCGTGAGCCTTGACACTCCTTCGTAGGCCTTGACACTCCTTCGTGAGCCTTGACACTCCTTCGTGAGCCTTGACACTCCTTCGTAGGCCTTGACACTCCTTCGTGAGCCTTGACACTCCTTCGTAGGCCTTGAATCTCCTTCGTAGGCCTTGACACTCCTTCGTGAGCCTTGACACTCCTTCGTAGGCCTTTACACTCCTTCGTGAGCCTTGACACTTCTTCGTGAGCCTTGACACTCCTTCGTGAGCCTTGACACTCCTTCGTAGGCCTTGACACTCCTTCGTGAGCCTTGACACTCCTTCGTGAGCCTTGACACTCTTTCGTGAGCCTTGACACTCCTTCGTGAGCCTTGACACTCCTTCGTGAGCCTTGACACTCCTTCGTGAGCCTTGACACTCCTTCGTGAGCCTTGACACTCCTTCGTGAGCCTTGACACTCCTTCGTGAGCCTTGACACTCCTTCGTGAGCCTTGACACTCCTTCGTAGGCCTTGACACTCCTTCGTGAGCCTTGACACTCCTTCGTGAGCCTTGACACTCCTTCGTGAGCCTTGACACTCCTTCGTGAGCCTTGACACTCCTTCGTGAGCCTTGACACTCCTTCGTGAGCCTTGACACTCCTTCGTGAGCCTTGACACTCCTTCGTAGGCCTTGACACTCCTTCGTGAGCCTTGACACTCCTTCGTGAGCCTTGACACTCCTTCGTGAGCCTTGACACTCCTTCGTGAGCCTTGACACTCCTTCGTGAGCCTTGACACTCCTTCGTAGGCCTTGACACTCCTTCGTGAGCCTTGACACTCCTTCGTAGGCCTTGACACTCCTTCGTGAGCCTTGACACTCCTTCGTAGGCCTTGACACTCCTTCGTGAGCCTTGACACTCCTTCGTAGGCCTTGACACTCCTTCGTGAGCCTTGACACTCCTTCGTGAGCCTTGACACTCCTTCGTGAGCCTTGACACTCCTTCGTGAGCCTTGACACTCCTTCGTGAGCCTTGACACTCCTTCGTAGGCCTTGACACTCCTTCGTGAGCCTTGACACTCCTTCGTAGGCCTTGACACTCCTTCGTGAGCCTTGACACTCCTTCGTAGGCCTTGACACTCCTTCGTGAGCCTTGTCACTCCTTCGTAGGCCGCCTTGACACTCCTTCGTAGGCCTTGACACTCCTTCGTAGGCCTTGGGACTCCTTCGTGAGCCTTGACACTCCTTCGTAGGCCTTGACACTCCTTCGTGAGCCTTGACACTCCTTCGTGAGCCTTGACACTCCTTCGTGAGCCTTGACACTCCTTCGTGAGCCTTGACACTCCTTCGTGAGCCTTGACACTCCTTCATAGGCCTTGACACTCCTTCGTGAGCCTTGACACTCCTTCGTGAGCCTTGACACTCCTTCGTAGGCCTTGACACTCCTTCGTGAGCCTTGACACTCCTTCGTAGGCCTTGACACTCCTTCGTGAGCCTTGACACTCCTTCGTAGGCCTTGACACTCCTTCGTGAGCCTTGACACTCCTTCGTGAGCCTTGACACTCCTTCGTGAGCCTTGACACTCCTTCGTGAGCCTTGACACTCCTTCGTAGGCCTTGACACTCCTTCGTGAGCCTTGACACTCCTTCGTGGCCTTGACACTCCTTCGTGAGCCTTGACACTCCTTCGTGAGCCTTGACACTCCTTCGTGAGCCTTGACACTCCTTCGTGAGCCTTGACACTCCTTCGTGAGCCTTGACACTCCTTCGTGAGCCTTGACACTCCTTCGTGAGCCTTGACACTCCTTCGTGAGCCTTGACACTCCTTCGTGAGCCTTGACACTCTTTCGTGAGCCTTGACACTCCTTCGTGAGCCTTGACACTCCTTCGTGAGCCTTGACACTCCTTCGTAGGCCTTGACACTCCTTCGTGAGCCTTGACACTCCTTCGTGAGCCTTGACACTCCTTCGTAGGCCTTGACACTCCTTCGTGAGCCTTGACACTCCTTCGTAGGCCTTGAATCTCCTTCGTAGGCCTTGACACTCCTTCGTGAGCCTTGACACTCCTTCGTAGGCCTTTACACTCCTTCGTGAGCCTTGACACTCCTTCGTCAGCCTTGACACTCTTTCGTGAGCCTTGACACTGCTTCGTGAGCCTTGACACTTCTTCGTGAGCCTTGACACTCCTTCGTGAGCCTTGACACTCCTTCGTAGGCCTTGACACTCCTTCGTGAGCCTTGACACTCCTTCGTGAGCCTTGACACTCTTTCGTGAGCCTTGACACTCCTTCGTGAGCCTTGACACTCCTTCGTGAGCCTTGACACTCCTTCGTGAGCCTTGACACTCCTTCGTGAGCCTTGACACTCCTTCGTGAGCCTTGACACTCCTTCGTGAGCCTTGACACTCCTTCGTAGGCCTTGACACTCCTTCGTGAGCCTTGACACTCCTTCGTGAGCCTTGACACTCCTTCGTGAGCCTTGACACTCCTTCGTGAGCCTTGACACTCCTTCGTGAGCCTTGACACTCCTTCGTGAGCCTTGACACTCCTTCGTGAGCCTTGACACTCCTTCGTAGGCCTTGACACTCCTTCGTGAGCCTTGACACTCCTTCGTGAGCCTTGACACTCCTTCGTGAACCTTGACACTCCTTCGTGAGCCTTGACACTCCTTCGTGAGCCTTGACACTCCTTCGTAGGCCTTGACACTCCTTCGTGAGCCTTGACACTCCTTCGTAGGCCTTGACACTCCTTCGTGAGCCTTGACACTCCTTCGTAGGCCTTGACACTCCTTCGTGAGCCTTGTCACTCCTTCGTAGGCCGCCTTGACACTCCTTCGTAGGCCTTGACACTCCTTCGTAGGCCTTGGGACTCCTTCGTGAGCCTTGACACTCCTTCGTAGGCCTTGACACTCCTTCGTGAGCCTTGACACTCCTTCGTGAGCCTTGACACTCCTTCGTGAGCCTTGACACTCCTTCGTGAGCCTTGACACTCCTTCGTGAGCCTTGACACTCCTTCGTAGGCCTTGACACTCCTTCGTGAGCCTTGACACTCCTTCGTGAGCCTTGACACTCCTTCGTAGGCCTTGACACTCCTTCGTGAGCCTTGACACTCCTTCGTAGGCCTTGACACTCCTTCGTGAGCCTTGACACTCCTTCGTAGGCCTTGACACTCCTTCGTGAGCCTTGACACTCCTTCGTGAGCCTTGACACTCCTTCGTGAGCCTTGACACTCCTTCGTGAGCCTTGACACTCCTTCGTAGGCCTTGACACTCCTTCGTGAGCCTTGACACTCCTTCGTGGCCTTGACACTCCTTCGTGAGCCTTGACACTCCTTCGTGAGCCTTGACACTCCTTCGTGAGCCTTGACACTCCTTCGTGAGCCTTGACACTCCTTCGTGAGCCTTGACACTCCTTCGTGAGCCTTGACACTCCTTCGTGAGCCTTGACACTCCTTCGTGAGCCTTGACACTCCTTCGTGAGCCTTGACACTCCTTCGTAGGCCTTGACACTCCTTCGTGAGCCTTGACACTCCTTCGTAGGCCTTGACACTCCTTCGTGAGCCTTGACACTCCTTCGTGAGCCTTGACACTCCTTCGTAGGCCTTGGGACTCCTTCGTGAGCCTTGACACTCCTTCGTGAGCCTTGACACTCCTTCGTGAGCCTTGACACTCCTTCGTAGGCCTTGACACTCCTTCGTGAGCCTTGACACTCCTTCGTAGGCCTTGGGACTCCTTCGTGAGCCTTGACACTCCTTCGTGAGCCTTGACACTCCTTCGTGAGCCTTGACACTCCTTCGTGAGCCTTGACACTCCTTCGTGAGCCTTGACACTCCTTCGTGAGCCTTGACACTCCTTCGTAGGCCTTGGGACTCCTTCGTGAGCCTTGATACTCCTTCGTGAGCCTTGACAATCTTTCGTGAGCCTTGAAACTTCTTCGTGAGCCTTGACACTCCTTCGTGAGCCTTGACACTTCTTCGTGAGCCTTGACACTCCTTCGTGAGCCTTGACACTCCTTCGTGAGCCTTGACACTCCTTCGTAGGCCTTGACACTCCTTCGTGAGCCTTGACACTCCTTCGTGAGCCTTGACACTCTTTCGTGAGCCTTGACACTCCTTCGTGAGCCTTGACACTCCTTCGTGAGCCTTGACACTCCTTCGTAGGCCTTGACACTCCTTCGTGAGCCTTGACACTCCTTCGTGAGCCTTGACACTCCTTCGTAGGCCTTGACACTCCTTCGTGAGCCTTGACACTCCTTCGTGAGCCTTGACACTCCTTCGTGAGCCTTGACACTCCTTCGTGAGCCTTGACACTCCTTCGTGAGCCTTGACACTCCTTCGTAGGCCTTGACACTCCTTCGTGAGCCTTGACACTCCTTCGTAGGCCTTGGGACTCCTTCGTGAGCCTTGACACTCCTTCGTGAGCCTTGACACTCCTTCGTGAGCCTTGACACTCCTTCGTAGGCCTTGACACTCCTTCGTGAGCCTTGACACTCCTTCGTGAGCCTTGACACTCCTTCGTAGGCCTTGACACTCCTTCGTGAGCCTTGATACTCCTTCGTGAGCCTTGACAATCTTTCGTGAGCCTTGACACTCCTTCGTGAGCCTTGACACTTCTTCGTGAGCCTTGACACTCCTTCGTGAGCCTTGACACTCCTTCGTAGGCCTTGACACTCCTTCGTGAGCCTTGACACTCCTTCGTGAGCCTTGACACTCTTTCGTGAGCCTTGACACTCCTTCGTGAGCCTTGACACTCCTTCGTGAGCCTTGACACTCCTTCGTAGGCCTTGACACTCCTTCGTGAGCCTTGACACTCCTTCGTGAGCCTTGACACTCCTTCGTAGGCCTTGAATCTCCTTCGTAGGCCTTGACACTCCTTCGTGAGCCTTGACACTCCTTCGTAGGCCTTGACACTCCTTCGTGAGCCTTGACACTCCTTCGTGAGCCTTGACACTCTTTCGTGAGCCTTGACACTCCTTCGTGAGCCTTGACACTCCTTCGTGAGCCTTGACACTCCTTCGTGAGCCGTGACACTCCTTCGTGAGCCTTGACACTCCTTCGTGAGCCTTGACACTCTTTCGTGAGCCTTGACACTTCTTCGTGAGCCTTGACACTCCTTCGTGAGCCTTGACACTTCTTCGTGAGCCTTGACACTCCTTCGTGAGCCTTGACACTCCTTCGTAGGCCTTGACACTCCTTCGTGAGCCTTGACACTCCTTCGTGAGCCTTGACACTCTTTCGTGAGCCTTGACACTCCTTCGTGAGCCTTGACACTCCTTCGTGAGCCTTGACACTCCTTCGTAGGCCTTGACACTCCTTCGTGAGCCTTGACACTCCTTCGTGAGCCTTGACACTCCTTCGTGAGCCTTGACACTCCTTCGTGAGCCTTGACACTCCTTCGTAGGCCTTGACACTCCTTCGTGAGCCTTGACACTCCTTCGTGAGCCTTGACACTCCTTCGTGAGCCTTGACACTCCTTCGTGAGCCTTGTCACTCCTTCGTGAGCCTTGACACTCCTTCGTAAGCCTTGACACTCCTTCGTGAGCCTTGACACTCCTTCGTGAGCCTTGACACTCCTTCGTGAGCCTTGACACTCCTTCGTAGGCCTTGACACTCCTTCGTGAGCCTTAACACTCCTTCGTAGGCCTTGACACTCCTTCGTGAGCCTTGTCACTCCTTCGTAGGCCTTGACACTCCTTCGTAGGCCTTGACACTCCTTCGTAGGCCTTGGGACTCCTTCGTGAGCCTTGACACTCCTTCGTGAGCCTTGACACTCCTTCGTGAGCCTTGACACTCCTTCGTAGGCCTTGACACTCCTTCGTGAGCCTTGACACTCCTTCGTGAGCCTTGACACTCCTTCGTAGGCCTTGACACTCCTTCGTGAGCCTTGATACTCCTTCGTGAGCCTTGACACTCTTTCGTGAGCCTTGAAACTTCTTCGTGAGCCTTGACACTCCTTCGTGAGCCTTGACACTTCTTCGTGAGCCTTGACACTCCTTCGTGAGCCTTGACACTCCTTCGTAGGCCTTGACACTCCTTCGTGAGCCTTGACACTCCTTCGTGAGCCTTGACACTCCTTCGTGAGCCTTGACACTCTTTCGTGAGCCTTGACACTCCTTCGTGAGCCTTGACACTCCTTCGTGAGCCTTGACACTCCTTCGTGAGCCTTGACACTCCTTCGTGAGCCTTGACACTCCTTCGTGAGCCTTGACACTCCTTCGTGAGCCTTGACACTCCTTCGTAGGCCTTGACACTCCTTCGTGAGCCTTGACACTCCTTCGTGAGCCTTGACACTCCTTCGTGAGCCTTGACACTCCTTCGTGAGCCTTGACACTCCTTCGTGAGCCTTGACACTCCTTCGTGAGCCTTGACACTCCTTCGTGAGCCTTGACACTCCTTCGTAGGCCTTGACACTCCTTCGTGAGCCTTGACACTCCTTCGTGAGCCTTGACACTCCTTCGTGAACCTTGACACTCCTTCGTGAGCCTTGACACTCCTTCGTGAGCCTTGACACTCCTTCGTAGGCCTTGACACTCCTTCGTGAGCCTTGACACTCCTTCGTAGGCCTTGACACTCCTTCGTGAGCCTTGACACTCCTTCGTAGGCCTTGACACTCCTTCGTGAGCCTTGTCACTCCTTCGTAGGCCGCCTTGACACTCCTTCGTAGGCCTTGACACTCCTTCGTAGGCCTTGGGACTCCTTCGTGAGCCTTGACACTCCTTCGTAGGCCTTGACACTCCTTCGTGAGCCTTGACACTCCTTCGTGAGCCTTGACACTCCTTCGTGAGCCTTGACACTCCTTCGTGAGCCTTGACACTCCTTCGTGAGCCTTGACACTCCTTCGTAGGC
This sequence comes from Cylicocyclus nassatus, assembly GCA_958299035.1. Taxonomy (NCBI): domain Eukaryota; kingdom Metazoa; phylum Nematoda; class Chromadorea; order Rhabditida; family Strongylidae; genus Cylicocyclus; species Cylicocyclus nassatus. The sequence goes on along the minus strand of CATQJL010000146.1, from coordinate 171,148 downwards.
CTTGACACTCCTTCGTGAGCCTTGACACTCCTTCGTGAGCCTTGACACTCCTTCGTAGGCCTTGACACTCCTTCGTGAGCCTTGACACTCCTTCGTAGGCCTTGACACTCCTTCGTGAGCCTTGACACTCCTTCGTAGGCCTTGACACTCCTTCGTGAGCCTTGACACTCCTTCGTGAGCCTTGACACTCCTTCGTGAGCCTTGACACTCCTTCGTGAGCCTTGACACTCCTTCGTAGGCCTTGACACTCCTTCGTGAGCCTTGACACTCCTTCGTGGCCTTGACACTCCTTCGTGAGCCTTGACACTCCTTCGTGAGCCTTGACACTCCTTCGTGAGCCTTGACACTCCTTCGTGAGCCTTGACACTCCTTCGTGAGCCTTGACACTCCTTCGTGAGCCTTGACACTCCTTCGTGAGCCTTGACACTCCTTCGTGAGCCTTGACACTCCTTCGTGAGCCTTGACACTCCTTCGTAGGCCTTGACACTCCTTCGTGAGCCTTGACACTCCTTCGTAGGCCTTGACACTCCTTCGTGAGCCTTGACACTCCTTCGTGAGCCTTGACACTCCTTCGTAGGCCTTGGGACTCCTTCGTGAGCCTTGACACTCCTTCGTGAGCCTTGACACTCCTTCGTGAGCCTTGACACTCCTTCGTAGGCCTTGACACTCCTTCGTGAGCCTTGACACTCCTTCGTAGGCCTTGAGCAGTGGTATCAACGCAGAGTACTCCTTCGTGAGCCTTGACACTCCTTCGTGAGCCTTGACACTCCTTCGTGAGCCTTGACACTCCTTCGTGAGCCTTGACACTCCTTCGTGAGCCTTGACACTCCTTCGTAGGCCTTGGGACTCCTTCGTGAGCCTTGATACTCCTTCGTGAGCCTTGACAATCTTTCGTGAGCCTTGAAACTTCTTCGTGAGCCTTGACACTCCTTCGTGAGCCTTGACACTCCTTCGTGAGCCTTGACACTCCTTCGTAGGCCTTGACACTCCTTCGTGAGCCTTGATACTCCTTCGTGAGCCTTGACAATCTTTCGTGAGCCTTGAAACTTCTTCGTGAGCCTTGACACTCCTTCGTGAGCCTTGACACTTCTTCGTGAGCCTTGACACTCCTTCGTGAGCCTTGACACTCCTTCGTAGGCCTTGACACTCCTTCGTGAGCCTTGACACTCCTTCGTGAGCCTTGACACTCTTTCGTGAGCCTTGACACTCCTTCGTGAGCCTTGAATCTCCTTCGTAGGCCTTGACACTCCTTCGTGAGCCTTGACACTCTTTCGTGAGCCTTGACACTCCTTCGTGAGCCTTGACACTCCTTCGTAGGCCTTGACACTCCTTCGTGAGCCTTGACACTCCTTCGTGAGCCTTGACACTCCTTCGTGAGCCTTGACACTCCTTCGTGAGCCTTGACACTCCTTCGTGAGCCTTGACACTCCTTCGTAGGCCTTGACACTCCTTCGTAGGCCTTGACACTCCTTCGTGAGCCTTGACACTCTTTCGTGAGCCTTGACACTCCTTCGTGAGCCTTGACACTCCTTCGTGAGCCTTGACACTCCTTCGTGAGCCTTGACACTCCTTCGTGAGCCTTGACACTCCTTCGTAGGCCTTGACACTCCTTCGTGAGCCTTGACACTCCTTCGTGAGCCTTGACACTTCTTCGTAGGCCTTGACACTCCTTCGTGAGCCTTGACACTCCTTCGTAGGCCTTGACACTCCTTCGTGAGCCTTGACACTCCTTCGTGGCCTTGACACTCCTTCGTGAGCCTTGACACTCCTTCGTGAGCCTTGACACTCCTTCGTGAGCCTTGACACTCCTTCGTGAGCCTTGACACTCCTTCGTAGGCCTTGACACTCCTTCGTGAGCCTTGACACTCCTTCGTGAGCCTTGACACTCCTTCGTGAGCCTTGACACTCCTTCGTGAGCCTTGACACTCCTTCGTGAGCCTTGACACTCCTTCGTAGGCCTTGACACTCCTTCGTGAGCCTTGACACTCCTTCGTAGGCCTTGACACTCCTTCGTGAGCCTTGACACTCCTTCGTGAGCCTTGACACTCCTTCGTGAGCCTTGACACTCCTTCGTAGGCCTTGACACTCCTTCGTGAGCCTTGACACTCCTTCGTAGGCCTTGACACTCCTTCGTGAGCCTTGACACTCCTTCGTGAGCCTTGACACTCCTTCGTGAGCCTTGACACTCCTTCGTGAGCCTTGACACTCCTTCGTGAGCCTTGACACTCCTTCGTAGGCCTTGACACTCCTTCGTGAGCCTTGACACTCCTTCGTAGGCCTTGGGACTCCTTCGTGAGCCTTGACACTCCTTCGTGAGCCTTGACACTCCTTCGTGAGCCTTGACACTCCTTCGTAGGCCTTGACACTCCTTCGTGAGCCTTGACACTCCTTCGTGAGCCTTGACACTCCTTCGTAGGCCTTGACACTCCTTCGTGAGCCTTGATACTCCTTCGTGAGCCTTGACAATCTTTCGTGAGCCTTGACACTCCTTCGTGAGCCTTGACACTTCTTCGTGAGCCTTGACACTCCTTCGTGAGCCTTGACACTCCTTCGTAGGCCTTGACACTCCTTCGTGAGCCTTGACACTCCTTCGTGAGCCTTGACACTCTTTCGTGAGCCTTGACACTCCTTCGTGAGCCTTGACACTCCTTCGTGAGCCTTGACACTCCTTCGTAGGCCTTGACACTCCTTCGTGAGCCTTGACACTCCTTCGTGAGCCTTGACACTCCTTCGTAGGCCTTGAATCTCCTTCGTAGGCCTTGACACTCCTTCGTGAGCCTTGACACTCCTTCGTAGGCCTTGACACTCCTTCGTGAGCCTTGACACTCCTTCGTGAGCCTTGACACTCTTTCGTGAGCCTTGACACTCCTTCGTGAGCCTTGACACTCCTTCGTGAGCCTTGACACTCCTTCGTGAGCCGTGACACTCCTTCGTGAGCCTTGACACTCCTTCGTGAGCCTTGACACTCTTTCGTGAGCCTTGACACTTCTTCGTGAGCCTTGACACTCCTTCGTGAGCCTTGACACTTCTTCGTGAGCCTTGACACTCCTTCGTGAGCCTTGACACTCCTTCGTAGGCCTTGACACTCCTTCGTGAGCCTTGACACTCCTTCGTGAGCCTTGACACTCTTTCGTGAGCCTTGACACTCCTTCGTGAGCCTTGACACTCCTTCGTGAGCCTTGACACTCCTTCGTAGGCCTTGACACTCCTTCGTGAGCCTTGACACTCCTTCGTGAGCCTTGACACTCCTTCGTGAGCCTTGACACTCCTTCGTGAGCCTTGACACTCCTTCGTAGGCCTTGACACTCCTTCGTGAGCCTTGACACTCCTTCGTGAGCCTTGACACTCCTTCGTGAGCCTTGACACTCCTTCGTGAGCCTTGTCACTCCTTCGTGAGCCTTGACACTCCTTCGTAAGCCTTGACACTCCTTCGTGAGCCTTGACACTCCTTCGTGAGCCTTGACACTCCTTCGTGAGCCTTGACACTCCTTCGTAGGCCTTGACACTCCTTCGTGAGCCTTAACACTCCTTCGTAGGCCTTGACACTCCTTCGTGAGCCTTGTCACTCCTTCGTAGGCCTTGACACTCCTTCGTAGGCCTTGACACTCCTTCGTAGGCCTTGGGACTCCTTCGTGAGCCTTGACACTCCTTCGTGAGCCTTGACACTCCTTCGTGAGCCTTGACACTCCTTCGTAGGCCTTGACACTCCTTCGTGAGCCTTGACACTCCTTCGTGAGCCTTGACACTCCTTCGTAGGCCTTGACACTCCTTCGTGAGCCTTGATACTCCTTCGTGAGCCTTGACACTCTTTCGTGAGCCTTGAAACTTCTTCGTGAGCCTTGACACTCCTTCGTAAGCCTTGACACTTCTTCGTGAGCCTTGACACTCCTTCGTGAGCCTTGACACTCCTTCGTAGGCCTTGACACTCCTTCGTGAGCCTTGACACTCCTTCGTGAGCCTTGACACTCCTTCGTGAGCCTTGACACTCTTTCGTGAGCCTTGACACTCCTTCGTGAGCCTTGACACTCCTTCGTGAGCCTTGACACTCCTTCGTGAGCCTTGACACTCCTTCGTGAGCCTTGACACTCCTTCGTGAGCCTTGACACTCCTTCGTGAGCCTTGACACTCCTTCGTAGGCCTTGACACTCCTTCGTGAGCCTTGACACTCCTTCGTGAGCCTTGACACTCCTTCGTGAGCCTTGACACTCCTTCGTGAGCCTTGACACTCCTTCGTGAGCCTTGACACTCCTTCGTGAGCCTTGACACTCCTTCGTGAGCCTTGACACTCCTTCGTAGGCCTTGACACTCCTTCGTGAGCCTTGACACTCCTTCGTGAGCCTTGACACTCCTTCGTGAACCTTGACACTCCTTCGTGAGCCTTGACACTCCTTCGTGAGCCTTGACACTCCTTCGTAGGCCTTGACACTCCTTCGTGAGCCTTGACACTCCTTCGTAGGCCTTGACACTCCTTCGTGAGCCTTGACACTCCTTCGTAGGCCTTGACACTCCTTCGTGAGCCTTGTCACTCCTTCGTAGGCCGCCTTGACACTCCTTCGTAGGCCTTGACACTCCTTCGTAGGCCTTGGGACTCCTTCGTGAGCCTTGACACTCCTTCGTAGGCCTTGACACTCCTTCGTGAGCCTTGACACTCCTTCGTGAGCCTTGACACTCCTTCGTGAGCCTTGACACTCCTTCGTGAGCCTTGACACTCCTTCGTGAGCCTTGACACTCCTTCGTAGGCCTTGACACTCCTTCGTGAGCCTTGACACTCCTTCGTGAGCCTTGACACTCCTTCGTAGGCCTTGACACTCCTTCGTGAGCCTTGACACTCCTTCGTAGGCCTTGACACTCCTTCGTGAGCCTTGACACTCCTTCGTAGGCCTTGACACTCCTTCGTGAGCCTTGACACTCCTTCGTGAGCCTTGACACTCCTTCGTGAGCCTTGACACTCCTTCGTGAGCCTTGACACTCCTTCGTAGGCCTTGACACTCCTTCGTGAGCCTTGACACTCCTTCGTGGCCTTGACACTCCTTCGTGAGCCTTGACACTCCTTCGTGAGCCTTGACACTCCTTCGTGAGCCTTGACACTCCTTCGTGAGCCTTGACACTCCTTCGTGAGCCTTGACACTCCTTCGTGAGCCTTGACACTCCTTCGTGAGCCTTGACACTCCTTCGTGAGCCTTGACACTCCTTCGTGAGCCTTGACACTCCTTCGTAGGCCTTGACACTCCTTCGTGAGCCTTGACACTCCTTCGTAGGCCTTGACACTCCTTCGTGAGCCTTGACACTCCTTCGTGAGCCTTGACACTCCTTCGTAGGCCTTGGGACTCCTTCGTGAGCCTTGACACTCCTTCGTGAGCCTTGACACTCCTTCGTGAGCCTTGACACTCCTTCGTAGGCCTTGACACTCCTTCGTGAGCCTTGACACTCCTTCGTAGGCCTTGGGACTCCTTCGTGAGCCTTGACACTCCTTCGTGAGCCTTGACACTCCTTCGTGAGCCTTGACACTCCTTCGTGAGCCTTGACACTCCTTCGTGAGCCTTGACACTCCTTCGTGAGCCTTGACACTCCTTCGTAGGCCTTGGGACTCCTTCGTGAGCCTTGATACTCCTTCGTGAGCCTTGACAATCTTTCGTGAGCCTTGAAACTTCTTCGTGAGCCTTGACACTCCTTCGTGAGCCTTGACACTCCTTCGTGAGCCTTGACACTCCTTCGTAGGCCTTGACACTCCTTCGTGAGCCTTGATACTCCTTCGTGAGCCTTGACAATCTTTCGTGAGCCTTGAAACTTCTTCGTGAGCCTTGACACTCCTTCGTGAGCCTTGACACTTCTTCGTGAGCCTTGACACTCCTTCGTGAGCCTTGACACTCCTTCGTAGGCCTTGACACTCCTTCGTGAGCCTTGACACTCCTTCGTGAGCCTTGACACTCTTTCGTGAGCCTTGACACTCCTTCGTGAGCCTTGAATCTCCTTCGTAGGCCTTGACACTCCTTCGTGAGCCTTGACACTCTTTCGTGAGCCTTGACACTCCTTCGTGAGCCTTGACACTCCTTCGTAGGCCTTGACACTCCTTCGTGAGCCTTGACACTCCTTCGTGAGCCTTGACACTCCTTCGTGAGCCTTGACACTCCTTCGTGAGCCTTGACACTCCTTCGTGAGCCTTGACACTCCTTCGTAGGCCTTGACACTCCTTCGTAGGCCTTGACACTCCTTCGTGAGCCTTGACACTCTTTCGTGAGCCTTGACACTCCTTCGTGAGCCTTGACACTCCTTCGTGAGCCTTGACACTCCTTCGTGAGCCTTGACACTCCTTCGTGAGCCTTGACACTCCTTCGTAGGCCTTGACACTCCTTCGTGAGCCTTGACACTCCTTCGTGAGCCTTGACACTTCTTCGTAGGCCTTGACACTCCTTCGTGAGCCTTGACACTCCTTCGTAGGCCTTGACACTCCTTCGTGAGCCTTGACACTCCTTCGTGGCCTTGACACTCCTTCGTGAGCCTTGACACTCCTTCGTGAGCCTTGACACTCCTTCGTGAGCCTTGACACTCCTTCGTGAGCCTTGACACTCCTTCGTAGGCCTTGACACTCCTTCGTGAGCCTTGACACTCCTTCGTGAGCCTTGACACTCCTTCGTGAGCCTTGACACTCCTTCGTGAGCCTTGACACTCCTTCGTGAGCCTTGACACTCCTTCGTAGGCCTTGACACTCCTTCGTGAGCCTTGACACTCCTTCGTAGGCCTTGACACTCCTTCGTGAGCCTTGACACTCCTTCGTGAGCCTTGACACTCCTTCGTGAGCCTTGACACTCCTTCGTAGGCCTTGACACTCCTTCGTGAGCCTTGACACTCCTTCGTAGGCCTTGACACTCCTTCGTGAGCCTTGACACTCCTTCGTGAGCCTTGACACTCCTTCGTGAGCCTTGACACTCCTTCGTGAGCCTTGACACTCCTTCGTGAGCCTTGACACTCCTTCGTAGGCCTTGACACTCCTTCGTGAGCCTTGACACTCCTTCGTAGGCCTTGGGACTCCTTCGTGAGCCTTGACACTCCTTCGTGAGCCTTGACACTCCTTCGTGAGCCTTGACACTCCTTCGTAGGCCTTGACACTCCTTCGTGAGCCTTGACACTCCTTCGTGAGCCTTGACACTCCTTCGTAGGCCTTGACACTCCTTCGTGAGCCTTGATACTCCTTCGTGAGCCTTGACAATCTTTCGTGAGCCTTGACACTCCTTCGTGAGCCTTGACACTTCTTCGTGAGCCTTGACACTCCTTCGTGAGCCTTGACACTCCTTCGTAGGCCTTGACACTCCTTCGTGAGCCTTGACACTCCTTCGTGAGCCTTGACACTCTTTCGTGAGCCTTGACACTCCTTCGTGAGCCTTGACACTCCTTCGTGAGCCTTGACACTCCTTCGTAGGCCTTGACACTCCTTCGTGAGCCTTGACACTCCTTCGTGAGCCTTGACACTCCTTCGTAGGCCTTGAATCTCCTTCGTAGGCCTTGACACTCCTTCGTGAGCCTTGACACTCCTTCGTAGGCCTTGACACTCCTTCGTGAGCCTTGACACTCCTTCGTGAGCCTTGACACTCTTTCGTGAGCCTTGACACTCCTTCGTGAGCCTTGACACTCCTTCGTGAGCCTTGACACTCCTTCGTGAGCCGTGACACTCCTTCGTGAGCCTTGACACTCCTTCGTGAGCCTTGACACTCTTTCGTGAGCCTTGACACTTCTTCGTGAGCCTTGACACTCCTTCGTGAGCCTTGACACTTCTTCGTGAGCCTTGACACTCCTTCGTGAGCCTTGACACTCCTTCGTAGGCCTTGACACTCCTTCGTGAGCCTTGACACTCCTTCGTGAGCCTTGACACTCTTTCGTGAGCCTTGACACTCCTTCGTGAGCCTTGACACTCCTTCGTGAGCCTTGACACTCCTTCGTAGGCCTTGACACTCCTTCGTGAGCCTTGACACTCCTTCGTGAGCCTTGACACTCCTTCGTGAGCCTTGACACTCCTTCGTGAGCCTTGACACTCCTTCGTAGGCCTTGACACTCCTTCGTGAGCCTTGACACTCCTTCGTGAGCCTTGACACTCCTTCGTGAGCCTTGACACTCCTTCGTGAGCCTTGTCACTCCTTCGTGAGCCTTGACACTCCTTCGTAAGCCTTGACACTCCTTCGTGAGCCTTGACACTCCTTCGTGAGCCTTGACACTCCTTCGTGAGCCTTGACACTCCTTCGTAGGCCTTGACACTCCTTCGTGAGCCTTAACACTCCTTCGTAGGCCTTGACACTCCTTCGTGAGCCTTGTCACTCCTTCGTAGGCCTTGACACTCCTTCGTAGGCCTTGACACTCCTTCGTAGGCCTTGGGACTCCTTCGTGAGCCTTGACACTCCTTCGTGAGCCTTGACACTCCTTCGTGAGCCTTGACACTCCTTCGTAGGCCTTGACACTCCTTCGTGAGCCTTGACACTCCTTCGTGAGCCTTGACACTCCTTCGTAGGCCTTGACACTCCTTCGTGAGCCTTGATACTCCTTCGTGAGCCTTGACACTCTTTCGTGAGCCTTGAAACTTCTTCGTGAGCCTTGACACTCCTTCGTGAGCCTTGACACTTCTTCGTGAGCCTTGACACTCCTTCGTGAGCCTTGACACTCCTTCGTAGGCCTTGACACTCCTTCGTGAGCCTTGACACTCCTTCGTGAGCCTTGACACTCTTTCGTGAGCCTTGACACTCCTTCGTGAGCCTTGACACTCCTTCGTGAGCCTTGACACTCCTTCGTGAGCCTTGACACTCCTTCGTAGGCCTTGACACTCCTTCGTGAGCCTTGACACTCCTTCGTGAGCCTTGACACTCCTTCGTGAGCCTTGACACTCCTTCGTAGGCCTTGACACTCCTTCGTGAGCCTTGACACTCCTTCGTGAGCCTTGACACTCCTTCGTAGGCCTTGACACTCCTTCGTGAGCCTTGATACTCCTTCGTGAGCCTTGACACTCTTTCGTGAGCCTTGAAACTTCTTCGTGAGCCTTGACACTCCTTCGTGAGCCTTGACACTTCTTCGTGAGCCTTGACACTCCTTCGTGAGCCTTGACACTCCTTCGTAGGCCTTGACACTCCTTCGTAGGCCTTGAATCTCCTTCGTAGGCCTTGACACTCCTTCGTGAGCCTTGACACTCCTTCGTGAGCCTTGACACTCCTTCGTGAGCCGTGACACTCCTTCGTGAGCCTTGACACTCCTTCGTGAGCCTTGACACTCTTTCGTGAGCCTTGACACTCCTTCGTGAGCCTTGACACTTCTTCGTGAGCCTTGACACTCCTTCGTGAGCCTTGACACTCCTTCGTAGGCCTTGACACTCCTTCGTGAGCCTTGACACTCCTTCGTGAGCCTTGACACTCTTTCGTGAGCCTTGACACTCCTTCGTGAGCCTTGACACTCCTTCGTGAGCCTTGACACTCCTTCGTGAGCCTTGACACTCCTTCGTAGGCCTTGACACTCCTTCGTGAGCCTTGTCACTCCTTCGTAGGCCTTGACACTCCTTCGTAGGCCTTGACACTCCTTCGTAGGCCTTGGGACTCCTTCGTGAGCCTTGACACTCCTTCGTGAGCCTTGACACTCCTTCGTGAGCCTTGACACTCCTTCGTAGGCCTTGACACTCCTTCGTGAGCCTTGACACTCCTTCGTGAGCCTTGACACTCCTTCGTAGGCCTTGACACTCCTTCGTGAGCCTTGACACTCCTTCGTGAGCCTTGACACTCTTTCGTGAGCCTTGAAACTTCTTCGTGAGCCTTGACACTCCTTCGTGAGCCTTGACACTCCTTCGTGAGCCTTGACACTCCTTCGTGAGCCTTGACACTCCTTCGTGAGCCGTGACACTCCTTCGTGAGCCTTGACACTCCTTCGTGAGCCTTGACACTCTTTCGTGAGCCTTGACACTCCTTCGTGAGCCTTGACACTTCTTCGTGAGCCTTGACACTCCTTCGTGAGCCTTGACACTCCTTCGTGAGCCTTGACACTCCTTCGTGAGCCTTGACACTCTTTCGTGAGCCTTGACACTCTTTCGTGAGCCTTGATACTCCTTCGTGAGCCTTGACACTCTTTCGTGAGCCTTGAAACTTCTTCGTGAGCCTTGACACTCCTTCGTGAGCCTTGACACTTCTTCGTGAGCCTTGACACTCCTTCGTGAGCCTTGACACTCCTTCGTAGGCCTTGACACTCCTTCGTAGGCCTTGAATCTCCTTCGTAGGCCTTGACACTCCTTCGTGAGCCTTGACACTCCTTCGTGAGCCTTGACACTCCTTCGTGAGCCGTGACACTCCTTCGTGAGCCTTGACACTCCTTCGTGAGCCTTGACACTCTTTCGTGAGCCTTGACACTCCTTCGTGAGCCTTGACACTTCTTCGTGAGCCTTGACACTCCTTCGTGAGCCTTGACACTCCTTCGTGAGCCTTGACACTCCTTCGTGAGCCTTGACACTCTTTCGTGAGCCTTGACACTCTTTCGTGAGCCTTGAAACTTCTTCGTGAGCCTTGACACTCCTTCGTGAGCCTTGACACTTCTTCGTGAGCCTTGACACTCCTTCGTGAGCCTTGACACTCCTTCGTAGGCCTTGACACTCCTTCGTGAGCCTTGACACTCCTTCGTGAGCCTTGACACTCTTTAGTGAGCCTTGACACTCCTTCGTGAGCCTTGACACTCCTTCGTGAGCCTTGACACTCCTTCGTGAGCCTTGACACTCCTTCGTAGGCCTTGACACTCCTTCGTGAGCCTTGACACTCTTTCGTGAGCCTTGACACTTCTTCGTGAGCCTTGACACTCCTTCGTGAGCCTTGACACTTCTTCGTGAGCCTTGACACTCCTTCGTGAGCCTTGACACTCCTTCGTAGGCCTTGACACTCCTTCGTGAGCCCTGACACTCCTTCGTGAGCCTTGACACTCTTTCGTGAGCCTTGACACTCCTTCGTGAGCCTTGACACTCCTTCGTGAGCCTTGACACTCCTTCGTGAGCCTTGACACTCCATCGTAGGCCTTGACACTCCTTCGTGAGCCTTGACACTCCTTCGTAGGCCTTCACACTCCTTCGTGAGCCTTGACACTCCTTCGTGAGCCTTGTCACTCCTTCGTAGGCCTTGACACTCCTTCGTAGGCCTTGACACTCCTTCGTGAGCCTTGACACTCTTTCGTGAGCCTTGACACTTCTTCGTGAGCCTTGACACTCCTTCGTGAGCCTTGACACTCCTTCGTGAGCCTTGACACTCCTTCGTAGGCCTTGACACTCCTTCGTGAGCCCTGACACTCCTTCGTGAGCCTTGACACTCTTTCGTGAGCCTTGACACTCCTTCGTGAGCCTTGACACTCCTTCGTGAGCCTTGACACTCCTTCGTGAGCCTTGACACTCCATCGTAGGCCTTGACACTCCTTCGTGAGCCTTGACACTCCTTCGTAGGCCTTGACACTCCTTCGTGAGCCTTGACACTCCTTCGTGAGCCTTGTCACTCCTTCGTAGGCCTTGACTCTCCTTCGTAGGCCTTGACACTCCTTCGTGAGCCTTGACACTCCTTCGTAGGCCTTGACACTCCTTCGTGAGCCTTGACACTCCTTCGTGAGCCTTGACACTCCTTCGTGAGCCTTGACACTCCTTCGTAGGCCTTGACACTCCTTCGTGAGCGTTGACACTCCTTCGTAGGCCTTGACACTCCTTCGTGAGCCTTGACACTCCTTCGTGAGCCTTGACACTCCTTCGTGAGCCTTGACACTCCTTCGTGAGCCTTGACACTCCTTCGTGAGCCTTGACACTCCTTCGTAGGCCTTGACACTCCTTCGTGAGCCTTGACACTCCTTCGTGAGCCTTGACACTCCTTCGTGAGCCTTGACACTCCTTCGTAGGCCTTGACACTCCTTCGTAGGCCTTGAATCTCCTTCGTAGGCCTTGACACTCCTTCGTGAGCCTTGACACTCCTTCGTGAGCCTTGACACTCCTTCGTGAGCCGTGACACTCCTTCGTGAGCCTTGACACTCCTTCGTGAGCCTTGACACTCTTTCGTGAGCCTTGACACTCCTTCGTAGGCCTTGACACTCCTTCGTGAGCCTTGACACTCCTTCGTAGGCCTTGACACTCCTTCGTGAGCCTTGACACTCCTTCGTGAGCCTTGACACTCTTTCGTGAGCCTTGACACTCCTTCGTGAGCCTTGACACTCCTTCGTGAGCCTTGACACTCCTTCGTGAGCCTTGACACTCCTTCGTAGGCCTTGACACTCCTTCGTGAGCCTTGACACTCCTTCGTGAGCCTTGACACTCCTTCGTGAGCCTTGACACTCCTTCGTAGGCCTTGACACTCCTTCGTGAGCCTTGACACTCCTTCGTGAGCCTTGACACTCCTTCGTAGGCCTTGACACTCCTTCGTGAGCCTTGATACTCCTTCGTGAGCCTTGACACTCTTTCGTGAGCCTTGAAACTTCTTCGTGAGCCTTGACACTCCTTCGTGAGCCTTGACACTTCTTCGTGAGCCTTGACACTCCTTCGTGAGCCTTGACACTCCTTCGTAGGCCTTGACACTCCTTCGTAGGCCTTGAATCTCCTTCGTAGGCCTTGACACTCCTTCGTGAGCCTTGACACTCCTTCGTGAGCCTTGACACTCCTTCGTGAGCCGTGACACTCCTTCGTGAGCCTTGACACTCCTTCGTGAGCCTTGACACTCTTTCGTGAGCCTTGACACTCCTTCGTGAGCCTTGACACTTCTTCGTGAGCCTTGACACTCCTTCGTGAGCCTTGACACTCCTTCGTAGGCCTTGACACTCCTTCGTGAGCCTTGACACTCCTTCGTGAGCCTTGACACTCTTTCGTGAGCCTTGACACTCCTTCGTGAGCCTTGACACTCCTTCGTGAGCCTTGACACTCCTTCGTGAGCCTTGACACTCCTTCGTAGGCCTTGACACTCCTTCGTGAGCCTTGTCACTCCTTCGTAGGCCTTGACACTCCTTCGTAGGCCTTGACACTCCTTCGTAGGCCTTGGGACTCCTTCGTGAGCCTTGACACTCCTTCGTGAGCCTTGACACTCCTTCGTGAGCCTTGACACTCCTTCGTAGGCCTTGACACTCCTTCGTGAGCCTTGACACTCCTTCGTGAGCCTTGACACTCCTTCGTAGGCCTTGACACTCCTTCGTGAGCCTTGACACTCCTTCGTGAGCCTTGACACTCTTTCGTGAGCCTTGAAACTTCTTCGTGAGCCTTGACACTCCTTCGTGAGCCTTGACACTCCTTCGTGAGCCTTGACACTCCTTCGTGAGCCTTGACACTCCTTCGTGAGCCGTGACACTCCTTCGTGAGCCTTGACACTCCTTCGTGAGCCTTGACACTCTTTCGTGAGCCTTGACACTCCTTCGTGAGCCTTGACACTTCTTCGTGAGCCTTGACACTCCTTCGTGAGCCTTGACACTCCTTCGTGAGCCTTGACACTCCTTCGTGAGCCTTGACACTCTTTCGTGAGCCTTGACACTCTTTCGTGAGCCTTGATACTCCTTCGTGAGCCTTGACACTCTTTCGTGAGCCTTGAAACTTCTTCGTGAGCCTTGACACTCCTTCGTGAGCCTTGACACTTCTTCGTGAGCCTTGACACTCCTTCGTGAGCCTTGACACTCCTTCGTAGGCCTTGACACTCCTTCGTAGGCCTTGAATCTCCTTCGTAGGCCTTGACACTCCTTCGTGAGCCTTGACACTCCTTCGTGAGCCTTGACACTCCTTCGTGAGCCGTGACACTCCTTCGTGAGCCTTGACACTCCTTCGTGAGCCTTGACACTCTTTCGTGAGCCTTGACACTCCTTCGTGAGCCTTGACACTTCTTCGTGAGCCTTGACACTCCTTCGTGAGCCTTGACACTCCTTCGTGAGCCTTGACACTCCTTCGTGAGCCTTGACACTCTTTCGTGAGCCTTGACACTCTTTCGTGAGCCTTGAAACTTCTTCGTGAGCCTTGACACTCCTTCGTGAGCCTTGACACTTCTTCGTGAGCCTTGACACTCCTTCGTGAGCCTTGACACTCCTTCGTAGGCCTTGACACTCCTTCGTGAGCCTTGACACTCCTTCGTGAGCCTTGACACTCTTTAGTGAGCCTTGACACTCCTTCGTGAGCCTTGACACTCCTTCGTGAGCCTTGACACTCCTTCGTGAGCCTTGACACTCCTTCGTAGGCCTTGACACTCCTTCGTGAGCCTTGACACTCTTTCGTGAGCCTTGACACTTCTTCGTGAGCCTTGACACTCCTTCGTGAGCCTTGACACTTCTTCGTGAGCCTTGACACTCCTTCGTGAGCCTTGACACTCCTTCGTAGGCCTTGACACTCCTTCGTGAGCCCTGACACTCCTTCGTGAGCCTTGACACTCTTTCGTGAGCCTTGACACTCCTTCGTGAGCCTTGACACTCCTTCGTGAGCCTTGACACTCCTTCGTGAGCCTTGACACTCCATCGTAGGCCTTGACACTCCTTCGTGAGCCTTGACACTCCTTCGTAGGCCTTCACACTCCTTCGTGAGCCTTGACACTCCTTCGTGAGCCTTGTCACTCCTTCGTAGGCCTTGACACTCCTTCGTAGGCCTTGACACTCCTTCGTGAGCCTTGACACTCTTTCGTGAGCCTTGACACTTCTTCGTGAGCCTTGACACTCCTTCGTGAGCCTTGACACTCCTTCGTGAGCCTTGACACTCCTTCGTAGGCCTTGACACTCCTTCGTGAGCCCTGACACTCCTTCGTGAGCCTTGACACTCTTTCGTGAGCCTTGACACTCCTTCGTGAGCCTTGACACTCCTTCGTGAGCCTTGACACTCCTTCGTGAGCCTTGACACTCCATCGTAGGCCTTGACACTCCTTCGTGAGCCTTGACACTCCTTCGTAGGCCTTGACACTCCTTCGTGAGCCTTGACACTCCTTCGTGAGCCTTGTCACTCCTTCGTAGGCCTTGACTCTCCTTCGTAGGCCTTGACACTCCTTCGTGAGCCTTGACACTCCTTCGTAGGCCTTGACACTCCTTCGTGAGCCTTGACACTCCTTCGTGAGCCTTGACACTCCTTCGTGAGCCTTGACACTCCTTCGTAGGCCTTGACACTCCTTCGTGAGCGTTGACACTCCTTCGTAGGCCTTGACACTCCTTCGTGAGCCTTGACACTCCTTCGTGAGCCTTGACACTCCTTCGTGAGCCTTGACACTCCTTCGTGAGCCTTGACACTCCTTCGTGAGCCTTGACACTCCTTCGTAGGCCTTGACACTCCTTCGTGAGCCTTGACACTCCTTCGTGAGCCTTGACACTCCTTCGTGAGCCTTGACACTCCTTCGTGAGCCTTGACACTCCTTCGTGAGCCTTGACACTCCTTCGTAGGCCTTGACACTCCTTCGTGAGCCTTGACACTCCTTCGTAGGCCTTGACACTCCTTCGTGAGCCTTGACACTCCTTCGTGGCCTTGACACTCCTTCGTGAGCCTTGTCACTCCTTCGTAGGCCTTGACACTCCTTCGTAGGCCTTGACACTCCTTCGTAGGCCTTGGGACTCCTTCGTGAGCCTTGACACTCCTTCGTGAGCCTTGACACTCCTTCGTGAGCCTTGACACTCCTTCGTAGGCCTTGACACTCCTTCGTGAGCCTTGTCACTCCTTCGTAGGCCTTGACACTCCTTCGTAGGCCTTGACACTCCTTCGTAGGCCTTGGGACTCCTTCGTGAGCCTTGGGACTCCTTCGTGAGCCTTGACACTCCTTCGTGAGCCTTGACACTCCTTCGTGAGCCTTGACACTCCTTCGTAGGCCTTGACACTCCTTCGTGAGCCTTGTCACTCCTTCGTAGGCCTTGACACTCCTTCGTAGGCCTTGACACTCCTTCGTAGGCCTTGGGACTCCTTCGTGAGCCTTGACTCTCCTTCGTGAGCCTTGACACTCCTTCGTGAGCCTTGACACTCCTTCGTGAGCCTTGACACTCCTTCGTAGGCCTTGACACTCCTTCGTGAGCCTTGATACTCCTTCGTGAGCCTTGACACTCCTTCGTAGGCCTTGACACTCCTTCGTAGGCCTTGACACTCCTTCGTGAGCCTTGACACTCCTTCGTGAGCGTTGACACTCCTTCGTAGGCCTTGACACTCCTTCGTGAGCCTTGACACTCCTTCGTGAGCCTTGACACTCCTTCGTGAGCCTTGACACTCCTTCGTGAGCCTTGACACTCCTTCGTGAGCCTTGACACTCCTTCGTAGGCCTTGACACTCCTTCGTGAGCCTTGACACTCCTTCGTGAGCCTTGACACTCCTTCGTGAGCCTTGACACTCCTTCGTGAGCCTTGACACTCCTTCGTGAGCCTTGACACTCCTTCGTAGGCCTTGACACTCCTTCGTGAGCCTTGACACTCCTTCGTAGGCCTTGACACTCCTTCGTGAGCCTTGACACTCCTTCGTGGCCTTGACACTCCTTCGTGAGCCTTGTCACTCCTTCGTAGGCCTTGACACTCCTTCGTAGGCCTTGACACTCCTTCGTAGGCCTTGGGACTCCTTCGTGAGCCTTGACACTCCTTCGTGAGCCTTGACACTCCTTCGTGAGCCTTGACACTCCTTCGTAGGCCTTGACACTCCTTCGTGAGCATTGTCACTCCTTCGTAGGCCTTGACACTCCTTCGTAGGCCTTGACACTCCTTCGTAGGCCTTGGGACTCCTTCGTGAGCCTTGGGACTCCTTCGTGAGCCTTGACACTCCTTCGTGAGCCTTGACACTCCTTCGTGAGCCTTGACACTCCTTCGTAGGCCTTGACACTCCTTCGTGAGCCTTGTCACTCCTTCGTAGGCCTTGACACTCCTTCGTAGGCCTTGACACTCCTTCGTAGGCCTTGGGACTCCTTCGTGAGCCTTGACTCTCCTTCGTGAGCCTTGACACTCCTTCGTGAGCCTTGACACTCCTTCGTGAGCCTTGACACTCCTTCGTAGGCCTTGACACTCCTTCGTGAGCCTTGATACTCCTTCGTGAGCCTTGACACTCCTTCGTAGGCCTTGACACTCCTTCGTAGGCCTTGACACTCCTTCGTGAGCCCTGACACTCCTTCGTGAGCCTTGACACTCTTTCGTGAGCCTTGACACTCCTTCGTGAGCCTTGACACTCCTTCGTGAGCCTTGACACTCCTTCGTGAGCCTTGACACTCCATCGTAGGCCTTGACACTCCTTCGTGAGCCTTGACACTCCTTCGTAGGCCTTGACACTCCTTCGTGAGCCTTGACACTCCTTCGTGAGCCTTGTCACTCCTTCGTAGGCCTTGACTCTCCTTCGTAGGCCTTGACACTCCTTCGTGAGCCTTGACACTCCTTCGTAGGCCTTGACACTCCTTCGTGAGCCTTGACACTCCTTCGTGAGCCTTGACACTCCTTCGTGAGCCTTGACACTCCTTCGTAGGCCTTGACACTCCTTCGTGAGCGTTGACACTCCTTCGTAGGCCTTGACACTCCTTCGTGAGCCTTGACACTCCTTCGTGAGCCTTGACACTCCTTCGTGAGCCTTGACACTCCTTCGTGAGCCTTGACACTCCTTCGTGAGCCTTGACACTCCTTCGTAGGCCTTGACACTCCTTCGTGAGCCTTGACACTCCTTCGTGAGCCTTGACACTCCTTCGTGAGCCTTGACACTCCTTCGTGAGCCTTGACACTCCTTCGTGAGCCTTGACACTCCTTCGTAGGCCTTGACACTCCTTCGTGAGCCTTGACACTCCTTCGTAGGCCTTGACACTCCTTCGTGAGCCTTGACACTCCTTCGTGGCCTTGACACTCCTTCGTGAGCCTTGTCACTCCTTCGTAGGCCTTGACACTCCTTCGTAGGCCTTGACACTCCTTCGTAGGCCTTGGGACTCCTTCGTGAGCCTTGACACTCCTTCGTGAGCCTTGACACTCCTTCGTGAGCCTTGACACTCCTTCGTAGGCCTTGACACTCCTTCGTGAGCCTTGTCACTCCTTCGTAGGCCTTGACACTCCTTCGTAGGCCTTGACACTCCTTCGTAGGCCTTGGGACTCCTTCGTGAGCCTTGGGACTCCTTCGTGAGCCTTGACACTCCTTCGTGAGCCTTGACACTCCTTCGTGAGCCTTGACACTCCTTCGTAGGCCTTGACACTCCTTCGTGAGCCTTGTCACTCCTTCGTAGGCCTTGACACTCCTTCGTAGGCCTTGACACTCCTTCGTAGGCCTTGGGACTCCTTCGTGAGCCTTGACTCTCCTTCGTGAGCCTTGACACTCCTTCGTGAGCCTTGACACTCCTTCGTGAGCCTTGACACTCCTTCGTAGGCCTTGACACTCCTTCGTGAGCCTTGATACTCCTTCGTGAGCCTTGACACTCCTTCGTAGGCCTTGACACTCCTTCGTAGGCCTTGACACTCCTTCGTGAGCCTTGACACTCCTTCGTGAGCGTTGACACTCCTTCGTAGGCCTTGACACTCCTTCGTGAGCCTTGACACTCCTTCGTGAGCCTTGACACTCCTTCGTGAGCCTTGACACTCCTTCGTGAGCCTTGACACTCCTTCGTGAGCCTTGACACTCCTTCGTAGGCCTTGACACTCCTTCGTGAGCCTTGACACTCCTTCGTGAGCCTTGACACTCCTTCGTGAGCCTTGACACTCCTTCGTGAGCCTTGACACTCCTTCGTGAGCCTTGACACTCCTTCGTAGGCCTTGACACTCCTTCGTGAGCCTTGACACTCCTTCGTAGGCCTTGACACTCCTTCGTGAGCCTTGACACTCCTTCGTGGCCTTGACACTCCTTCGTGAGCCTTGTCACTCCTTCGTAGGCCTTGACACTCCTTCGTAGGCCTTGACACTCCTTCGTAGGCCTTGGGACTCCTTCGTGAGCCTTGACACTCCTTCGTGAGCCTTGACACTCCTTCGTGAGCCTTGACACTCCTTCGTAGGCCTTGACACTCCTTCGTGAGCATTGTCACTCCTTCGTAGGCCTTGACACTCCTTCGTAGGCCTTGACACTCCTTCGTAGGCCTTGGGACTCCTTCGTGAGCCTTGGGACTCCTTCGTGAGCCTTGACACTCCTTCGTGAGCCTTGACACTCCTTCGTGAGCCTTGACACTCCTTCGTAGGCCTTGACACTCCTTCGTGAGCCTTGTCACTCCTTCGTAGGCCTTGACACTCCTTCGTAGGCCTTGACACTCCTTCGTAGGCCTTGGGACTCCTTCGTGAGCCTTGACTCTCCTTCGTGAGCCTTGACACTCCTTCGTGAGCCTTGACACTCCTTCGTGAGCCTTGACACTCCTTCGTAGGCCTTGACACTCCTTCGTGAGCCTTGATACTCCTTCGTGAGCCTTGACACTCCTTCGTAGGCCTTGACACTCCTTCGTAGGCCTTGACACTCCTTCGTGAGCCTTGACACTCCTTCGTGAGCCTTGACACTCCTTCGTGAGCCTTGACACTCCTTCGTGAGCCTTGACACTGCTTCGTGAGCCTTGACACTCCTTCGTGAGCCTTGACACTCCTTCGTAGGCCTTGACACTCCTTCGTGAGCCTTGACACTCCTTCGTGAGCCTTGACACTCCTTCGTGAGCCTTGACACTCCTTCGTGAGCCTTGACTCTCCTTCGTGAGCCTTGACACTCCTTCGTGAGCCTTGACACTTCTTCGTAGGCCTTGACACTCCTTCGTGAGCCTTGACACTCCTTCGTGGCCTTGACACTCCTTCGTGAGCCTTGTCACTCCTTCGTAGGCCTTGACACTCCTTCGTAGGCCTTGACACTCCTTCGTAGGCCTTGGGACTCCTTCGTGAGCCTTGACACTCCTTCGTGAGCCTTGACACTCCTTCGTGAGCCTTGACACTCCTTCGTAGGCCTTGACACTCCTTCGTGAGCCTTGTCACTCCTTCGTAGGCCTTGACACTCCTTCGTAGGCCTTGACACTCCTTCGTAGGCCTTGGGACTCCTTCGTGAGCCTTGACACTCCTTCGTGAGCCTTGACACTCCTTCGTAGGCCTTGACACTCCTTCGTGAGCCTTGTCACTCCTTCGTAGGCCTTGACACTCCTTCGTAGGCCTTGACACTCCTTCGTGAGCCTTGACACTCCTTCGTAGGCCTTGACACTCCTTCGTGAGCCTTGACACTCCTTCGTGAGCCTTGACACTCCTTCGTAGGCCTTGACACTCCTTCGTGAGCCTTGACACTCCTTCGTGAGCCTTGACACTCCTTCGTGAGCCTTGACACTCCTTCGTGAGCCTTGACACTCCTTCGTGAGCCTTGACACTCCTTCGTAGGCCTTGACACTCCTTCGTGAGCCTTGACACTCCTTCGTAGGCCTTGACACTCCTTCGTGAGCCTTGACACTCCTTCGTGGCCTTGACACTCCTTCGTGAGCCTTGTCACTCCTTCGTAGGCCTTGACACTCCTTCGTGAGCCTTGACACTCCTTCGTAGGCCTTGACACTCCTTCGTGAGCCTTGACACTCCTTCGAGAGCCTTGACACTCCTTCGTGAGCCTTGACACTCCTTCGTAGGCCTTGACACTCCTTCGTGAGCCTTGACACTCCTTCGTGAGCCTTGATACTCCTTCGTGAGCCTTGACACTCTTTCGTGAGCCTTGAAACTTCTTCGTGAGCCTTGACACTCCTTCGTGAGCCTTGACACTTCTTCGTGAGCCTTGACACTCCTTCGTGAGCCTTGACACTCCTTCGTAGGCCTTGACACTCCTTCGTAGGCCTTGAATCTCCTTCGTAGGCCTTGACACTCCTTCGTGAGCCTTGACACTCCTTCGTGAGCCTTGACACTCCTTCGTGAGCCGTGACACTCCTTCGTGAGCCTTGACACTCCTTCGTGAGCCTTGACACTCTTTCGTGAGCCTTGACACTCCTTCGTGAGCCTTGACACTTCTTCGTGAGCCTTGACACTCCTTCGTGAGCCTTGACACTCCTTCGTGAGCCTTGACACTCCTTCGTGAGCCTTGACACTCTTTCGTGAGCCTTGACACTCTTTCGTGAGCCTTGAAACTTCTTCGTGAGCCTTGACACTCCTTCGTGAGCCTTGACACTTCTTCGTGAGCCTTGACACTCCTTCGTGAGCCTTGACACTCCTTCGTAGGCCTTGACACTCCTTCGTGAGCCTTGACACTCCTTCGTGAGCCTTGACACTCTTTAGTGAGCCTTGACACTCCTTCGTGAGCCTTGACACTCCTTCGTGAGCCTTGACACTCCTTCGTGAGCCTTGACACTCCTTCGTAGGCCTTGACACTCCTTCGTGAGCCTTGACACTCTTTCGTGAGCCTTGACACTTCTTCGTGAGCCTTGACACTCCTTCGTGAGCCTTGACACTTCTTCGTGAGCCTTGACACTCCTTCGTGAGCCTTGACACTCCTTCGTAGGCCTTGACACTCCTTCGTGAGCCCTGACACTCCTTCGTGAGCCTTGACACTCTTTCGTGAGCCTTGACACTCCTTCGTGAGCCTTGACACTCCTTCGTGAGCCTTGACACTCCTTCGTGAGCCTTGACACTCCATCGTAGGCCTTGACACTCCTTCGTGAGCCTTGACACTCCTTCGTAGGCCTTGACACTCCTTCGTGAGCCTTGACACTCCTTCGTGAGCCTTGTCACTCCTTCGTAGGCCTTGACACTCCTTCGTAGGCCTTGACACTCCTTCGTGAGCCTTGACACTCTTTCGTGAGCCTTGACACTTCTTCGTGAGCCTTGACACTCCTTCGTGAGCCTTGACACTCCTTCGTGAGCCTTGACACTCCTTCGTAGGCCTTGACACTCCTTCGTGAGCCCTGACACTCCTTCGTGAGCCTTGACACTCTTTCGTGAGCCTTGACACTCCTTCGTGAGCCTTGACACTCCTTCGTGAGCCTTGACACTCCTTCGTGAGCCTTGACACTCCATCGTAGGCCTTGACACTCCTTCGTGAGCCTTGACACTCCTTCGTAGGCCTTGACACTCCTTCGTGAGCCTTGACACTCCTTCGTGAGCCTTGTCACTCCTTCGTAGGCCTTGACTCTCCTTCGTAGGCCTTGACACTCCTTCGTGAGCCTTGACACTCCTTCGTAGGCCTTGACACTCCTTCGTGAGCCTTGACACTCCTTCGTGAGCCTTGACACTCCTTCGTGAGCCTTGACACTCCTTCGTAGGCCTTGACACTCCTTCGTGAGCGTTGACACTCCTTCGTAGGCCTTGACACTCCTTCGTGAGCCTTGACACTCCTTCGTGAGCCTTGACACTCCTTCGTGAGCCTTGATACTCCTTCGTGAGCCTTGACACTCTTTCGTGAGCCTTGAAACTTCTTCGTGAGCCTTGACACTCCTTCGTGAGCCTTGACACTTCTTCGTGAGCCTTGACACTCCTTCGTGAGCCTTGACACTCCTTCGTAGGCCTTGACACTCCTTCGTAGGCCTTGAATCTCCTTCGTAGGCCTTGACACTCCTTCGTGAGCCTTGACACTCCTTCGTGAGCCTTGACACTCCTTCGTGAGCCGTGACACTCCTTCGTGAGCCTTGACACTCCTTCGTGAGCCTTGACACTCTTTCGTGAGCCTTGACACTCCTTCGTGAGCCTTGACACTTCTTCGTGAGCCTTGACACTCCTTCGTGAGCCTTGACACTCCTTCGTGAGCCTTGACACTCCTTCGTGAGCCTTGACACTCTTTCGTGAGCCTTGACACTCTTTCGTGAGCCTTGAAACTTCTTCGTGAGCCTTGACACTCCTTCGTGAGCCTTGACACTTCTTCGTGAGCCTTGACACTCCTTCGTGAGCCTTGACACTCCTTCGTAGGCCTTGACACTCCTTCGTGAGCCTTGACACTCCTTCGTGAGCCTTGACACTCTTTAGTGAGCCTTGACACTCCTTCGTGAGCCTTGACACTCCTTCGTGAGCCTTGACACTCCTTCGTGAGCCTTGACACTCCTTCGTAGGCCTTGACACTCCTTCGTGAGCCTTGACACTCTTTCGTGAGCCTTGACACTTCTTCGTGAGCCTTGACACTCCTTCGTGAGCCTTGACACTTCTTCGTGAGCCTTGACACTCCTTCGTGAGCCTTGACACTCCTTCGTAGGCCTTGACACTCCTTCGTGAGCCCTGACACTCCTTCGTGAGCCTTGACACTCTTTCGTGAGCCTTGACACTCCTTCGTGAGCCTTGACACTCCTTCGTGAGCCTTGACACTCCTTCGTGAGCCTTGACACTCCATCGTAGGCCTTGACACTCCTTCGTGAGCCTTGACACTCCTTCGTAGGCCTTGACACTCCTTCGTGAGCCTTGACACTCCTTCGTGAGCCTTGTCACTCCTTCGTAGGCCTTGACACTCCTTCGTAGGCCTTGACACTCCTTCGTGAGCCTTGACACTCTTTCGTGAGCCTTGACACTTCTTCGTGAGCCTTGACACTCCTTCGTGAGCCTTGACACTCCTTCGTGAGCCTTGACACTCCTTCGTAGGCCTTGACACTCCTTCGTGAGCCCTGACACTCCTTCGTGAGCCTTGACACTCTTTCGTGAGCCTTGACACTCCTTCGTGAGCCTTGACACTCCTTCGTGAGCCTTGACACTCCTTCGTGAGCCTTGACACTCCATCGTAGGCCTTGACACTCCTTCGTGAGCCTTGACACTCCTTCGTAGGCCTTGACACTCCTTCGTGAGCCTTGACACTCCTTCGTGAGCCTTGTCACTCCTTCGTAGGCCTTGACTCTCCTTCGTAGGCCTTGACACTCCTTCGTGAGCCTTGACACTCCTTCGTAGGCCTTGACACTCCTTCGTGAGCCTTGACACTCCTTCGTGAGCCTTGACACTCCTTCGTGAGCCTTGACACTCCTTCGTAGGCCTTGACACTCCTTCGTGAGCGTTGACACTCCTTCGTAGGCCTTGACACTCCTTCGTGAGCCTTGACACTCCTTCGTGAGCCTTGACACTCCTTCGTGAGCCTTGACACTCCTTCGTGAGCCTTGACACTCCTTCGTGAGCCTTGACACTCCTTCGTAGGCCTTGACACTCCTTCGTGAGCCTTGACACTCCTTCGTGAGCCTTGACACTCCTTCGTGAGCCTTGACACTCCTTCGTGAGCCTTGACACTCCTTCGTGAGCCTTGACACTCCTTCGTAGGCCTTGACACTCCTTCGTGAGCCTTGACACTCCTTCGTAGGCCTTGACACTCCTTCGTGAGCCTTGACACTCCTTCGTGGCCTTGACACTCCTTCGTGAGCCTTGTCACTCCTTCGTAGGCCTTGACACTCCTTCGTAGGCCTTGACACTCCTTCGTAGGCCTTGGGACTCCTTCGTGAGCCTTGACACTCCTTCGTGAGCCTTGACACTCCTTCGTGAGCCTTGACACTCCTTCGTAGGCCTTGACACTCCTTCGTGAGCCTTGTCACTCCTTCGTAGGCCTTGACACTCCTTCGTAGGCCTTGACACTCCTTCGTAGGCCTTGGGACTCCTTCGTGAGCCTTGGGACTCCTTCGTGAGCCTTGACACTCCTTCGTGAGCCTTGACACTCCTTCGTGAGCCTTGACACTCCTTCGTAGGCCTTGACACTCCTTCGTGAGCCTTGTCACTCCTTCGTAGGCCTTGACACTCCTTCGTAGGCCTTGACACTCCTTCGTAGGCCTTGGGACTCCTTCGTGAGCCTTGACTCTCCTTCGTGAGCCTTGACACTCCTTCGTGAGCCTTGACACTCCTTCGTGAGCCTTGACACTCCTTCGTAGGCCTTGACACTCCTTCGTGAGCCTTGATACTCCTTCGTGAGCCTTGACACTCCTTCGTAGGCCTTGACACTCCTTCGTAGGCCTTGACACTCCTTCGTGAGCCTTGACACTCCTTCGTGAGCGTTGACACTCCTTCGTAGGCCTTGACACTCCTTCGTGAGCCTTGACACTCCTTCGTGAGCCTTGACACTCCTTCGTGAGCCTTGACACTCCTTCGTGAGCCTTGACACTCCTTCGTGAGCCTTGACACTCCTTCGTAGGCCTTGACACTCCTTCGTGAGCCTTGACACTCCTTCGTGAGCCTTGACACTCCTTCGTGAGCCTTGACACTCCTTCGTGAGCCTTGACACTCCTTCGTGAGCCTTGACACTCCTTCGTAGGCCTTGACACTCCTTCGTGAGCCTTGACACTCCTTCGTAGGCCTTGACACTCCTTCGTGAGCCTTGACACTCCTTCGTGGCCTTGACACTCCTTCGTGAGCCTTGTCACTCCTTCGTAGGCCTTGACACTCCTTCGTAGGCCTTGACACTCCTTCGTAGGCCTTGGGACTCCTTCGTGAGCCTTGACACTCCTTCGTGAGCCTTGACACTCCTTCGTGAGCCTTGACACTCCTTCGTAGGCCTTGACACTCCTTCGTGAGCCTTGTCACTCCTTCGTAGGCCTTGACACTCCTTCGTAGGCCTTGACACTCCTTCGTAGGCCTTGGGACTCCTTCGTGAGCCTTGGGACTCCTTCGTGAGCCTTGACACTCCTTCGTGAGCCTTGACACTCCTTCGTGAGCCTTGACACTCCTTCGTAGGCCTTGACACTCCTTCGTGAGCCTTGTCACTCCTTCGTAGGCCTTGACACTCCTTCGTAGGCCTTGACACTCCTTCGTAGGCCTTGGGACTCCTTCGTGAGCCTTGACTCTCCTTCGTGAGCCTTGACACTCCTTCGTGAGCCTTGACACTCCTTCGTGAGCCTTGACACTCCTTCGTAGGCCTTGACACTCCTTCGTGAGCCTTGATACTCCTTCGTGAGCCTTGACACTCCTTCGTAGGCCTTGACACTCCTTCGTAGGCCTTGACACTCCTTCGTGAGCCTTGACACTCCTTCGTGAGCCTTGACACTCCTTCGTGAGCCTTGACACTCCTTCGTGAGCCTTGACACTGCTTCGTGAGCCTTGACACTCCTTCGTGAGCCTTGACACTCCTTCGTAGGCCTTGACACTCCTTCGTGAGCCTTGACACTCCTTCGTGAGCCTTGACACTCCTTCGTGAGCCTTGACACTCCTTCGTGAGCCTTGACTCTCCTTCGTGAGCCTTGACACTCCTTCGTGAGCCTTGACACTCCTTCGTAGGCCTTGACACTCCTTCGTGAGCCTTGACACTCCTTCGTGGCCTTGACACTCCTTCGTGAGCCTTGTCACTCCTTCGTAGGCCTTGACACTCCTTCGTAGGCCTTGACACTCCTTCGTAGGCCTTGGGACTCCTTCGTGAGCCTTGACACTCCTTCGTGAGCCTTGACACTCCTTCGTGAGCCTTGACACTCCTTCGTAGGCCTTGACACTCCTTCGTGAGCCTTGTCACTCCTTCGTAGGCCTTGACACTCCTTCGTAGGCCTTGACACTCCTTCGTAGGCCTTGGGACTCCTTCGTGAGCCTTGACACTCCTTCGTGAGCCTTGACACTCCTTCGTAGGCCTTGACACTCCTTCGTGAGCCTTGTCACTCCTTCGTAGGCCTTGACACTCCTTCGTAGGCCTTGACACTCCTTCGTGAGCCTTGACACTCCTTCGTAGGCCTTGACACTCCTTCGTGAGCCTTGACACTCCTTCGTGAGCCTTGACACTCCTTCGTAGGCCTTGACACTCCTTCGTGAGCCTTTACACTCCTTCGTGAGCCTTGACACTCCTTCGTGAGCCTTGACACTCCTTCGTGAGCCTTGACACTCCTTCGTGAGCCTTGACACTCCTTCGTAGGCCTTGACACTCCTTCGTGAGCCTTGACACTCCTTCGTAGGCCTTGACACTCCTTCGTGAGCCTTGACACTCCTTCGTGGCCTTGACACTCCTTCGTGAGCCTTGTCACTCCTTCGTAGGCCTTGACACTCCTTCGTAGGCCTTGACACTCCTTCGTAGGCCTTGGGACTCCTTCGTGAGCCTTGACACTCCTTCGTGAGCCTTGACACTCCTTCGTGAGCCTTGACACTCCTTCGTAGGCCTTGACACTCCTTCGTGAGCCTTGTCACTCCTTCGTAGGCCTTGACACTCCTTCGTAGGCCTTGACACTCCTTCGTAGGCCTTGGGACTCCTTCGTGAGCCTTGGGACTCCTTCGTGAGCCTTGACACTCCTTCGTGAGCCTTGACACTCCTTCGTGAGCCTTGACACTCCTTCGTAGGCCTTGACACTCCTTCGTGAGCCTTGTCACTCCTTCGTAGGCCTTGACACTCCTTCGTAGGCCTTGACACTCCTTCGTAGGCCTTGGGACTCCTTCGTGAGCCTTGACTCTCCTTCGTGAGCCTTGACACTCCTTCGTGAGCCTTGACACTCCTTCGTGAGCCTTGACACTCCTTCGTAGGCCTTGACACTCCTTCGTGAGCCTTGATA
The DNA here is from genome assembly GCA_958299035.1 of Cylicocyclus nassatus. Classification (NCBI taxonomy): domain Eukaryota; kingdom Metazoa; phylum Nematoda; class Chromadorea; order Rhabditida; family Strongylidae; genus Cylicocyclus; species Cylicocyclus nassatus. The sequence goes on along the minus strand of CATQJL010000146.1, from coordinate 143,912 downwards.
CTCCTTCGTGAGCCTTGACACTCCTTCGTAGGCCTTGACACTCCTTCGTAGGCCTTGACACTCCTTCGTGAGCCTTGACACTCCTTCGTGAGCCTTGACACTCCTTCGTGAGCCTTGACACTCCTTCGTGAGCCTTGACACTGCTTCGTGAGCCTTGACACTCCTTCGTGAGCCTTGACACTCCTTCGTAGGCCTTGACACTCCTTCGTGAGCCTTGACACTCCTTCGTGAGCCTTGATACTCCTTCGTGAGCCTTGACACTCCTTCGTAGGCCTTGACACTCCTTCGTAGGCCTTGACACTCCTTCGTGAGCCTTGACACTCCTTCGTGAGCCTTGACACTCCTTCGTGAGCCTTGACACTCCTTCGTGAGCCTTGACACTGCTTCGTGAGCCTTGACACTCCTTCGTGAGCCTTGACACTCCTTCGTAGGCCTTGACACTCCTTCGTGAGCCTTGACACTCCTTCGTGAGCCTTGACACTCCTTCGTGAGCCTTGACACTCCTTCGTGAGCCTTGACTCTCCTTCGTGAGCCTTGACACTCCTTCGTGAGCCTTGACACTCCTTCGTAGGCCTTGACACTCCTTCGTGAGCCTTGACACTCCTTCGTGGCCTTGACACTCCTTCGTGAGCCTTGTCACTCCTTCGTAGGCCTTGACACTCCTTCGTAGGCCTTGACACTCCTTCGTAGGCCTTGGGACTCCTTCGTGAGCCTTGACACTCCTTCGTGAGCCTTGACACTCCTTCGTGAGCCTTGACACTCCTTCGTAGGCCTTGACACTCCTTCGTGAGCCTTGTCACTCCTTCGTAGGCCTTGACACTCCTTCGTAGGCCTTGACACTCCTTCGTAGGCCTTGGGACTCCTTCGTGAGCCTTGACACTCCTTCGTGAGCCTTGACACTCCTTCGTAGGCCTTGACACTCCTTCGTGAGCCTTGTCACTCCTTCGTAGGCCTTGACACTCCTTCGTAGGCCTTGACACTCCTTCGTGAGCCTTGACACTCCTTCGTAGGCCTTGACACTCCTTCGTGAGCCTTGACACTCCTTCGTGAGCCTTGACACTCCTTCGTAGGCCTTGACACTCCTTCGTGAGCCTTGACACTCCTTCGTGAGCCTTGACACTCCTTCGTGAGCCTTGACACTCCTTCGTGAGCCTTGACACTCCTTCGTGAGCCTTGACACTCCTTCGTAGGCCTTGACACTCCTTCGTGAGCCTTGACACTCCTTCGTAGGCCTTGACACTCCTTCGTGAGCCTTGACACTCCTTCGTGGCCTTGACACTCCTTCGTGAGCCTTGTCACTCCTTCGTAGGCCTTGACACTCCTTCGTAGGCCTTGACACTCCTTCGTAGGCCTTGGGACTCCTTCGTGAGCCTTGACACTCCTTCGTGAGCCTTGACACTCCTTCGTGAGCCTTGACACTCCTTCGTAGGCCTTGACACTCCTTCGTGAGCCTTGTCACTCCTTCGTAGGCCTTGACACTCCTTCGTAGGCCTTGACACTCCTTCGTAGGCCTTGGGACTCCTTCGTGAGCCTTGGGACTCCTTCGTGAGCCTTGACACTCCTTCGTGAGCCTTGACACTCCTTCGTGAGCCTTGACACTCCTTCGTAGGCCTTGACACTCCTTCGTGAGCCTTGTCACTCCTTCGTAGGCCTTGACACTCCTTCGTAGGCCTTGACACTCCTTCGTAGGCCTTGGGACTCCTTCGTGAGCCTTGACTCTCCTTCGTGAGCCTTGACACTCCTTCGTGAGCCTTGACACTCCTTCGTGAGCCTTGACACTCCTTCGTAGGCCTTGACACTCCTTCGTGAGCCTTGATACTCCTTCGTGAGCCTTGACACTCCTTCGTAGGCCTTGACACTCCTTCGTAGGCCTTGACACTCCTTCGTGAGCCTTGACACTCCTTCGTGAGCCTTGACACTCCTTCGTGAGCCTTGACACTCCTTCGTGAGCCTTGACACTGCTTCGTGAGCCTTGACACTCCTTCGTGAGCCTTGACACTCCTTCGTAGGCCTTGACACTCCTTCGTGAGCCTTGACACTCCTTCGTGAGCCTTGACACTCCTTCGTGAGCCTTGACACTCCTTCGTGAGCCTTGACTCTCCTTCGTGAGCCTTGACACTCCTTCGTGAGCCTTGACACTCCTTCGTAGGCCTTGACACTCCTTCGTGAGCCTTGACACTCCTTCGTGGCCTTGACACTCCTTCGTGAGCCTTGTCACTCCTTCGTAGGCCTTGACACTCCTTCGTAGGCCTTGACACTCCTTCGTAGGCCTTGGGACTCCTTCGTGAGCCTTGACACTCCTTCGTGAGCCTTGACACTCCTTCGTGAGCCTTGACACTCCTTCGTAGGCCTTGACACTCCTTCGTGAGCCTTGTCACTCCTTCGTAGGCCTTGACACTCCTTCGTAGGCCTTGACACTCCTTCGTAGGCCTTGGGACTCCTTCGTGAGCCTTGACACTCCTTCGTGAGCCTTGACACTCCTTCGTAGGCCTTGACACTCCTTCGTGAGCCTTGTCACTCCTTCGTAGGCCTTGACACTCCTTCGTAGGCCTTGACACTCCTTCGTGAGCCTTGACACTCCTTCGTAGGCCTTGACACTCCTTCGTGAGCCTTGACACTCCTTCGTGAGCCTTGACACTCCTTCGTAGGCCTTGACTCTCCTTCGTAAGCATTGACACTCCTTCGTAGGCCTTGAGACTCCTTCGTGAGCCTTGACACTCCTTCGTGAGCCTTGACACTCCTTCGTGAGCCTTGACACTCCTTCGTAGGCCTTGACACTCCTTCGTGAGCCTTGTCACTCCTTCGTAGGCCTTGACACTCCTTCGTAGGCCTTGACACTCCTTCGTAGGCCTTGGGACTCCTTCGTGAGCCTTGACTCTCCTTCGTGAGCCTTGACACTCCTTCGTGAGCCTTGACACTCCTTCGTGAGCCTTGACACTCCTTCGTAGGCCTTGACACTCCTTCGTGAGCCTTGATACTCCTTCGTGAGCCTTGACACTCCTTCGTAGGCCTTGACACTCCTTCGTAGGCCTTGACACTCCTTCGTGAGCCTTGACACTCCTTCGTGAGCCTTGACACTCCTTCGTAGGCCTTGACACTCCTTCGTGAGCCTTGTCACTCCTTCGTAGGCCTTGACACTCCTTCGTAGGCCTTGACACTCCTTCGTAGGCCTTGGGACTCCTTCGTGAGCCTTGACTCTCCTTCGTGAGCCTTGACACTCCTTCGTGAACCTTGACACTCCTTCGTGAGCCTTGACACTCCTTCGTAGGCCTTGACACTCCTTCGTGAGCCTTGATACTCCTTCGTGAGCCTTGACACTCCTTCGTAGGCCTTGACACTCCTTCGTAGGCCTTGACACTCCTTCGTGAGCCTTGACACTCCTTCGTGAGCCTTGACACTCCTTCGTGAGCCTTGACACTCCTTCGTGAGCCTTGACACTCCTTCGTGAGCCTTGACACTCCTTCGTGAGCCTTGACACTCCTTCGTAGGCCTTGACACTCCTTCGTGAGCCTTGACACTCCTTCGTGAGCCTTGACACTCCTTCGTGAGCCTTGACACTCCTTCGTGAGCCTTGACTCTCCTTCGTGAGCCTTGACACTCCTTCGTGAGCCTTGACACTCCTTCGTAGGCCTTGACACTCCTTCGTGAGCCTTGTCACTCCTTCGTAGGCCTTGACACTCCTTCGTAGGCCTTGACACTCCTTCGTAGGCCTTGGGACTCCTTCGTGAGCCTTGACACTCCTTCGTGAGCCTTGACACTCCTTCGTGAGCCTTGACACTCCTTCGTAGTCCTTGACACTCCTTCGTGAGCCTTGTCACTCCTTCGTAGGCCTTGACACTCCTTCGTAGGCCTTGACACTCCTTCGTAGGCCTTGGGACTCCTTCGTGAGCCTTGACTCTCCTTCGTGAGCCTTGACACTCCTTCGTGAACCTTGACACTCCTTCGTGAGCCTTGACACTCCTTCGTAGGCCTTGACACTCCTTCGTGAGCCTTGATACTCCTTCGTGAGCCTTGACACTCCTTCGTAGGCCTTGACACTCCTTCGTAGGCCTTGACACTCCTTCGTGAGCCTTGACACTCCTTCGTGAGCCTTGACACTCCTTCGTGAGCCTTGACACTCCTTCGTGAGCCTTGACACTCCTTCGTGAGCCTTGACACTCCTTCGTGAGCCTTGACACTCCTTCGTAGGCCTTGACACTCCTTCGTGAGCCTTGACACTCCTTCGTGAGCCTTGACACTCCTTCGTGAGCCTTGACACTCCTTCGTAGGCCTTGACACTCCTTCGTGAGCCTTGTCACTCCTTCGTAGGCCTTGACACTCCTTCGTAGGCCTTGACACTCCTTCGTGAGCCTTGACACTCCTTCGTAGGCCTTGACACTCCTTCGTGAGCCTTGACACTCCTTCGTGAGCCTTGACACTCCTTCGTAGGCCTTGACTCTCCTTCGTAGGCATTGACACTCCTTCGTAGGCCTTGGGACTCCTTCGTGAGCCTTGACACTCCTTCGTGAGCCTTGACACTCCTTCGTGAGCCTTGACACTCCTTCGTGAGCCTTGACACTCCTTCGTGAGCCTTGACACTCCTTCGTAGGCCTTGACACTCCTTCGTGAGCCTTGTCACTCCTTCGTAGGCCTTGACACTCCTTCGTAGGCCTTGACACTCCTTCGTAGGCCTTGGGACTCCTTCGTGAGCCTTGACACTCCTTCGTGAGCCTTGACACTCCTTCGTAGGCCTTGACACTCCTTCGTGAGCCTTGTCACTCCTTCGTAGGCCTTGACACTCCTTCGTAGGCCTTGACACTCCTTCGTAGGCCTTGGGACTCCTTCGTGAGCCTTGACTCTCCTTCGTGAGCCTTGACACTCCTTCGTGAGCCTTGACACTCCTTCGTGAGCCTTGACAATCCTTCGTAGGCCTTGACACTCCTTCGTGAGCCTTGACTCTCCTTCGTGAGCCTTGACACTCCTTCGTGAGCCTTGACACTCCTTCGTAGGCCTTGACACTCCTTCGTGAGCCTTGACACTCCTTCGTGGCCTTGACACTCCTTCGTGAGCCTTGTCACTCCTTCGTAGGCCTTGACACTCCTTCGTAGGCCTTGACACTCCTTCGTAGGCCTTGGGACTCCTTCGTGAGCCTTGACACTCCTTCGTGAGCCTTGACACTCCTTCGTGAGCCTTGACACTCCTTCGTAGGCCTTGACACTCCTTCGAGAGCCTTGTCACTCCTTCGTAGGCCTTGACACTCCTTCGTAGGCCTTGACACTCCTTCGTAGGCCTTGGGACTCCTTCGTGAGCCTTGACACTCCTTCGTGAGCCTTGACACTCCTTCGTAGGCCTTGACACTCCTTCGTGAGCCTTGTCACTCCTTCGTAGGCCTTGACACTCCTTCGTAGGCCTTGACACTCCTTCGTGAGCCTTGACACTCCTTCGTAGGCCTTGACACTCCTTCGTGAGCCTTGACACTCCTTCGTGAGCCTTGACACTCCTTCGTAGGCCTTGACTCTCCTTCGTAGGCATTGACACTCCTTCGTAGGCCTTGGGACTCCTTCGTGAGCCTTGACACTCCTTCGTGAGCCTTGACACTCCTTCGTGAGCCTTGACACTCCTTCGTGAGCCTTGACACTCCTTCGTGAGCCTTGACACTCCTTCGTAGGCCTTGACACTCCTTCGTGAGCCTTGTCACTCCTTCGTAGGCCTTGACACTCCTTCGTAGGCCTTGACACTCCTTCGTAGGCCTTGGGACTCCTTCGTGAGCCTTGACACTCCTTCGTGAGCCTTGACACTCCTTCGTAGGCCTTGACACTCCTTCGTGAGCCTTGTCACTCCTTCGTAGGCCTTGACACTCCTTCGTAGGCCTTGACACTCCTTCGTGAGCCTTGACACTCCTTCGTAGGCCTTGACACTCCTTCGTGAGCCTTGACACTCCTTCGTGAGCCTTGACACTCCTTCGTAGGCCTTGACTCTCCTTCGTAGGCATTGACACTCCTTCGTAGGCCTTGGGACTCCTTCGTGAGCCTTGACACTCCTTCGTGAGCCTTGACACTCCTTCGTGAGCCTTGACACTCCTTCGTAGGCCTTGACACTCCTTCGTGAGCCTTGTCACTCCTTCGTAGGCCTTGACACTCCTTCGTAGGCCTTGACACTCCTTCGTAGGCCTTGGGACTCCTTCGTGAGCCTTGACTCTCCTTCGTGAGCCTTGACACTCCTTCGTGAGCCTTGTCACTCCTTCGTAGGCCTTGACACTCCTTCGTAGGCCTTGACACTCCTTCGTAGGCCTTGGGACTCCTTCGTGAGCCTTGACACTCCTTCGTGAGCCTTGACAATCCTTCGTAGGCCTTGACACTCCTTCGTGAGCCTTGACTCTCCTTCGTGAGCCTTGACACTCCTTCGTGAGCCTTGACACTCCTTCGTAGGCCTTGACACTCCTTCGTGAGCCTTGACACTCCTTCGTGGCCTTGACACTCCTTCGTGAGCCTTGTCACTCCTTCGTAGGCCTTGACACTCCTTCGTAGGCCTTGACACTCCTTCGTAGGCCTTGGGACTCCTTCGTGAGCCTTGACACTCCTTCGTGAGCCTTGACACTCCTTCGTGAGCCTTGACACTCCTTCGTAGGCCTTGACACTCCTTCGTGAGCCTTGTCACTCCTTCGTAGGCCTTGACACTCCTTCGTAGGCCTTGACACTCCTTCGTAGGCCTTGGGACTCCTTCGTGAGCCTTGACACTCCTTCGTGAGCCTTGACACTCCTTCGTAGGCCTTGACACTCCTTCGTGAGCCTTGTCACTCCTTCGTAGGCCTTGACACTCCTTCGTAGGCCTTGACACTCCTTCGTGAGCCTTGACACTCCTTCGTAGGCCTTGACACTCCTTCGTGAGCCTTGACACTCCTTCGTGAGCCTTGACACTACTTCGTGAGCCTTGACACTCCTTCGTGAGCCTTGACACTCCTTCGTGAGCCTTGACACTCCTTCGTGAGCCTTGACACTCCTTCGTAGGCCTTGACACTCCTTCGTGAGCCTTGTCACTCCTTCGTAGGCCTTGACACTCCTTCGTAGGCCTTGACACTCCTTCGTAGGCCTTGGGACTCCTTCGTGAGCCTTGACACTCCTTCGTGAGCCTTGACACTCCTTCGTAGGCCTTGACACTCCTTCGTGAGCCTTGTCACTCCTTCGTAGGCCTTGACACTCCTTCGTAGGCCTTGACACTCCTTCGTGAGCCTTGACACTCCTTCGTAGGCCTTGACACTCCTTCGTGAGCCTTGACACTCCTTCGTGAGCCTTGACACTCCTTCGTAGGCCTTGACTCTCCTTCGTAGGCATTGACACTCCTTCGTAGGCCTTGGGACTCCTTCGTGAGCCTTGACACTCCTTCGTGAGCCTTGACACTCCTTCGTGAGCCTTGACACTCCTTCGTAGGCCTTGACACTCCTTCGTGAGCCTTGTCACTCCTTCGTAGGCCTTGACACTCCTTCGTAGGCCTTGACACTCCTTCGTAGGCCTTGGGACTCCTTCGTGAGCCTTGACTCTCCTTCGTGAGCCTTGACACTCCTTCGTGAGCCTTGACACTCCTTCGTGAGCCTTGACACTCCTTCGTAGGCCTTGACACTCCTTCGTGAGCCTTGATACTCCTTCGTGAGCCTTGACACTCCTTCGTAGGCCTTGACACTCCTTCGTAGGCCTTGACACTCCTTCGTGAGCCTTGACACTCCTTCGTGAGCCTTGACACTCCTTCGTAGGCCTTGACACTCCTTCGTGAGCCTTGTCACTCCTTCGTAGGCCTTGACACTCCTTCGTAGGCCTTGACACTCCTTCGTAGGCCTTGGGACTCCTTCGTGAGCCTTGACTCTCCTTCGTGAGCCTTGACACTCCTTCGTGAGCCTTGACACTCCTTCGTGAGCCTTGACACTCCTTCGTAGGCCTTGACACTCCTTCGTGAGCCTTGATACTCCTTCGTGAGCCTTGACACTCCTTCGTAGGCCTTGACACTCCTTCGTAGGCCTTGACACTCCTTCGTGAGCCTTGACACTCCTTCGTGAGCCTTGACACTCCTTCGTGAGCCTTGACACTCCTTCGTGAGCCTTGACACTCCTTCGTGAGCCTTGACACTCCTTCGTGAGCCTTGACACTCCTTCGTAGGCCTTGACACTCCTTCGTGAGCCTTGACACTCCTTCATGAGCCTTGACACTCCTTCGTGAGCCTTGACACTCCTTCGTGAGCCTTGACTCTCCTTCGTGAGCCTTGACACTCCTTCGTGAGCCTTGACACTCCTTCGTAGGCCTTGACACTCCTTCGTGAGCCTTGACACTCCTTCGTGGCCTTGACACTCCTTCGTGAGCCCTGTCACTCCTTCGTAGGCCTTGACACTCCTTCGTAGGCCTTGACACTCCTTCGTAGGCCTTGGGACTCCTTCGTGAGCCTTGACACTCCTTCGTGAGCCTTGACACTCCTTCGTGAGCCTTGACACTCCTTCGTAGGCCTTGACACTCCTTCGTGAGCCTTGTCACTCCTTCGTAGGCCTTGACACTCCTTCGTAGGCCTTGACACTCCTTCGTAGGCCTTGGGACTCCTTCGTGAGCCTTGACACTCCTTCGTGAGCCTTGACACTCCTTCGTAGGCCTTGACACTCCTTCGTGAGCCTTGTCACTCCTTCGTAGGCCTTGACACTCCTTCGTAGGCCTTGACACTCCTTCGTGAGCCTTGACACTCCTTCGTAGGCCTTGACACTCCTTCGTGAGCCTTGACACTCCTTCGTGAGCCTTGACGCTCCTTCGTAGGCCTTGACTCTCCTTCGTAGGCATTGACACTCCTTCGTAGGCCTTGGGACTCCTTCGTGAGCCTTGACACTCCTTCGTGAGCCTTGACACTCCTTCGTGAGCCTTGACACTCCTTCGTAGGCCTTGACACTCCTTCGTGAGCCTTGTCACTCCTTCGTAGGCCTTGACACTCCTTCGTAGGCCTTGACACTCCTTCGTAGGCCTTGGGACTGGGACTCCTTCGTGAGCCTTGACTCTCCTTCGTAGGCCTTGACACTCCTTCGTAGGCCTTGACACTCCTTCGTGAGCCTTGACTCTCCTTCGTGAGCCTTGACACTCCTTCGTAGGCCTTGACACTCCTTCGTGAGCCTTGACACTCCTTCGTGAGCCTTGACACTCCTTCGTGAGCCTTGACACTCCTTCGTGAGCCTTGACTCTCCTTCGTGAGCCTTGACACTCCTTCGTGAGCCTTGACACTCCTTCGTAGGCCTTGACACTCCTTCGTGAGCCTTGACACTCCTTCGTGGCCTTGACACTCCTTCGTGAGCCTTGTCACTCCTTCGTAGGCCTTGACACTCCTTCGTGAGCCTTGACACTCCTTCGTGAGCCTTGACACTCCTTCGTAGGCCTTGACACTCCTTCGTGAGCCTTGTCACTTCTTCGTAGGCCTTGACACTCCTTCGTAGGCCTTGACACTCCTTCGTAGGCCTTGGGACTCCTTCGTGAGCCTTGACACTCCTTCGTGAGCCTTGACACTCCTTCGTAGGCCTTGACACTCCTTCGTGAGCCTTGTCACTCCTTCGTAGGCCTTGACACTCCTTCGTAGGCCTTGACACTCCTTCGTGAGCCTTGACACTCCTTCGTAGGCCTTGACACTCCTTCGTGAGCCTTGACACTCCTTCGTGAGCCTTGACACTCCTTCGTAGGCCTTGACTCTCCTTCGTAGGCATTGACACTCCTTCGTAGGCCTTGGGACTCCTTCGTGAGCCTTGACACTCCTTCGTGAGCCTTGACACTCCTTCGTGAGCCTTGACACTCCTTCGTAGGCCTTGACACTCCTTCGTGAGCCTTGTCACTCCTTCGTAGGCCTTGACACTCCTTCGTAGGCCTTGACACTCCTTCGTAGGCCTTGGGACTCCTTCGTGAGCCTTGACTCTCCTTCGTGAGCCTTGACACTGCTTCGTGAGCCTTGACACTCCTTCGTGAGCCTTGACACTCCTTCGTAGGCCTTGACACTCCTTCGTGAGCCTTGATACTCCTTCGTGAGCCTTGACACTCCTTCGTAGGCCTTGACACTCCTTCGTAGGCCTTGACACTCCTTCGTGAGCCTTGACACTCCTTCGTGAGCCTTGACACTCCTTCGTAGGCCTTGACACTCCTTCGTGAGCCTTGTCACTCCTTCGTAGGCCTTGACACTCCTTCGTAGGCCTTGACACTCCTTCGTAGGCCTTGGGACTGGGACTCCTTCGTGAGCCTTGACTCTCCTTCGTAGGCCTTGACACTCCTTCGTAGGCCTTGACACTCCTTCGTGAGCCTTGACTCTCCTTCGTGAGCCTTGACACTCCTTCGTAGGCCTTGACACTCCTTCGTGAGCCTTGACACTCCTTCGTGAGCCTTGACACTCCTTCGTGAGCCTTGACACTCCTTCGTGAGCCTTGACTCTCCTTCGTGAGCCTTGACACTCCTTCGTGAGCCTTGACACTCCTTCGTAGGCCTTGACACTCCTTCGTGAGCCTTGACACTCCTTCGTGGCCTTGACACTCCTTCGTGAGCCTTGTCACTCCTTCGTAGGCCTTGACACTCCTTCGTGAGCCTTGACACTCCTTCGTGAGCCTTGACACTCCTTCGTAGGCCTTGACACTCCTTCGTGAGCCTTGTCACTTCTTCGTAGGCCTTGACACTCCTTCGTAGGCCTTGACACTCCTTCGTAGGCCTTGGGACTCCTTCGTGAGCCTTGACACTCCTTCGTGAGCCTTGACACTCCTTCGTAGGCCTTGACACTCCTTCGTGAGCCTTGTCACTCCTTCGTAGGCCTTGACACTCCTTCGTAGGCCTTGACACTCCTTCGTGAGCCTTGACACTCCTTCGTAGGCCTTGACACTCCTTCGTGAGCCTTGACACTCCTTCGTGAGCCTTGACACTCCTTCGTAGGCCTTGACTCTCCTTCGTAGGCATTGACACTCCTTCGTAGGCCTTGGGACTCCTTCGTGAGCCTTGACACTCCTTCGTGAGCCTTGACACTCCTTCGTGAGCCTTGACACTCCTTCGTAGGCCTTGACACTCCTTCGTGAGCCTTGTCACTCCTTCGTAGGCCTTGACACTCCTTCGTAGGCCTTGACACTCCTTCGTAGGCCTTGGGACTCCTTCGTGAGCCTTGACTCTCCTTCGTGAGCCTTGACACTGCTTCGTGAGCCTTGACACTCCTTCGTGAGCCTTGACACTCCTTCGTAGGCCTTGACACTCCTTCGTGAGCCTTGACACTCCTTCGTGAGCCTTGACACTCCTTCGTGAGCCTTGACTCTCCTTCGTGAGCCTTGACACTCCTTCGTGAGCCTTGACACTCCTTCGTAGGCCTTGACACTCCTTCGTGAGCCTTGACACTCCTTCGTCGCCTTGACACTCCTTCGTGAGCCTTGTCACTCCTTCGTAGGCCTTGACACTCCTTCGTAGGCCTTGACACTCCTTCGTAGGCCTTGGGACTCCTTCGTGAGCCTTGACACTCCTTCGTGAGCCTTGACACTCCTTCGTGAGCCTTGACACTCCTTCGTGAGCCTTGACACTCCTTCGTAGGCCTTGACTCTCCTTCGTAGGCATTGACACTCCTTCGTAGGCCTTGGGACTCCTTCGTGAGCCTTGACACTCCTTCGTGAGCCTTGACACTCCTTCGTGAGCCTTGACACTCCTTCGTAGGCCTTAACACTCCTTCGTAGGCCTTGACACTCCTTCGTAGGCCTTGGGACTCCTTCGTGAGCCTTGACTCTCCTTCGTGAGCCTTGACACTCCTTCGTGAGCCTTGACACTCCTTCGTGAGCCTTGACACTCCTTCGTAGGCCTTGGGACTCCTTCGTGAGCCCTGACACTCCTTCGTGAGCCTTGACACTCCTTCGTAGGCCTTGACACTCCTTCGTGAGCCTTGTCACTCCTTCGTAGGCCTTGACACTCCTTCGTAGGCCTTGACACTCCTTCGTAGGCCTTGGGACTCCTTCGTGAGCCTTGGGACTCCTTCGTGAGCCTTGACACTCCTTCGTGAGCCTTGACACTCCTTCGTGAGCCTTGACACTCCTTCGTAGGCCTTGACACTCCTTCGTGAGCCTTGTCACTCCTTCGTAGGCCTTGACACTCCTTCGTAGGCCTTGACACTCCTTCGTAGGCCTTGGGACTCCTTCGTGAGCCTTGACTCTCCTTCGTGAGCCTTGACACTCCTTCGTGAGCCTTGACACTCCTTCGTAGGCCTTGACACTCCTTCGTGAGCCTTGTCACTCCTTCGTAGGCCTTGACACTCCTTCGTAGGCCTTGACACTCCTTCGTAGGCCTTGGGACTCCTTCGTGAGCCTTGACACTCCTTCGTGAGCCTTGACACTCCTTCGTAGGCCTTGACACTCCTTCGTGAGCCTTGTCACTCCTTCGTAGGCCTTGACACTCCTTCGTAGGCCTTGACACTCCTTCGTGAGCCTTGACACTCCTTCGTAGGCCTTGACACTCCTTCGTGAGCCTTGACACTCCTTCGTGAGCCTTGACACTCCTTCGTAGGCCTTGACTCTCCTTCGTAGGCATTGACACTCCTTCGTAGGCCTTGGGACTCCTTCGTGAGCCTTGACACTCCTTCGTGAGCCTTGACACTCCTTCGTGAGCCTTGACACTCCTTCGTAGGCCTTGACACTCCTTCGTGAGCCTTGTCACTCCTTCGTAGGCCTTGACACTCCTTCGTAGGCCTTGACACTCCTTCGTAGGCCTTGGGACTGGGACTCCTTCGTGAGCCTTGACTCTCCTTCGTGAGCCTTGACACTCCTTCGTAGGCCTTGACACTCCTTCGTGAGCCTTGACACTCCTTCGTGAGCCTTGACACTCCTTCGTGAGCCTTGACACTCCTTCGTGAGCCTTGACTCTCCTTCGTGAGCCTTGACACTCCTTCGTGAGCCTTGACACTCCTTCGTAGGCCTTGACACTCCTTCGTGAGCCTTGTCACTCCTTCGTAGGCCTTGACACTCCTTCGTAGGCCTTGACACTCCTTCGTAGGCCTTGGGACTCCTTCGTGAGCCTTGACTCTCCTTCGTGAGCCTTGACACTCCTTCGTGAGCCTTGACACTCCTTCGTAGGCCTTGACACTCCTTCGTGAGCCTTGTCACTCCTTCGTAGGCCTTGACACTCCTTCGTAGGCCTTGACACTCCTTCGTAGGCCTTGGGACTCCTTCGTGAGCCTTGACACTCCTTCGTGAGCCTTGACACTCCTTCGTAGGCCTTGACACTCCTTCGTGAGCCTTGTCACTCCTTCGTAGGCCTTGACACTCCTTCGTAGGCCTTGACACTCCTTCGTGAGCCTTGACACTCCTTCGTAGGCCTTGACACTCCTTCGTGAGCCTTGACACTCCTTCGTGAGCCTTGACACTCCTTCGTAGGCCTTGACTCTCCTTCGTAGGCATTGACACTCCTTCGTAGGCCTTGGGACTCCTTCGTGAGCCTTGACACTCCTTCGTGAGCCTTGACACTCCTTCGTGAGCCTTGACACTCCTTCGTAGGCCTTGACACTCCTTCGTGAGCCTTGTCACTCCTTCGTAGGCCTTGACACTCCTTCGTAGGCCTTGACACTCCTTCGTAGGCCTTGGGACTGGGACTCCTTCGTGAGCCTTGACTCTCCTTCGTGAGCCTTGACACTCCTTCGTAGGCCTTGACACTCCTTCGTGAGCCTTGACACTCCTTCGTGAGCCTTGACACTCCTTCGTGAGCCTTGACACTCCTTCGTGAGCCTTGACTCTCCTTCGTGAGCCTTGACACTCCTTCGTGAGCCTTGACACTCCTTCGTAGGCCTTGACACTCCTTCGTGAGCCTTGACACTCCTTCGTGGCCTTGACACTCCTTCGTGAGCCTTGTCACTCCTTCGTAGGCCTTGACACTCCTTCGTAGGCCTTGACACTCCTTCGTAGGCCTTGGGACTCCTTCGTGAGCCTTGACACTCCTTCGTGAGCCTTGACACTCCTTCGTGAGCCTTGACACTCCTTCGTAGGCCTTGACACTCCTTCGTGAGCCTTGTCACTTCTTCGTAGGCCTTGACACTCCTTCGTAGGCCTTGACACTCCTTCGTAGGCCTTGGGACTCCTTCGTGAGCCTTGACACTCCTTCGTGAGCCTTGACACTCCTTCGTAGGCCTTGACACTCCTTCGTGAGCCTTGTCACTCCTTCGTAGGCCTTGACACTCCTTCGTAGGCCTTGACACTCCTTCGTGAGCCTTGACACTCCTTCGTAGGCCTTGACACTCCTTCGTGAGCCTTGACACTCCTTCGTGAGCCTTGACACTCCTTCGTAGGCCTTGACTCTCCTTCGTAGGCATTGACACTCCTTCGTAGGCCTTGGGACTCCTTCGTGAGCCTTGACACTCCTTCGTGAGCCTTGACACTCCTTCGTGAGCCTTGACACTCCTTCGTAGGCCTTGACACTCCTTCGTGAGCCTTGTCACTCCTTCGTAGGCCTTGACACTCCTTCGTAGGCCTTGACACTCCTTCGTAGGCCTTGGGACTCCTTCGTGAGCCTTGACTCTCCTTCGTGAGCCTTGACACTGCTTCGTGAGCCTTGACACTCCTTCGTGAGCCTTGACACTCCTTCGTAGGCCTTGACACTCCTTCGTGAGCCTTGACACTCCTTCGTGAGCCTTGACACTCCTTCGTGAGCCTTGACTCTCCTTCGTGAGCCTTGACACTCCTTCGTGAGCCTTGACACTCCTTCGTAGGCCTTGACACTCCTTCGTGAGCCTTGACACTCCTTCGTCGCCTTGACACTCCTTCGTGAGCCTTGTCACTCCTTCGTAGGCCTTGACACTCCTTCGTAGGCCTTGACACTCCTTCGTAGGCCTTGGGACTCCTTCGTGAGCCTTGACACTCCTTCGTGAGCCTTGACACTCCTTCGTGAGCCTTGACACTCCTTCGTGAGCCTTGACACTCCTTCGTAGGCCTTGACTCTCCTTCGTAGGCATTGACACTCCTTCGTAGGCCTTGGGACTCCTTCGTGAGCCTTGACACTCCTTCGTGAGCCTTGACACTCCTTCGTGAGCCTTGACACTCCTTCGTAGGCCTTGACACTCCTTCGTAGGCCTTGACACTCCTTCGTAGGCCTTGGGACTCCTTCGTGAGCCTTGACTCTCCTTCGTGAGCCTTGACACTCCTTCGTGAGCCTTGACACTCCTTCGTGAGCCTTGACACTCCTTCGTAGGCCTTGGGACTCCTTCGTGAGCCCTGACACTCCTTCGTGAGCCTTGACACTCCTTCGTAGGCCTTGACACTCCTTCGTGAGCCTTGTCACTCCTTCGTAGGCCTTGACACTCCTTCGTAGGCCTTGACACTCCTTCGTAGGCCTTGGGACTCCTTCGTGAGCCTTGGGACTCCTTCGTGAGCCTTGACACTCCTTCGTGAGCCTTGACACTCCTTCGTGAGCCTTGACACTCCTTCGTAGGCCTTGACACTCCTTCGTGAGCCTTGTCACTCCTTCGTAGGCCTTGACACTCCTTCGTAGGCCTTGACACTCCTTCGTAGGCCTTGGGACTCCTTCGTGAGCCTTGACTCTCCTTCGTGAGCCTTGACACTCCTTCGTGAGCCTTGACACTCCTTCGTGAGCCTTGACACTCCTTCGTAGGCCTTGACACTCCTTCGTGAGCCTTGATACTCCTTCGTGAGCCTTGACACTCCTTCGTAGGCCTTGACACTCCTTCGTAGGCCTTGACACTCCTTCGTGAGCCTTGACACTCCTTCGTGAGCCTTGACACTCCTTCGTGAGCCTTGACACTCCTTCGTGAGCCTTGACACTGCTTCGTGAGCCTTGACACTCCTTCGTGAGCCTTGACACTCCTTCGTAGGCCTTGACACTCCTTCGTGAGCCTTGACACTCCTTCGTGAGCCTTGACACTCCTTCGTGAGCCTTGACACTCCTTCGTGAGCCTTGACTCTCCTTCGTGAGCCTTGACACTCCTTCGTGAGCCTTGACACTCCTTCGTGAGCCTTGACACTCCTTCGTAGGCCTTGACACTCCTTCGTGAGCCTTGACACTCCTTCGTGGCCTTGACACTCCTTCGTGAGCCTTGTCACTCCTTCGTAGGCCTTGACACTCCTTCGTAGGCCTTGACACTCCTTCGTAGGCCTTGGGACTCCTTCGTGAGCCTTGACACTCCTTCGTGAGCCTTGACACTCCTTCGTGAGCCTTGACACTCCTTCGTAGGCCTTGACACTCCTTCGTGAGCCTTGTCACTTCTTCGTAGGCCTTGACACTCCTTCGTAGGCCTTGACACTCCTTCGTAGGCCTTGGGACTCCTTCGTGAGCCTTGACACTCCTTCGTGAGCCTTGACACTCCTTCGTAGGCCTTGACACTCCTTCGTGAGCCTTGTCACTCCTTCGTAGGCCTTGACACTCCTTCGTAGGCCTTGACACTCCTTCGTGAGCCTTGACACTCCTTCGTAGGCCTTGACACTCCTTCGTGAGCCTTGACACTCCTTCGTGAGCCTTGACACTCCTTCGTAGGCCTTGACTCTCCTTCGTAGGCATTGACACTCCTTCGTAGGCCTTGGGACTCCTTCGTGAGCCTTGACACTCCTTCGTGAGCCTTGACACTCCTTCGTGAGCCTTGACACTCCTTCGTAGGCCTTGACACTCCTTCGTGAGCCTTGTCACTCCTTCGTAGGCCTTGACACTCCTTCGTAGGCCTTGACACTCCTTCGTAGGCCTTGGGACTCCTTCGTGAGCCTTGACTCTCCTTCGTGAGCCTTGACACTCCTTCGTGAGCCTTGACACTCCTTCGTGAGCCTTGACACTCCTTCGTAGGCCTTGACACTCCTTCGTGAGCCTTGATACTCCTTCGTGAGCCTTGACACTCCTTCGTAGGCCTTGACACTCCTTCGTAGGCCTTGACACTCCTTCGTGAGCCTTGACACTCCTTCGTGAGCCTTGACACTCCTTCGTAGGCCTTGACACTCCTTCGTGAGCCTTGTCACTCCTTCGTAGGCCTTGACACTCCTTCGTAGGCCTTGACACTCCTTCGTAGGCCTTGGGACTCCTTCGTGAGCCTTGACTCTCCTTCGTGAGCCTTGACACTCCTTCGTGAGCCTTGACACTCCTTCGTGAGCCTTGACACTCCTTCGTAGGCCTTGACACTCCTTCGTGAGCCTTGATACTCCTTCGTGAGCCTTGACACTCCTTCGTAGGCCTTGACACTCCTTCGTAGGCCTTGACACTCCTTCGTGAGCCTTGACACTCCTTCGTGAGCCTTGACACTCCTTCGTGAGCCTTGACACTCCTTCGTGAGCCTTGACACTCCTTCGTGAGCCTTGACACTCCTTCGTGAGCCTTGACACTCCTTCGTAGGCCTTGACACTCCTTCGTGAGCCTTGACACTCCTTCGTGAGCCTTGACACTCCTTCGTGAGCCTTGACACTCCTTCGTGAGCCTTGACTCTCCTTCGTGAGCCTTGACACTCCTTCGTGAGCCTTGTCACTCCTTCGTAGGCCTTGACACTCCTTCGTAGGCCTTGACACTCCTTCGTGAGCCTTGACACTCCTTCGTAGGCCTTGACACTCCTTCGTGAGCCTTGACACTCCTTCGTGAGCCTTGACACTCCTTCGTGAGCCTTGACACTCCTTCGTGAGCCTTGACACTGCTTCGTGAGCCTTGACACTCCTTCGTGAGCCTTGACACTCCTTCGTAGGCCTTGACACTCCTTCGTGAGCCTTGACACTCCTTCGTGAGCCTTGACACTCCTTCGTGAGCCTTGACACTCCTTCGTGAGCCTTGACTCTCCTTCGTGAGCCTTGACACTCCTTCGTGAGCCTTGACTCTCCTTCGTAGGCATTGACACTCCTTCGTAGGCCTTGGGACTCCTTCGTGAGCCTTGACACTCCTTCGTGAGCCTTGACACTCCTTCGTAGGCCTTGACACTCCTTCGTAGGCCTTGACACTCCTTCGTGAGCCTTGACACTCCTTCGTAGGCCTTGACACTCCTTCGTGAGCCTTGACACTCCTTCGTGAGCCTTGACACTCCTTCGTAGGCCTTGACTCTCCTTCGTAGGCATTGACACTCCTTCGTAGGCCTTGGGACTCCTTCGTGAGCCTTGACACTCCTTCGTGAGCCTTGACACTCCTTCGTGAGCCTTGACACTCCTTCGTAGGCCTTGACACTCCTTCGTGAGCCTTGTCACTCCTTCGTAGGCCTTGACACTCCTTCGTAGGCCTTGACACTCCTTCGTAGGCCTTGGGACTCCTTCGTGAGCCTTGACTCTCCTTCGTGAGCCTTGACACTCCTTCGTGAGCCTTGACACTCCTTCGTGAGCCTTGACACTCCTTCGTAGGCCTTGACACTCCTTCGTGAGCCTTGATACTCCTTCGTGAGCCTTGACACTCCTTCGTAGGCCTTGACACTCCTTCGTAGGCCTTGACACTCCTTCGTGAGCCTTGACACTCCTTCGTGAGCCTTGACACTCCTTCGTAGGCCTTGACACTCCTTCGTGAGCCTTGTCACTCCTTCGTAGGCCTTGACACTCCTTCGTAGGCCTTGACACTCCTTCGTAGGCCTTGGGACTCCTTCGTGAGCCTTGACTCTCCTTCGTGAGCCTTGACACTCCTTCGTAGGCCTTGACACTCCTTCGTAGGCCTTGACACTCCTTCGTGAGCCTTGACACTCCTTCGTGAGCCTTGACTCTCCTTCGTGAGCCTTGACACTCCTTCGTGAGCCTTGACACTCCTTCGTGAGCCTTGACACTCCTTCGTGAGCCTTGACACTCCTTCGTAGGCCTTGACACTCCTTCGTGAGCCTTGACACTCCTTCGTGAGCCTTGACACTCCTTCGTGAGCCTTGACACTCCTTCGTGAGCCTTGACTCTCCTTCGTGAGCCTTGACACTCCTTCGTGAGCCTTGTCACTCCTTCGTAGGCCTTGACACTCCTTCGTAGGCCTTGACACTCCTTCGTGAGCCTTGACACTCCTTCGTAGGCCTTGACACTCCTTCGTGAGCCTTGACTCTCCTTCGTGAGCCTTGACACTCCTTCGTAGGCCTTGACACTCCTTCGTGAGCCTTGACACTCCTTCGTAGGCCTTGACACTCCTTCGTGAGCCTTGTCACTCCTTCGTGAGCCTTGATACTCCTTCGTGAGCCTTGACACTCCTTCGTAGGCCTTGACACTCCTTCGTAGGCCTTGACACTCCTTCGTGAGCCTTGACACTCCTTCGTGAGCCTTGACACTCCTTCGTGAGCCTTGACACTCCTTCGTGAGCCTTGACACTCCTTCGTGAGCCTTGACACTCCTTCGTGAGCCTTGACACTCCTTCGTAGGCCTTGACACTCCTTCGTGAGCCTTGACACTCCTTCGTGAGCCTTGACACTCCTTCGTGAGCCTTGACACTCCTTCGTGAGCCTTGACTCTCCTTCGTGAGCCTTGACACTCCTTCGTGAGCCTTGTCACTCCTTCGTAGGCCTTGACACTCCTTCGTAGGCCTTGACACTCCTTCGTGAGCCTTGACACTCCTTCGTAGGCCTTGACACTCCTTCGTGAGCCTTGACACTCCTTCGTGAGCCTTGACACTCCTTCGTGAGCCTTGACACTCCTTCGTGAGCCTTGACACTGCTTCGTGAGCCTTGACACTCCTTCGTGAGCCTTGACACTCCTTCGTAGGCCTTGACACTCCTTCGTGAGCCTTGACACTCCTTCGTGAGCCTTGACACTCCTTCGTGAGCCTTGACACTCCTTCGTGAGCCTTGACTCTCCTTCGTGAGCCTTGACACTCCTTCGTGAGCCTTGACACTCCTTCGTGAGCCTTGACACTCCTTCGTAGGCCTTGACACTCCTTCGTGAGCCTTGACACTCCTTCGTGGCCTTGACACTCCTTCGTGAGCCTTGTCACTCCTTCGTAGGCCTTGACACTCCTTCGTAGGCCTTGACACTCCTTCGTAGGCCTTGACACTCCTTCGTGAGCCTTGATACTCCTTCGTGAGCCTTGACACTCCTTCGTAGGCCTTGACACTCCTTCGTAGGCCTTGACACTCCTTCGTGAGCCTTGACACTCCTTCGTGAGCCTTGACACTCCTTCGTGAGCCTTGACACTCCTTCGTGAGCCTTGACACTCCTTCGTGAGCCTTGACACTCCTTCGTGAGCCTTGACACTCCTTCGTAGGCCTTGACACTCCTTCGTGAGCCTTGACACTCCTTCGTGAGCCTTGACACTCCTTCGTGAGCCTTGACACTCCTTCGTGAGCCTTGACTCTCCTTCGTGAGCCTTGACACTCCTTCGTGAGCCTTGTCACTCCTTCGTAGGCCTTGACACTCCTTCGTAGGCCTTGACACTCCTTCGTGAGCCTTGACACTCCTTCGTAGGCCTTGACACTCCTTCGTGAGCCTTGATACTCCTTCGTGAGCCTTGACACTCCTTCGTAGGCCTTGACACTCCTTCGTAGGCCTTGACACTCCTTCGTGAGCCTTGACACTCCTTCGTGAGCCTTGACACTCCTTCGTGAGCCTTGACACTCCTTCGTGAGCCTTGACACTCCTTCGTGAGCCTTGACACTCCTTCGTGAGCCTTGACACTCCTTCGTAGGCCTTGACACTCCTTCGTGAGCCTTGACACTCCTTCGTGAGCCTTGACACTCCTTCGTGAGCCTTGACACTCCTTCGTGAGCCTTGACTCTCCTTCGTGAGCCTTGACACTCCTTCGTGAGCCTTGTCACTCCTTCGTAGGCCTTGACACTCCTTCGTAGGCCTTGACACTCCTTCGTGAGCCTTGACACTCCTTCGTAGGCCTTGACACTCCTTCGTGAGCCTTGACACTCCTTCGTGAGCCTTGACACTCCTTCGTGAGCCTTGACACTCCTTCGTGAGCCTTGACACTGCTTCGTGAGCCTTGACACTCCTTCGTGAGCCTTGACACTCCTTCGTAGGCCTTGACACTCCTTCGTGAGCCTTGACACTCCTTCGTGAGCCTTGACACTCCTTCGTGAGCCTTGACACTCCTTCGTGAGCCTTGACTCTCCTTCGTGAGCCTTGACACTCCTTCGTGAGCCTTGACACTCCTTCGTGAGCCTTGACACTCCTTCGTAGGCCTTGACACTCCTTCGTGAGCCTTGACACTCCTTCGTGGCCTTGACACTCCTTCGTGAGCCTTGTCACTCCTTCGTAGGCCTTGACACTCCTTCGTAGGCCTTGACACTCCTTCGTAGGCCTTGGGACTCCTTCGTGAGCCTTGACACTCCTTCGTGAGCCTTGACACTCCTTCGTGAGCCTTGACACTCCTTCGTAGGCCTTGACACTCCTTCGTGAGCCTTGTCACTTCTTCGTAGGCCTTGACACTCCTTCGTAGGCCTTGACACTCCTTCGTAGGCCTTGGGACTCCTTCGTGAGCCTTGACACTCCTTCGTGAGCCTTGACACTCCTTCGTAGGCCTTGACACTCCTTCGTGAGCCTTGTCACTCCTTCGTAGGCCTTGACACTCCTTCGTAGGCCTTGACACTCCTTCGTGAGCCTTGACACTCCTTCGTAGGCCTTGACACTCCTTCGTGAGCCTTGACACTCCTTCGTGAGCCTTGACACTCCTTCGTGAGCCTTGACACTCCTTCGTAGGCCTTGACACTCCTTCGTGAGCCTTGTCACTTCTTCGTAGGCCTTGACACTCCTTCGTAGGCCTTGACACTCCTTCGTAGGCCTTGGGACTCCTTCGTGAGCCTTGACACTCCTTCGTGAGCCTTGACACTCCTTCGTAGGCCTTGACACTCCTTCGTGAGCCTTGACACTCCTTCGTGAGCCTTGACACTCCTTCGTGAGCCTTGACACTCCTTCGTGGCCTTGACACTCCTTCGTGAGCCTTGTCACTCCTTCGTAGGCCTTGACACTCCTTCGTAGGCCTTGACACTCCTTCGTAGGCCTTGGGACTCCTTCGTGAGCCTTGACACTCCTTCGTGAGCCTTGACACTCCTTCGTGAGCCTTGACACTCCTTCGTAGGCCTTGACACTCCTTCGTGAGCCTTGTCACTTCTTCGTAGGCCTTGACACTCCTTCGTAGGCCTTGACACTCCTTCGTAGGCCTTGGGACTCCTTCGTGAGCCTTGACACTCCTTCGTGAGCCTTGACACTCCTTCGTAGGCCTTGACACTCCTTCGTGAGCCTTGTCACTCCTTCGTAGGCCTTGACACTCCTTCGTAGGCCTTGACACTCCTTCGTGAGCCTTGACACTCCTTCGTAGGCCTTGACACTCCTTCGTGAGCCTTGACACTCCTTCGTGAGCCTTGACACTCCTTCGTAGGCCTTGACTCTCCTTCGTAGGCATTGACACTCCTTCGTAGGCCTTGGGACTCCTTCGTGAGCCTTGACACTCCTTCGTGAGCCTTGACACTCCTTCGTGAGCCTTGACACTCCTTCGTAGGCCTTGACACTCCTTCGTGAGCCTTGTCACTCCTTCGTAGGCCTTGACACTCCTTCGTAGGCCTTGACACTCCTTCGTAGGCC
Organism: Cylicocyclus nassatus; assembly: GCA_958299035.1. Taxonomy (NCBI): domain Eukaryota; kingdom Metazoa; phylum Nematoda; class Chromadorea; order Rhabditida; family Strongylidae; genus Cylicocyclus; species Cylicocyclus nassatus. The sequence continues at coordinate 121,489 of CATQJL010000146.1, read as the reverse complement.
TTGGGACTCCTTCGTGAGCCTTGACTCTCCTTCGTGAGCCTTGACACTCCTTCGTGAGCCTTGACACTCCTTCGTGAGCCTTGACACTCCTTCGTGAGCCTTGATACTCCTTCGTGAGCCTTGACACTCCTTCGTAGGCCTTGACACTCCTTCGTAGGCCTTGACACTCCTTCGTGAGCCTTGACACTCCTTCGTGAGCCTTGACACTCCTTCGTAGGCCTTGACACTCCTTCGTGAGCCTTGTCACTCCTTCGTAGGCCTTGACACTCCTTCGTAGGCCTTGACACTCCTTCGTAGGCCTTGGGACTCCTTCGTGAGCCTTGACTCTCCTTCGTGAGCCTTGACACTCCTTCGTGAGCCTTGACACTCCTTCGTGAGCCTTGACACTCCTTCGTAGGCCTTGACACTCCTTCGTGAGCCTTGATACTCCTTCGTGAGCCTTGACACTCCTTCGTAGGCCTTGACACTCCTTCGTAGGCCTTGACACTCCTTCGTGAGCCTTGACACTCCTTCGTGAGCCTTGACACTCCTTCGTGAGCCTTGACACTCCTTCGTGAGCCTTGACACTCCTTCGTGAGCCTTGACACTCCTTCGTGAGCCTTGACACTCCTTCGTAGGCCTTGACACTCCTTCGTGAGCCTTGACACTCCTTCGTGAGCCTTGACACTCCTTCGTGAGCCTTGACACTCCTTCGTGAGCCTTGACTCTCCTTCGTGAGCCTTGACACTCCTTCGTGAGCCTTGTCACTCCTTCGTAGGCCTTGACACTCCTTCGTAGGCCTTGACACTCCTTCGTGAGCCTTGACACTCCTTCGTAGGCCTTGACACTCCTTCGTGAGCCTTGACACTCCTTCGTGAGCCTTGACACTCCTTCGTGAGCCTTGACACTCCTTCGTGAGCCTTGACACTGCTTCGTGAGCCTTGACACTCCTTCGTGAGCCTTGACACTCCTTCGTAGGCCTTGACACTCCTTCGTGAGCCTTGACACTCCTTCGTGAGCCTTGACACTCCTTCGTGAGCCTTGACACTCCTTCGTGAGCCTTGACTCTCCTTCGTGAGCCTTGACACTCCTTCGTGAGCCTTGACACTCCTTCGTGAGCCTTGACACTCCTTCGTAGGCCTTGACACTCCTTCGTGAGCCTTGACACTCCTTCGTGGCCTTGACACTCCTTCGTGAGCCTTGTCACTCCTTCGTAGGCCTTGACACTCCTTCGTAGGCCTTGACACTCCTTCGTAGGCCTTGGGACTCCTTCGTGAGCCTTGACACTCCTTCGTGAGCCTTGACACTCCTTCGTGAGCCTTGACACTCCTTCGTAGGCCTTGACACTCCTTCGTGAGCCTTGTCACTTCTTCGTAGGCCTTGACACTCCTTCGTAGGCCTTGACACTCCTTCGTAGGCCTTGGGACTCCTTCGTGAGCCTTGACACTCCTTCGTGAGCCTTGACACTCCTTCGTAGGCCTTGACACTCCTTCGTGAGCCTTGTCACTCCTTCGTAGGCCTTGACACTCCTTCGTAGGCCTTGACACTCCTTCGTGAGCCTTGACACTCCTTCGTAGGCCTTGACACTCCTTCGTGAGCCTTGACACTCCTTCGTGAGCCTTGACACTCCTTCGTAGGCCTTGACTCTCCTTCGTAGGCATTGACACTCCTTCGTAGGCCTTGGGACTCCTTCGTGAGCCTTGACACTCCTTCGTGAGCCTTGACACTCCTTCGTGAGCCTTGACACTCCTTCGTAGGCCTTGACACTCCTTCGTGAGCCTTGTCACTCCTTCGTAGGCCTTGACACTCCTTCGTAGGCCTTGACACTCCTTCGTAGGCCTTGGGACTCCTTCGTGAGCCTTGACTCTCCTTCGTGAGCCTTGACACTCCTTCGTGAGCCTTGACACTCCTTCGTGAGCCTTGACACTCCTTCGTAGGCCTTGACACTCCTTCGTGAGCCTTGATACTCCTTCGTGAGCCTTGACACTCCTTCGTAGGCCTTGACACTCCTTCGTAGGCCTTGACACTCCTTCGTGAGCCTTGACACTCCTTCGTGAGCCTTGACACTCCTTCGTAGGCCTTGACACTCCTTCGTGAGCCTTGTCACTCCTTCGTAGGCCTTGACACTCCTTCGTAGGCCTTGACACTCCTTCGTAGGCCTTGGGACTCCTTCGTGAGCCTTGACTCTCCTTCGTGAGCCTTGACACTCCTTCGTGAGCCTTGACACTCCTTCGTGAGCCTTGACACTCCTTCGTAGGCCTTGACACTCCTTCGTGAGCCTTGATACTCCTTCGTGAGCCTTGACACTCCTTCGTAGGCCTTGACACTCCTTCGTAGGCCTTGACACTCCTTCGTGAGCCTTGACACTCCTTCGTGAGCCTTGACACTCCTTCGTGAGCCTTGACACTCCTTCGTGAGCCTTGACACTCCTTCGTGAGCCTTGACACTCCTTCGTGAGCCTTGACACTCCTTCGTAGGCCTTGACACTCCTTCGTGAGCCTTGACACTCCTTCGTGAGCCTTGACACTCCTTCGTGAGCCTTGACACTCCTTCGTGAGCCTTGACTCTCCTTCGTGAGCCTTGACACTCCTTCGTGAGCCTTGTCACTCCTTCGTAGGCCTTGACACTCCTTCGTAGGCCTTGACACTCCTTCGTGAGCCTTGACACTCCTTCGTAGGCCTTGACACTCCTTCGTGAGCCTTGACACTCCTTCGTGAGCCTTGACACTCCTTCGTAGGCCTTGACTCTCCTTCGTAGGCATTGACACTCCTTCGTAGGCCTTGGGACTCCTTCGTGAGCCTTGACACTCCTTCGTGAGCCTTGACACTCCTTCGTGAGCCTTGACACTCCTTCGTAGGCCTTGACACTCCTTCGTGAGCCTTGTCACTCCTTCGTAGGCCTTGACACTCCTTCGTAGGCCTTGACACTCCTTCGTAGGCCTTGGGACTCCTTCGTGAGCCTTGACTCTCCTTCGTGAGCCTTGACACTCCTTCGTGAGCCTTGACACTCCTTCGTGAGCCTTGACACTCCTTCGTAGGCCTTGACACTCCTTCGTGAGCCTTGATACTCCTTCGTGAGCCTTGACACTCCTTCGTAGGCCTTGACACTCCTTCGTAGGCCTTGACACTCCTTCGTGAGCCTTGACACTCCTTCGTGAGCCTTGACACTCCTTCGTGAGCCTTGACACTCCTTCGTGAGCCTTGACACTCCTTCCTGAGCCTTGACACTCCTTCGTGAGCCTTGACACTCCTTCGTGAGCCTTGACACTCCTTCGTGAGCCTTGACACTCCTTCGTAGGCCTTGACACTCCTTCGTGAGCCTTGACACTCCTTCGTGAGCCTTGACACTCCTTCGTGAGCCTTGACACTCCTTCGTGAGCCTTGACACTCCTTCGTGAGCCTTGACTCTCCTTCGTGAGCCTTGACACTCCTTCGTGAGCCTTGACACTCCTTCGTAGGCCTTGACACTCCTTCGTGAGCCTTGACACTCCTTCGTGAGCCTTGACACTCCTTCGTAGGCCTTGACACTCCTTCGTAGGCCTTGACACTCCTTCGTGAGCCTTGACACTCCTTCGTGAGCCTTGACACTCCTTCGTGAGCCTTGACACTCCTTCGTGAGCCTTGACACTCCTTCGTGAGCCTTGACACTCCTTCGTAGGCCTTGACACTCCTTCGTGAGCCTTGACACTCCTTCGTGAGCCTTGACACTCCTTCGTGAGCCTTGACACTCCTTCGTGAGCCTTGACACTCCTTCGTGAGCCTTGACACTCCTTCGTAGGCCTTGACACTCCTTCGTGAGCCTTGACACTCCTTCGTAGGCCTTGACACTCCTTCGTGAGCCTTGACACTCCTTCGTAGGCCTTGACACTCCTTCGTAGGCCTTGACTCTCCTTCGTAGGCCTTGGGACTCCTTCGTGAGCCTTGACACTCCTTCGTGAGCCTTGACACTCCTTCGTGAGCCTTGACACTCCTTCGTGAGCCTTGACACTCCTTCGTAGGCCTTGACACTCCTTCGTGAGCCTTGTCACTCCTTCGTAGGCCTTGACACTCCTTCGTAGGCCTTGACACTCCTTCGTAGGCCTTGGGACTCCTTCGTGAGCGTTGACTCTCCTTCGTGAGCCTTGACACTCCTTCGTGAGCCTTGACACTCCTTCGTGAGCCTTGACACTCCTTCGTAGGCCTTGACACTCCTTCGTGAGCCTTGACACTCCTTCGTGAGCCTTGACACTCCTTCGTAGGCCTTGACACTCCTTCGTAGGCCTTGACACTCCTTCGTGAGCCTTGACACTCCTTCGTGAGCCTTGACACTCCTTCGTGAGCCTTGTCACTCCTTCGTAGGCCTTGACACTCCTTCGTAGGCCTTGACACTCCTTCGTAGGCCTTGGGACTCCTTCGTGAGCCCTGACACTCCTTCGTGAGCCTTGACACTCCTTCGTAGGCCTTGACACTCCTTCGTGAGCCTTGTCACTCCTTCGTAGGCCTTGACACTCCTTCGTAGGCCTTGACTCTCCTTCGTAGGCATTGACACTCCTTCGTAGGCCTTGGGACTCCTTCGTGAGCCTTGACACTCCTTCGTGAGCCTTGACACTCCTTCGTGAGCCTTGACACTCCTTCGTAGGCCTTGACACTCCTTCGTGAGCCTTGACACTCCTTCGTGAGCCTTGACACTCCTTCGTGAGCCTTGACACTCCTTCGTGAGCCTTGACTCTCCTTCGTGAGCCTTGACACTCCTTCGTGAGCCTTGTCACTCCTTCGTAGGCCTTGACACTCCTTCGTAGGCCTTGACACTCCTTCGTGAGCCTTGACACTCCTTCGTAGGCCTTGACACTCCTTCGTGAGCCTTGACACTCCTTCGTGAGCCTTGACACTCCTTCGTAGGCCTTGACTCTCCTTCGTAGGCATTGACACTCCTTCGTAGGCCTTGGGACTCCTTCGTGAGCCTTGACACTCCTTCGTGAGCCTTGACACTCCTTCGTGAGCCTTGACACTCCTTCGTAGGCCTTGACACTCCTTCGTGAGCCTTGTCACTCCTTCGTAGGCCTTGACACTCCTTCGTAGGCCTTGACACTCCTTCGTAGGCCTTGGGACTCCTTCGTGAGCCTTGACTCTCCTTCGTGAGCCTTGACACTCCTTCGTGAGCCTTGACACTCCTTCGTGAGCCTTGACACTCCTTCGTAGGCCTTGACACTCCTTCGTGAGCCTTGATACTCCTTCGTGAGCCTTGACACTCCTTCGTAGGCCTTGACACTCCTTCGTAGGCCTTGACACTCCTTCGTGAGCCTTGACACTCCTTCGTGAGCCTTGACACTCCTTCGTGAGCCTTGACACTCCTTCGTGAGCCTTGACACTCCTTCCTGAGCCTTGACACTCCTTCGTGAGCCTTGACACTCCTTCGTGAGCCTTGACACTCCTTCGTGAGCCTTGACACTCCTTCGTAGGCCTTGACACTCCTTCGTGAGCCTTGACACTCCTTCGTGAGCCTTGACACTCCTTCGTGAGCCTTGACACTCCTTCGTGAGCCTTGACACTCCTTCGTGAGCCTTGACTCTCCTTCGTGAGCCTTGACACTCCTTCGTGAGCCTTGACACTCCTTCGTAGGCCTTGACACTCCTTCGTGAGCCTTGACACTCCTTCGTGAGCCTTGACACTCCTTCGTAGGCCTTGACACTCCTTCGTAGGCCTTGACACTCCTTCGTGAGCCTTGACACTCCTTCGTGAGCCTTGACACTCCTTCGTGAGCCTTGACACTCCTTCGTGAGCCTTGACACTCCTTCGTGAGCCTTGACACTCCTTCGTAGGCCTTGACACTCCTTCGTGAGCCTTGACACTCCTTCGTGAGCCTTGACACTCCTTCGTGAGCCTTGACACTCCTTCGTGAGCCTTGACACTCCTTCGTGAGCCTTGACACTCCTTCGTAGGCCTTGACACTCCTTCGTGAGCCTTGACACTCCTTCGTAGGCCTTGACACTCCTTCGTGAGCCTTGACACTCCTTCGTAGGCCTTGACACTCCTTCGTAGGCCTTGACTCTCCTTCGTAGGCCTTGGGACTCCTTCGTGAGCCTTGACACTCCTTCGTGAGCCTTGACACTCCTTCGTGAGCCTTGACACTCCTTCGTGAGCCTTGACACTCCTTCGTAGGCCTTGACACTCCTTCGTGAGCCTTGTCACTCCTTCGTAGGCCTTGACACTCCTTCGTAGGCCTTGACACTCCTTCGTAGGCCTTGGGACTCCTTCGTGAGCGTTGACTCTCCTTCGTGAGCCTTGACACTCCTTCGTGAGCCTTGACACTCCTTCGTGAGCCTTGACACTCCTTCGTAGGCCTTGACACTCCTTCGTGAGCCTTGACACTCCTTCGTGAGCCTTGACACTCCTTCGTAGGCCTTGACACTCCTTCGTAGGCCTTGACACTCCTTCGTGAGCCTTGACACTCCTTCGTGAGCCTTGACACTCCTTCGTGAGCCTTGTCACTCCTTCGTAGGCCTTGACACTCCTTCGTAGGCCTTGACACTCCTTCGTAGGCCTTGGGACTCCTTCGTGAGCCCTGACACTCCTTCGTGAGCCTTGACACTCCTTCGTAGGCCTTGACACTCCTTCGTGAGCCTTGTCACTCCTTCGTAGGCCTTGACACTCCTTCGTAGGCCTTGACTCTCCTTCGTAGGCATTGACACTCCTTCGTAGGCCTTGGGACTCCTTCGTGAGCCTTGACACTCCTTCGTGAGCCTTGACACTCCTTCGTGAGCCTTGACACTCCTTCGTAGGCCTTGACACTCCTTCGTGAGCCTTGTCACTCCTTCGTAGGCCTTGACACTCCTTCGTAGGCCTTGACACTCCTTCGTAGGCCTTGGGACTCCTTCGTGAGCCTTGACTCTCCTTCGTGAGCCTTGACACTCCTTCGTGAGCCTTGACACTCCTTCGTGAGCCTTGACACTCCTTCGTGAGCCTTGACACTCCTTCGTGAGCCTTGACACTCCTTCGTAGGCCTTGACACTCCTTCGTGAGCCTTGATACTCCTTCGTGAGCCTTGACACTCCTTCGTAGGCCTTGACACTCCTTCGTAGGCCTTGACACTCCTTCGTGAGCCTTGACACTCCTTCGTGAGCCTTGACACTCCTTCGTGAGCCTTGACACTCCTTCGTGAGCCTTGACACTCCTTCGTGAGCCTTGACACTCCTTCGTGAGCCTTGACACTCCTTCGTAGGCCTTGACACTCCTTCGTGAGCCTTGACACTCCTTCGTGAGCCTTGACACTCCTTCGTGAGCCTTGACACTCCTTCGTGAGCCTTGACTCTCCTTCGTGAGCCTTGACACTCCTTCGTGAGCCTTGACACTCCTTCGTAGGCCTTGACACTCCTTCGTGAGCCTTGACACTCCTTCGTGGCCTTGACACTCCTTCGTGAGCCTTGTCACTCCTTCGTAGGCCTTGACACTCCTTCGTAGGCCTTGACACTCCTTCGTAGGCCTTGGGACTCCTTCGTGAGCCTTGACACTCCTTCGTGAGCCTTGACACTCCTTCGTGAGCCTTGACACTCCTTCGTAGGCCTTGACACTCCTTCGTAGGCCTTGACACTCCTTCGTGAGCCTTGACACTCCTTCGTAGGCCTTGACACTCCTTCGTGAGCCTTGACACTCCTTCGTGAGCCTTGACACTCCTTCGTAGGCCTTGACTCTCCTTCGTAGGCATTGACACTCCTTCGTAGGCCTTGGGACTCCTTCGTGAGCCTTGACACTCCTTCGTGAGCCTTGACACTCCTTCGTGAGCCTTGACACTCCTTCGTAGGCCTTGACACTCCTTCGTGAGCCTTGTCACTCCTTCGTAGGCCTTAACACTCCTTCGTAGGCCTTGACTCTCCTTCGTAGGCCTTGACACTCCTTCGTGAGCCTTGACACTCCTTCGTGAGCCTTGACACTCCTTCGTAGGCCTTGACACTCCTTCGTGAGCCTTGACACTCCTTCGTGAGGCTTGACACTCTTTCGTGAGCCTTGACACTCCTTCGTGAGCCTTGACACTCCTTCGTGAGCCTTGACACTCCTTCGTGAGCCTTGACACTCCTTCGTAGGCCTTGACACTCCTTCGTGAGCCTTGTCACTCCTTCGTAGGCCTTGACACTCCTTCGTAGGCCTTGACACTCCTTCGTAGGCCTTGGGACTCCTTCGTGAGCCTTGACTCTCCTTCGTGAGCCTTGACACTCCTTCGTGAGCCTTGACACTCCTTCGTGAGCCTTGACACTCCTTCGTGAGCCTTGACACTCCTTCGTGAGCCTTGACACTCCTTCGTAGGCCTTGACACTCCTTCGTGAGCCTTGATACTCCTTCGTGAGCCTTGACACTCCTTCGTAGGCCTTGACACTCCTTCGTAGGCCTTGACACTCCTTCGTGAGCCTTGACACTCCTTCGTGAGCCTTGACACTCCTTCGTGAGCCTTGACACTCCTTCGTGAGCCTTGACACTCCTTCGTGAGCCTTGACACTCCTTCGTGAGCCTTGACACTCCTTCGTAGGCCTTGACACTCCTTCGTGAGCCTTGACACTCCTTCGTGAGCCTTGACACTCCTTCGTGAGCCTTGACACTCCTTCGTGAGCCTTGACTCTCCTTCGTGAGCCTTGACACTCCTTCGTGAGCCTTGACACTCCTTCGTAGGCCTTGACACTCCTTCGTGAGCCTTGACACTCCTTCGTGGCCTTGACACTCCTTCGTGAGCCTTGTCACTCCTTCGTAGGCCTTGACACTCCTTCGTAGGCCTTGACACTCCTTCGTAGGCCTTGGGACTCCTTCGTGAGCCTTGACACTCCTTCGTGAGCCTTGACACTCCTTCGTGAGCCTTGACACTCCTTCGTAGGCCTTGACACTCCTTCGTAGGCCTTGACACTCCTTCGTGAGCCTTGACACTCCTTCGTAGGCCTTGACACTCCTTCGTGAGCCTTGACACTCCTTCGTGAGCCTTGACACTCCTTCGTAGGCCTTGACTCTCCTTCGTAGGCATTGACACTCCTTCGTAGGCCTTGGGACTCCTTCGTGAGCCTTGACACTCCTTCGTGAGCCTTGACACTCCTTCGTGAGCCTTGACACTCCTTCGTAGGCCTTGACACTCCTTCGTGAGCCTTGTCACTCCTTCGTAGGCCTTAACACTCCTTCGTAGGCCTTGACTCTCCTTCGTAGGCCTTGACACTCCTTCGTGAGCCTTGACACTCCTTCGTGAGCCTTGACACTCCTTCGTAGGCCTTGACACTCCTTCGTGAGCCTTGACACTCCTTCGTGAGGCTTGACACTCTTTCGTGAGCCTTGACACTCCTTCGTGAGCCTTGACACTCCTTCGTGAGCCTTGACACTCCTTCGTGAGCCGTGACACTCCTTCGTGAGCCTTGACACTCCTTCGTGAGCCTTGACACTCTTTCGTGAGCCTTGACACTTCTTCGTGAGCCTTGACACTCCTTCGTGAGCCTTGACACTTCTTCGTGAGCCTTGACACTCCTTCGTGAGCCTTGACACTCCTTCGTAGGCCTTGACACTCCTTCGTGAGCCTTGACACTCCTTCGTAGGCCTTGACACTCCTTCGTGAGCCTTGTCACTCCTTCGTAGGCCTTGACACTCCTTCGTAGGCCTTGACACTCCTTCGTAGGCCTTGGGACTCCTTCGTGAGCCTTGACACTCCTTCGTGAGCCTTGACACTCCTTCGTGAGCCTTGACACTCCTTCGTAGGCCTTGACACTCCTTCGTGAGCCTTGTCACTCCTTCGTAGGCCTTGACACTCCTTCGTAGGCCTTGACACTCCTTCGTAGGCCTTGGGACTCCTTCGTCAGCCTTGACACTCCTTCGTGAGCCTTGACACTCCTTCGTGAGCCTTGACACTCCTTCGTAGGCCTTGACACTCCTTCGTGAGCCTTGTCACTCCTTCGTAGGCCTTGACACTCCTTCGTAGGCCTTGACACTCCTTCGTGAGCCTTGACACTCCTTCGTAGGCCTTGACACTCCTTCGTGAGCCTTGACACTCCTTCGTGAGCCTTGACACTCCTTCGTAGGCCTTGACTCTCCTTCGTAGGCATTGACACTCCTTCGTAGGCCTTTTGACTCCTTCGTGAGCCTTGACACTCCTTCGTGAGCCTTGACACTCCTTCGTGAGCCTTGACACTCCTTCGTAGGCCTTGACACTCCTTCGTAGGCCTTGACACTCCTTCGTAGGCCTTGACACTCCTTCGTAGGTCTTGACTCTCCTTCGTAGGCCTTGACACTCCTTCGTAGGCCTTGGGACTCCTTCGTGAGCCTTGACACTCCTTCGTGAGCCTTGACACTCCTTCGTGAGCCTTGACACTCCTTCGTAGGCCTTGACACTCCTTCGTAGGCCTTGACACTCCTTCGTGAGCCTTGACACTCCTTCGTAGGCCTTGACACTCCTTCGTGAGCCTTGACACTCCTTCGTGAGCCTTGACACTCCTTCGTAGGCCTTGACTCTCCTTCGTGAGCCTTGACACTCCTTCGTGAGCCTTGACACTCTTTCGTGAGCCTTGACACTTCTTCGTGAGCCTTGACACTCCTTCGTGAGCCTTGACACTTCTTCGTGAGCCTTGACACTCCTTCGTGAGCCTTGACACTCCTTCGTAGGCCTTGACACTCCTTCGTGAGCCTTGACACTCCTTCGTAGGCCTTGACACTCCTTCGTGAGCCTTGTCACTCCTTCGTAGGCCTTGACACTCCTTCGTAGGCCTTGACACTCCTTCGTGAGCCTTGACACTCCTTCGTGAGGCTTGACACTCTTTCGTGAGCCTTGACACTCCTTCGTGAGCCTTGACACTCCTTCGTGAGCCTTGACACTCCTTCGTGAGCCGTGACACTCCTTCGTGAGCCTTGACACTCCTTCGTGAGCCTTGACACTCTTTCGTGAGCCTTGACACTTCTTCGTGAGCCTTGACACTCCTTCGTGAGCCTTGACACTTCTTCGTGAGCCTTGACACTCCTTCGTGAGCCTTGACACTCCTTCGTAGGCCTTGACACTCCTTCGTGAGCCTTGACACTCCTTCGTAGGCCTTGACACTCCTTCGTGAGCCTTGTCACTCCTTCGTAGGCCTTGACACTCCTTCGTAGGCCTTGACACTCCTTCGTAGGCCTTGGGACTCCTTCGTGAGCCTTGACACTCCTTCGTGAGCCTTGACACTCCTTCGTGAGCCTTGACACTCCTTCGTAGGCCTTGACACTCCTTCGTGAGCCTTGTCACTCCTTCGTAGGCCTTGACACTCCTTCGTAGGCCTTGACACTCCTTCGTAGGCCTTGGGACTCCTTCGTCAGCCTTGACACTCCTTCGTGAGCCTTGACACTCCTTCGTGAGCCTTGACACTCCTTCGTAGGCCTTGACACTCCTTCGTGAGCCTTGTCACTCCTTCGTAGGCCTTGACACTCCTTCGTAGGCCTTGACACTCCTTCGTAGGCCTTGGGACTCCTTCGTGAGCCTTGACACTCCTTCGTAGGCCTTGACACTCCTTCGTGAGCCTTGTCACTCCTTCGTAGGCCTTGACACTCCTTCGTAGGCCTTGACACTCCTTCGTGAGCCTTGACACTCCTTCGTAGGCCTTGACACTCCTTCGTGAGCCTTGACACTCCTTCGTGAGCCTTGACACTCCTTCGTAGGCCTTGACTCTCCTTCGTAGGCATTGACACTCCTTCGTAGGCCTTTTGACTCCTTCGTGAGCCTTGACACTCCTTCGTGAGCCTTGACACTCCTTCGTGAGCCTTGTCACTCCTTCGTAGGCCTTGACACTCCTTCGTAGGCCTTGACACTCCTTCGTAGGCCTTGACACTCCTTCGTAGGCCTTGGGACTCCTTCGTGAGCCTTGACACTCCTTCGTGAGCCTTGACACTCCTTCGTGAGCCTTGACACTCCTTCGTAGGCCTTGACACTCCTTCGTGAGCCTTGACACTCCTTCGTGAGGCTTGACACTCTTTCGTGAGCCTTGACACTCCTTCGTGAGCCTTGACACTCCTTCGTGAGCCTTGTCACTCCTTCGTAGGCCTTGACACTCCTTCGTAGGCCTTGACACTCCTTCGTAGGCCTTGGGACTCCTTCGTGAGCCTTGACACTCCTTCGTGAGCCTTGACACTCCTTCGTGAGCCTTGACACTCCTTCGTAGGCCTTGACTCTCCTTCGTAGGCCTTGACACTCCTTCGTGAGCCTTGACACTCCTTCGTGAGCCTTGACACTCCTTCGTAGGCCTTGACACTCCTTCGTGAGCCTTGACACTCCTTCGTGAGGCTTGACACTCTTTCGTGAGCCTTGACACTCCTTCGTGAGCCTTGACACTCCTTCGTGAGCCTTGACACTCCTTCGTGAGCCGTGACACTCCTTCGTGAGCCTTGACACTCCTTCGTGAGCCTTGACACTCTTTCGTGAGCCTTGACACTTCTTCGTGAGCCTTGACACTCCTTCGTGAGCCTTGACACTTCTTCGTGAGCCTTGACACTCCTTCGTGAGCCTTGACACTCCTTCGTAGGCCTTGACACTCCTTCGTGAGCCTTGACACTCCTTCGTAGGCCTTGACACTCCTTCGTGAGCCTTGTCACTCCTTCGTAGGCCTTGACACTCCTTCGTAGGCCTTGACACTCCTTCGTAGGCCTTGGGACTCCTTCGTGAGCCTTGACACTCCTTCGTGAGCCTTGACACTCCTTCGTGAGCCTTGACACTCCTTCGTAGGCCTTGACACTCCTTCGTGAGCCTTGTCACTCCTTCGTAGGCCTTGACACTCCTTCGTAGGCCTTGACACTCCTTCGTAGGCCTTGGGACTCCTTCGTCAGCCTTGACACTCCTTCGTGAGCCTTGACACTCCTTCGTGAGCCTTGACACTCCTTCGTAGGCCTTGACACTCCTTCGTGAGCCTTGTCACTCCTTCGTAGGCCTTGACACTCCTTCGTAGGCCTTGACACTCCTTCGTGAGCCTTGACACTCCTTCGTAGGCCTTGACACTCCTTCGTGAGCCTTGACACTCCTTCGTGAGCCTTGACACTCCTTCGTAGGCCTTGACTCTCCTTCGTAGGCATTGACACTCCTTCGTAGGCCTTTTGACTCCTTCGTGAGCCTTGACACTCCTTCGTGAGCCTTGACACTCCTTCGTGAGCCTTGTCACTCCTTCGTAGGCCTTGACACTCCTTCGTAGGCCTTGACACTCCTTCGTAGGCCTTGGGACTCCTTCGTGAGCCTTGACACTCCTTCGTGAGCCTTGACACTCCTTCGTGAGCCTTGACACTCCTTCGTAGGCCTTGACACTCCTTCGTGAGCCTTGTCACTCCTTCGTAGGCCTTGACACTCCTTCGTAGGCCTTGACACTCCTTCGTGAGCCTTGACACTCCTTCGTAGGCCTTGACTCTCCTTCGTAGGCCTTGACACTCCTTCGTGAGCCTTGACACTCCTTCGTGAGCCTTGACACTCCTTCGTAGGCCTTGACACTCCTTCGTGAGCCTTGACACTCCTTCGTGAGGCTTGACACTCTTTCGTGAGCCTTGACACTCCTTCGTGAGCCTTGACACTCCTTCGTGAGCCTTGACACTCCTTCGTGAGCCGTGACACTCCTTCGTGAGCCTTGACACTCCTTCGTGAGCCTTGACACTCTTTCGTGAGCCTTGACACTTCTTCGTGAGCCTTGACACTCCTTCGTGAGCCTTGACACTTCTTCGTGAGCCTTGACACTCCTTCGTGAGCCTTGACACTCCTTCGTAGGCCTTGACACTCCTTCGTGAGCCTTGACACTCCTTCGTAGGCCTTGACACTCCTTCGTGAGCCTTGTCACTCCTTCGTAGGCCTTGACACTCCTTCGTAGGCCTTGACACTCCTTCGTAGGCCTTGGGACTCCTTCGTCAGCCTTGACACTCCTTCGTGAGCCTTGACACTCCTTCGTGAGCCTTGACACTCCTTCGTAGGCCTTGACACTCCTTCGTGAGCCTTGTCACTCCTTCGTAGGCCTTGACACTCCTTCGTAGGCCTTGACACTCCTTCGTGAGCCTTGACACTCCTTCGTAGGCCTTGACACTCCTTCATGAGCCTTGACACTCCTTCGTGAGCCTTGACACTCCTTCGTAGGCCTTGACTCTCCTTCGTAGGCATTGACACTCCTTCGTAGGCCTTTTGACTCCTTCGTGAGCCTTGACACTCCTTCGTGAGCCTTGACACTCCTTCGTGAGCCTTGTCACTCCTTCGTAGGCCTTGACACTCCTTCGTAGGCCTTGACACTCCTTCGTAGGCCTTGGGACTCCTTCGTGAGCCTTGACACTCCTTCGTGAGCCTTGACACTCCTTCGTGAGCCTTGACACTCCTTCGTAGGCCTTGACACTCCTTCGTGAGCCTTGTCACTCCTTCGTAGGCCTTGACACTCCTTCGTAGGCCTTGACACTCCTTCGTGAGCCTTGACACTCCTTCGTAGGCCTTGACACTCCTTCGTGAGCCTTGACACTCCTTCGTGAACCTTGACACTCCTTCGTGAGCCTTGACACTTCTTCGTGAGCCTTGACACTCCTTCGTGAGCCTTGACACTCCTTCGTGAGCCTTGACACTTCTTCGTGAGCCTTGACACTCCTTCGTAGGCCTTGACACTCCTTCGTAGGCCTTGGGACTCCTTCGTGAGCCTTGACACTCCTTCGTGAGCCTTGACGCTCCTTCGTAGGCCTTGACACTCCTTCGTAGGCCTTGACACTCCTTCGTAGGCCTTGACACTCCTTCGTGAGCCTTGTCACTCCTTCGTAGGCCTTGACACTCCTTCGTAGGCCTTGACACTCCTTCGTGAGCCTTGACACTCCTTCGTAGGCCTTGACTCTCCTTCGTAGGCCTTGACACTCTTTCGTGAGCCTTGACACTCCTTCGTAGGCCTTGACACTCCTTCGTGAGCCTTGACACTCCTTCGTGAGCCTTGACACTCCTTCGTAGGCCTTGACACTCCTTCGTGAGCCTTGTCACTCCTTCGTAGGCCTTGACACTCCTTCGTAGGCCTTGACACTCCTTCGTAGGCCTTGGGACTCCTTCGTGAGCCTTGACACTCCTTCGTGAGCCTTGACACTCCTTCGTGAGCCTTGACACTCCTTCGTAGGCCTTGACACTCCTTCGTGAGCCTTGTCACTCCTTCGTAGGCCTTGACACTCCTTCGTAGGCCTTGACACTCCTTCGTAGGCCTTGGGACTCCTTCGTCAGCCTTGACACTCCTTCGTGAGCCTTGACACTCCTTCGTGAGCCTTGACACTCCTTCGTAGGCCTTGACACTCCTTCGTGAGCCTTGTCACTCCTTCGTAGGCCTTGACACTCCTTCGTGAGCCTTGACACTCCTTCGTAGGCCTTGGGACTCCTTCGTGAGCCTTGACACTCCTTCGTGAGCCTTGACACTCCTTCGTGAGCCTTGACACTCCTTCGTAGGCCTTGACACTCCTTCGTGAGCCTTGTCACTCCTTCGTAGGCCTTGACACTCCTTCGTAGGCCTTGACACTCCTTCGTAGGCCTTGGGACTCCTTCGTCAGCCTTGACACTCCTTCGTGAGCCTTGACACTCCTTCGTGAGCCTTGACACTCCTTCGTAGGCCTTGACACTCCTTCGTGAGCCTTGTCACTCCTTCGTAGGCCTTGACACTCCTTCGTAGGCCTTGACACTCCTTCGTGAGCCTTGACACTCCTTCGTAGGCCTTGACACTCCTTCGTGAGCCTTGACACTCCTTCGTGAGCCTTGACACTCCTTCGTAGGCCTTGACTCTCCTTCGTAGGCATTGACACTCCTTCGTAGGCCTTTTGACTCCTTCGTGAGCCTTGACACTCCTTCGTGAGCCTTGACACTCCTTCGTGAGCCTTGTCACTCCTTCGTAGGCCTTGACACTCCTTCGTAGGCCTTGACACTCCTTCGTAGGCCTTGGGACTCCTTCGTGAGCCTTGACACTCCTTCGTGAGCCTTGACACTCCTTCGTGAGCCTTGACACTCCTTCGTAGGCCTTGACACTCCTTCGTGAGCCTTGTCACTCCTTCGTAGGCCTTGACACTCCTTCGTAGGCCTTGACACTCCTTCGTGAGCCTTGACACTCCTTCGTAGGCCTTGACTCTCCTTCGTAGGCCTTGACACTCCTTCGTGAGCCTTGACACTCCTTCGTGAGCCTTGACACTCCTTCGTAGGCCTTGACACTCCTTCGTGAGCCTTGACACTCCTTCGTGAGGCTTGACACTCTTTCGTGAGCCTTGACACTCCTTCGTGAGCCTTGACACTCCTTCGTGAGCCTTGACACTCCTTCGTGAGCCGTGACACTCCTTCGTGAGCCTTGACACTCCTTCGTGAGCCTTGACACTCTTTCGTGAGCCTTGACACTTCTTCGTGAGCCTTGACACTCCTTCGTGAGCCTTGACACTTCTTCGTGAGCCTTGACACTCCTTCGTGAGCCTTGACACTCCTTCGTAGGCCTTGACACTCCTTCGTGAGCCTTGACACTCCTTCGTAGGCCTTGACACTCCTTCGTGAGCCTTGTCACTCCTTCGTAGGCCTTGACACTCCTTCGTAGGCCTTGACACTCCTTCGTAGGCCTTGGGACTCCTTCGTCAGCCTTGACACTCCTTCGTGAGCCTTGACACTCCTTCGTGAGCCTTGACACTCCTTCGTAGGCCTTGACACTCCTTCGTGAGCCTTGTCACTCCTTCGTAGGCCTTGACACTCCTTCGTAGGCCTTGACACTCCTTCGTGAGCCTTGACACTCCTTCGTAGGCCTTGACACTCCTTCATGAGCCTTGACACTCCTTCGTGAGCCTTGACACTCCTTCGTAGGCCTTGACTCTCCTTCGTAGGCATTGACACTCCTTCGTAGGCCTTTTGACTCCTTCGTGAGCCTTGACACTCCTTCGTGAGCCTTGACACTCCTTCGTGAGCCTTGTCACTCCTTCGTAGGCCTTGACACTCCTTCGTGAGCCTTGACACTCCTTCGTAGGCCTTGACACTCCTTCGTGAGCCTTGTCACTCCTTCGTAGGCCTTGACACTCCTTCGTGAGCCTTGACACTCCTTCGTAGGCCTTGGGACTCCTTCGTGAGCCTTGACACTCCTTCGTGAGCCTTGACACTCCTTCGTGAGCCTTGACACTCCTTCGTAGGCCTTGACACTTCTTCGTGAGCCTTGTCACTCCTTCGTAGGCCTTGACACTCCTTCGTAGGCCTTGACACTCCTTCGTAGGCCTTGGGACTCCTTCGTCAGCCTTGACACTCCTTCGTGAGCCTTGACACTCCTTCGTGAGCCTTGTCACTCCTTCGTAGGCCTTGACACTCCTTCGTAGGCCTTGACACTCCTTCGTAGGCCTTGGGACTCCTTCGTCAGCCTTGACACTCCTTCGTGAGCCTTGACACTCCTTCGTGAGCCTTGACACTCCTTCGTAGGCCTTGACACTCCTTCGTGAGCCTTGTCACTCCTTCGTAGGCCTTGACACTCCTTCGTAGGCCTTGACACTCCTTCGTGAGCCTTGACACTCCTTCGTAGGCCTTGACACTCCTTCGTGAGCCTTGACACTCCTTCGTGAGCCTTGACACTCCTTCGTAGGCCTTGACTCTCCTTCGTAGGCATTGACACTCCTTCGTAGGCCTTTTGACTCCTTCGTGAGCCTTGACACTCCTTCGTGAGCCTTGACACTCCTTCGTGAGCCTTGTCACTCCTTCGTAGGCCTTGACACTCCTTCGTAGGCCTTGACACTCCTTCGTAGGCCTTGGGACTCCTTCGTGAGCCTTGACACTCCTTCGTGAGCCTTGACACTCCTTCGTGAGCCTTGACACTCCTTCGTAGGCCTTGACACTCCTTCGTGAGCCTTGTCACTCCTTCGTAGGCCTTGACACTCCTTCGTAGGCCTTGACACTCCTTCGTGAGCCTTGACACTCCTTCGTAGGCCTTGACTCTCCTTCGTAGGCCTTGACACTCCTTCGTGAGCCTTGACACTCCTTCGTGAGCCTTGACACTCCTTCGTAGGCCTTGACACACCTTCGTGAGCCTTGACACTCCTTCGTGAGGCTTGACACTCTTTCGTGAGCCTTGACACTCCTTCGTGAGCCTTGACACTCCTTCGTGAGCCTTGACACTCCTTCGTGAGCCGTGACACTCCTTCGTGAGCCTTGACACTCCTTCGTGAGCCTTGACACTCTTTCGTGAGCCTTGACACTTCTTCGTGAGCCTTGACACTCCTTCGTGAGCCTTGACACTTCTTCGTGAGCCTTGACACTCCTTCGTGAGCCTTGACACTCCTTCGTAGGCCTTGACACTCCTTCGTGAGCCTTGACACTCCTTCGTAGGCCTTGACACTCCTTCGTGAGCCTTGTCACTCCTTCGTAGGCCTTGACACTCCTTCGTAGGCCTTGACACTCCTTCGTAGGCCTTGGGACTCCTTCGTCAGCCTTGACACTCCTTCGTGAGCCTTGACACTCCTTCGTGAGCCTTGACACTCCTTCGTAGGCCTTGACACTCCTTCGTGAGCCTTGTCACTCCTTCGTAGGCCTTGACACTCCTTCGTAGGCCTTGACACTCCTTCGTGAGCCTTGACACTCCTTCGTAGGCCTTGACACTCCTTCATGAGCCTTGACACTCCTTCGTGAGCCTTGACACTCCTTCGTAGGCCTTGACTCTCCTTCGTAGGCATTGACACTCCTTCGTAGGCCTTTTGACTCCTTCGTGAGCCTTGACACTCCTTCGTGAGCCTTGACACTCCTTCGTGAGCCTTGTCACTCCTTCGTAGGCCTTGACACTCCTTCGTAGGCCTTGACACTCCTTCGTAGGCCTTGGGACTCCTTCGTGAGCCTTGACACTCCTTCGTGAGCCTTGACACTCCTTCGTGAGCCTTGACACTCCTTCGTAGGCCTTGACACTCCTTCGTGAGCCTTGTCACTCCTTCGTAGGCCTTGACACTCCTTCGTAGGCCTTGACACTCCTTCGTGAGCCTTGACACTCCTTCGTAGGCCTTGACACTCCTTCGTGAGCCTTGACACTCCTTCGTGAACCTTGACACTCCTTCGTGAGCCTTGACACTTCTTCGTGAGCCTTGACACTCCTTCGTGAGCCTTGACACTCCTTCGTGAGCCTTGACACTTCTTCGTGAGCCTTGACACTCCTTCGTAGGCCTTGACACTCCTTCGTAGGCCTTGGGACTCCTTCGTGAGCCTTGACACTCCTTCGTGAGCCTTGACGCTCCTTCGTAGGCCTTGACACTCCTTCGTAGGCCTTGACACTCCTTCGTAGGCCTTGACACTCCTTCGTGAGCCTTGTCACTCCTTCGTAGGCCTTGACACTCCTTCGTAGGCCTTGACACTCCTTCGTGAGCCTTGACACTCCTTCGTAGGCCTTGACTCTCCTTCGTAGGCCTTGACACTCTTTCGTGAGCCTTGACACTCCTTCGTAGGCCTTGACACTCCTTCGTGAGCCTTGACACTCCTTCGTGAGCCTTGACACTCCTTCGTAGGCCTTGACACTCCTTCGTGAGCCTTGTCACTCCTTCGTAGGCCTTGACACTCCTTCGTAGGCCTTGACACTCCTTCGTAGGCCTTGGGACTCCTTCGTGAGCCTTGACACTCCTTCGTGAGCCTTGACACTCCTTCGTGAGCCTTGACACTCCTTCGTAGGCCTTGACACTCCTTCGTGAGCCTTGTCACTCCTTCGTAGGCCTTGACACTCCTTCGTAGGCCTTGACACTCCTTCGTAGGCCTTGGGACTCCTTCGTCAGCCTTGACACTCCTTCGTGAGCCTTGACACTCCTTCGTGAGCCTTGACACTCCTTCGTAGGCCTTGACACTCCTTCGTGAGCCTTGTCACTCCTTCGTAGGCCTTGACACTCCTTCGTAGGCCTTGACACTCCTTCGTGAGCCTTGACACTCCTTCGTAGGCCTTGACACTCCTTCATGAGCCTTGACACTCCTTCGTGAGCCTTGACACTCCTTCGTAGGCCTTGACTCTCCTTCGTAGGCATTGACACTCCTTCGTAGGCCTTTTGACTCCTTCGTGAGCCTTGACACTCCTTCGTGAGCCTTGACACTCCTTCGTGAGCCTTGTCACTCCTTCGTAGGCCTTGACACTCCTTCGTAGGCCTTGACACTCCTTCGTAGGCCTTGGGACTCCTTCGTGAGCCTTGACACTCCTTCGTGAGCCTTGACACTCCTTCGTGAGCCTTGACACTCCTTCGTAGGCCTTGACACTCCTTCGTGAGCCTTGTCACTCCTTCGTAGGCCTTGACACTCCTTCGTAGGCCTTGACACTCCTTCGTGAGCCTTGACACTCCTTCGTAGGCCTTGACACTCCTTCGTGAGCCTTGACACTCCTTCGTGAACCTTGACACTCCTTCGTGAGCCTTGACACTTCTTCGTGAGCCTTGACACTCCTTCGTGAGCCTTGACACTCCTTCGTGAGCCTTGACACTTCTTCGTGAGCCTTGACACTCCTTCGTAGGCCTTGACACTCCTTCGTAGGCCTTGGGACTCCTTCGTGAGCCTTGACACTCCTTCATGAGCCTTGACACTCCTTCGTGAGCCTTGACACTCCTTCGTAGGCCTTGACACTCCTTCGTGAGCCTTGTCACTCCTTCGTAGGCCTTGACACTCCTTCGTAGGCCTTGGGACTCCTTCGTGAGCCTTGACACTCCTTCGTGAGCCTTGACACTCCTTCGTGAGCCTTGACACTCCTTCGTAGGCCTTGACACTCCTTCGTGAGCCTTGTCACTCTTTCGTAGGCCTTGACACTCCTTCGTAGGCCTTGACACTCCTTCGTAGGCCTTGGGACTCCTTCGTGAGCCTTGACACTCCTTCGTGAGCCTTGTCACTCCTTCGTAGGCCTTGACACTCCTTCGTAGGCCTTGACACTCCTTCGTAGGCCTTGGGACTCCTTCGTGAGCCTTGACACTCCTTCGTGAGCCTTGACACTCCTTCGTGAGCCTTGACACTCCTTCGTAGGCCTTGACACTCCTTCGTGAGCCTTGACACTCCTTCGTAGGCCTTGACACTCCTTCGTAGGTCTTGACTCTCCTTCGTAGGCCTTGACACTCCTTCGTAGGCCTTGACACTCCTTCGTAGGCCTTGGGACTCCTTCGTGAGCCTTGACACTCCTTCGTGAGCCTTGACACTCCTTCGTGAGCCTTGACACTCCTTCGTGAGCCTTGGGACTCCTTCGTGAGCCTTGACACTCCTTCGTGAGCCTTGACACTCCTTCGTGAGCCTTGACACTCCTTCGTAAGCCTTGACACTCCTTCGTGAGCCTTGTCACTCCTTCGTAGGCCTTGACACTCCTTCGTAGGCCTTGGGACTCCTTCGTGAGCCTTGACACTCCTTCGTGAGCCTTGACACTCCTTCGTGAGCCTTGACACTCCTTCGTAGGCCTTGACACTCCTTCGTGAGCCTTGTCACTCCTTCGTAGGCCTTGACACTCCTTCGTAGGCCTTGACACTCCTTCGTAGGCCTTGGGACTCCTTCGTGAGCCTTGACACTCCTTCGTGAGCCTTGTCACTCCTTCGTAGGCCTTGACACTCCTTCGTAGGCCTTGACACTCCTTCGTAGGCCTTGGGACTCCTTCGTGAGCCTTGACACTCCTTCGTGAGCCTTGACACTCCTTCGTAGGCCTTGACACTCCTTCGTGAGCCTTGACACTCCTTCGTGAACCTTGACACTCCTTCGTGAGCGTTCACACTTCTTCGTGAGCCTTGACACTCCTTCGTGAGCCTTGACACTCCTTCGTGAGCCTTGACACTTCTTCGTGAGCCTTGACACTCCTTCGTAGGCCTTGACACTCCTTCGTAGGCCTTGGGACTCCTTCGTGAGCCTTGACACTCCTTCGTGAGCCTTGACACTCCTTCGTAGGCCTTGACACTCCTTCGTAGGCCTTGACACTCCTTCGTAGGCCTTGGGACTCCTTCGTGAGCCTTTACACTCCTTCATGAGCCTTGACACTCCTTCGTGAGCCTTGACACTCCTTCGTAGGCCTTGACACTCCTTCGTGAGCCTTGTCACTCCTTCGTAGGCCTTGACACTCCTTCGTAGGCCTTGGGACTCCTTCGTGAGCCTTGACACTCCTTCGTGAGCCTTGACACTCCTTCGTGAGCCTTGACACTCCTTCGTAGGCCTTGACACTCCTTCGTGAGCCTTGTCACTCTTTCGTAGGCCTTGACACTCCTTCGTAGGCCTTGACACTCCTTCGTAGGCCTTGGGACTCCTTCGTGAGCCTTGACACTCCTTCGTGAGCCTTGTCACTCCTTCGTAGGCCTTGACACTCCTTCGTAGGCCTTGACACTCCTTCGTAGGCCTTGGGACTCCTTCGTGAGCCTTGACACTCCTTCGTGAGCCTTGACACTCCTTCGTGAGCCTTGACACTCCTTCGTAGGCCTTGACACTCCTTCGTGAGCCTTGACACTCCTTCGTAGGCCTTGACACTCCTTCGTAGGTCTTGACTCTCCTTCGTAGGCCTTGACACTCCTTCGTAGGCCTTGACACTCCTTCGTAGGCCTTGGGACTCCTTCGTGAGCCTTGACACTCCTTCGTGAGCCTTGACACTCCTTCGTGAGCCTTGACACTCCTTCGTGAGCCTTGACACTCCTTCGTGAGCCTTGTCACTCCTTCGTAGGCCTTGACACTCCTTCGTAGGCCTTGACACTCCTTCGTAGGCCTTGGGACTCCTTCGTGAGCCTTGACACTCCTTCGTGAGCCTTGACACTCCTTCGTGAGCCTTGACACTCCTTCGTAAGCCTTGACACTCCTTCGTGAGCCTTGTCACTCCTTCGTAGGCCTTGACACTCCTTCGTAGGCCTTGGGACTCCTTCGTGAGCCTTGACACTCCTTCGTGAGCCTTGACACTCCTTCGTGAGCCTTGACACTCCTTCGTAGGCCTTGACACTCCTTCGTGAGCCTTGTCACTCCTTCGTAGGCCTTGACACTCCTTCGTAGGCCTTGACACTCCTTCGTAGGCCTTGGGACTCCTTCGTGAGCCTTGACACTCCTTCGTGAGCCTTGTCACTCCTTCGTAGGCCTTGACACTCCTTCGTAGGCCTTGACACTCCTTCGTAGGCCTTGGGACTCCTTCGTGAGCCTTGACACTCCTTCGTGAGCCTTGACACTCCTTCGTGAGCCTTGACACTCCTTCGTAGGCCTTGACACTCCTTCGTGAGCCTTGACACTCCTTCGTAGGCCTTGACACTCCTTCGTAGGTCTTGACTCTCCTTCGTAGGCCTTGACACTCCTTCGTAGGCCTTGACACTCCTTCGTAGGCCTTGGGACTCCTTCGTGAGCCTTGACACTCCTTCGTGAGCCTTGACACTCCTTCGTGAGCCTTGACACTCCTTCGTGAGCCTTGACACTCCTTCGTGAGCCTTGTCACTCCTTCGTAGGCCTTGACACTCCTTCGTAGGCCTTGACACTCCTTCGTAGGCCTTGGGACTCCTTCGTGAGCCTTGACACTCCTTCGTGAGCCTTGACACTCCTTCGTGAGCCTTGACACTCCTTCGTAAGCCTTGACACTCCTTCGTGAGCCTTGTCACTCCTTCGTAGGCCTTGACACTCCTTCGTAGGCCTTGGGACTCCTTCGTGAGCCTTGACACTCCTTCGTGAGCCTTGACACTCCTTCGTGAGCCTTGACACTCCTTCGTAGGCCTTGACACTCCTTCGTGAGCCTTGTCACTCCTTCGTAGGCCTTGACACTCCTTCGTAGGCCTTGGGACTCCTTCGTGAGCCTTGACACTCCTTCGTGAGCCTTGACACTCCTTCGTGAGCCTTGACACTCCTTCGTAAGCCTTGACACTCCTTCGTGAGCCTTGTCACTCCTTCGTGAGCCTTGACACTCCTTCGTGAGCCTTGACACTCCTTCGTAGGCCTTGACACTCCTTCGTGAGCCTTGACACTCCTTCGTGAACCTTGACACTCCTTCGTGAGCGTTCACACTTCTTCGTGAGCCTTGACACTCCTTCGTGAGCCTTGACACTCCTTCGTGAGCCTTGACACTTCTTCGTGAGCCTTGACACTCCTTCGTAGGCCTTGACACTCCTTCGTAGGCCTTGGGACTCCTTCGTGAGCCTTGACACTCCTTCGTGAGCCTTGACACTCCTTCGTAGGCCTTGACACTCCTTCGTAGGCCTTGACACTCCTTCGTAGGCCTTGACACTCCTTCGTGAGCCTTGTCACTCCTTCGTAGGCCTTGACACTCCTTCGTAGGCCTTGACACTCCTTCGTAGGCCTTGGGACTCCTTCGTGAGCCTTTACACTCCTTCATGAGCCTTGACACTCCTTCGTGAGCCTTGACACTCCTTCGTAGGCCTTGACACTCCTTCGTGAGCCTTGTCACTCCTTCGTAGGCCTTGACACTCCTTCGTAGGCCTTGGGACTCCTTCGTGAGCCTTGACACTCCTTCGTGAGCCTTGACACTCCTTCGTGAGCCTTGACACTCCTTCGTAGGCCTTGACACTCCTTCGTGAGCCTTGTCACTCTTTCGTAGGCCTTGACACTCCTTCGTAGGCCTTGACACTCCTTCGTAGGCCTTGGGACTCCTTCGTGAGCCTTGACACTCCTTCGTGAGCCTTGTCACTCCTTCGTAGGCCTTGACACTCCTTCGTAGGCCTTGACACTCCTTCGTAGGCCTTGGGACTCCTTCGTGAGCCTTGACACTCCTTCGTGAGCCTTGACACTCCTTCGTGAGCCTTGACTCTCCTTCGTAGGCCTTGACACTCCTTCGTGAGCCTTGACACTCCTTCGTAGGCCTTGACACTCCTTCGTAGGTCTTGACTCTCCTTCGTAGGCCTTGACACTCCTTCGTAGGCCTTGACACTCCTTCGTAGGCCTTGGGACTCCTTCGTGAGCCTTGACACTCCTTCGTGAGCCTTGACACTCCTTCGTGAGCCTTGACACTCCTTCGTGAGCCTTGACACTCCTTCGTGAGCCTTGTCACTCCTTCGTAGGCCTTGACACTCCTTCGTAGGCCTTGACACTCCTTCGTAGGCCTTGGGACTCCTTCGTGAGCCTTGACACTCCTTCGTGAGCCTTGACACTCCTTCGTGAGCCTTGACACTCCTTCGTAAGCCTTGACACTCCTTCGTGAGCCTTGTCACTCCTTCGTAGGCCTTGACACTCCTTCGTAGGCCTTGGGACTCCTTCGTGAGCCTTGACACTCCTTCGTGAGCCTTGACACTCCTTCGTGAGCCTTGACACTCCTTCGTAGGCCTTGACACTCCTTCGTGAGCCTTGTCACTCCTTCGTAGGCCTTGACACTCCTTCGTAGGCCTTGACACTCCTTCGTAGGCCTTGGGACTCCTTCGTGAGCCTTGACACTCCTTCGTGAGCCTTGTCACTCCTTCGTAGGCCTTGACACTCCTTCGTAGGCCTTGACACTCCTTCGTAGGCCTTGGGACTCCTTCGTGAGCCTTGACACTCCTTCGTGAGCCTTGACACTCCTTCGTGAGCCTTGACACTCCTTCGTAGGCCTTGACACTCCTTCGTGAGCCTTGACACTCCTTCGTAGGCCTTGACACTCCTTCGTAGGTCTTGACTCTCCTTCGTAGGCCTTGACACTCCTTCGTAGGCCTTGACACTCCTTCGTAGGCCTTGGGACTCCTTCGTGAGCCTTGACACTCCTTCGTGAGCCTTGACACTCCTTCGTGAGCCTTGACACTCCTTCGTGAGCCTTGACACTCCTTCGTGAGCCTTGTCACTCCTTCGTAGGCCTTGACACTCCTTCGTAGGCCTTGACACTCCTTCGTAGGCCTTGGGACTCCTTCGTGAGCCTTGACACTCCTTCGTAGGCCTTGACACTCCTTCGTGAGCCTTGACACTCCTTCGTAGGCCTTGACACTCTTTCGTGAGCCTTGACACTCCTTTGTGAGCCTTGACACTCCTTCGTAGGCCTTGGGACTCCTTCGTGAGCCTTGACACTCCTTCGTGAGCCTTGACACTCCTTCGTGAGCCTTGACACTCCTTCGTAGGCCTTGACACTCCTTCGTGAGCCTTGTCACTCCTTCGTAGGCCTTGACACTCCTTCGTAGGCCTTGACACTCCTTCGTAGGCCTTGGGACTCCTTCGTGAGCCTTGACACTCCTTCGTGAGCCTTGACACTCCTTCGTGAGCCTTGTCACTCCTTCGTAGGCCTTGACACTCCTTCGTAGGTCTTGACTCTCCTTCGTAGGCCTTGACACTCCTTCGTGAGCCTTGACACTCCTTCGTGAGCCTTGACACTCCTTCGTAGGCCTTGACACTCCTTCGTGAGCCTTGACACTCCTTCGTAGGCCTTGACACTCCTTCGTAGGTCTTGACTCTCCTTCGTAGGCCTTGACACTCCTTCGTGAGCCTTGACACTCCTTCGTGAGCCTTGACACTCCTTCGTAGGCCTTGACACTCCTTCGTGAGCCTTGACACTCCTTCGTGAGCCTTGACACTCCTTCGTAAGCCTTGACACTCCTTCGTGAGCCTTGACACTCCTTCGTAGGCCTTGACTCTCCTTCGTAGGCCTTGACACTCCTTCGTGAGCCTTGACACTCCTTCGTGAGCCTTGACACTCCTTCGTAGGGCTTGACACTCCTTCGTGAGCCTTGACACTCCTTCGTAGGCCTTGACACTCCTTCGTGAGCCTTGTCACTCCTTCGTAGGCCTTGACACTCCTTCGTAGGCCTTGACACTCCTTCGTAGGCCTTGGGACTCCTTCGTGAGCCTTGACACTCCTTCGTGAGCCTTGACACTCCTTCGTGAGCCTTGACACTCCTTCGTAGGCCTTGACACTCCTTCGTGAGCCTTGTCACTCCTTCGTAGGCCTTGACACTCCTTCGTAGGCCTTGACACTCCTTCGTAGGCCTTGGGACTCCTTCGTGAGCCTTGACACTCCTTCGTGAGCCTTGACACTCCTTCGTGAGCCTTGACACTCCTTCGTAGGCCTTGACACTCCTTCGTGAGCCTTGTCACTCCTTCGTAGGCCTTGACTCTCCTTCGTAGGCCTTGACACTCCTTCGTGAGCCTTGACACTCCTTCGTGAGCCTTGACACTCCTTCGTAGGCCTTGACACTCCTTCGTAGGCCTTGACACTCCTTCGTAGGCCTTGGGACTCCTTCGTGAGCCTTGACACTCCTTCGTGAGCCTTGACACTCCTTCGTGAGCCTTGACACTCCTTCGTAGGCCTTGACTCTCCTTCGTAGGCCTTGACACTCCTTCGTGAGCCTTGACACTCCTTCGTGAGCCTTGACACTCCTTCGTAGGCCTTGACACTCCTTCGTGAGCCTTGACACTCCTTCGTGAGCCTTGACACTCCTTCGTGAGCCTTGACACTCCTTCGTGAGCCTTGACACTCCTTCGTGAGCCTTGACACTCCTTCGTGAGCCGTGACACTCCTTCGTGAGCCTTGACACTCCTTCGTGAGCCTTGACACTCTTTCGTGAGCCTTGACACTTCTTCGTGAGCCTTGACACTCCTTCGTGAGCCTTGACACTTCTTCGTGAGCCTTGACACTCCTTCGTGAGCCTTGACACTCCTTCGTAGGCCTTGACACTCCTTCGTGAGCCTTGACACTCCTTCGTGAGCCTTGACACTCTTTCGTGAGCCTTGACACTCCTTCGTGAGCCTTGACACTCCTTCGTAGGCCTTGACACTCCTTCGTGAGCCTTGACACTCCTTCGTGAGCCTTGACACTCCTTCGTAGGCCTTGACTCTCCTTCGTGAGCCTTGACACTCCTTCGTGAGCCTTGACACTCCTTCGTAGGCCTTGACACTCCTTCGTGAGCCTTGTCACTCCTTCGTAGGCCTTGACACTCCTTTGTAGGCCTTGACACTCCTTCGTAGGCCTTGGGACTCCTTCGTGAGCCTTGACTCTCCTTCGTGAGCCTTGACACTCCTTCGTGAGCCTTGACACTCCTTCGTGAGCCTTGACACTCCTTCGTAGGCCTTGACACTCCTTCGTGAGCCTTGACACTCCTTCGTGAGCCTTGACACTCCTTCGTAGGCCTTGACACTCCTTCGTAAGCCTTGACACTCCTTCGTGAGCCTTGACACTCCTTCGTGAGCCTTGACACTCCTTCGTGAGCCTTGACACTCCTTCGTGAGCCTTGACACTCCTTCGTGAGCCTTGTCACTCCTTCGTAGGCCTTGACACTCCTTCGTAGGCCTTGACACTCCTTCGTAGGCCTTGGGACTCCTTCGTGAGCCTTGACACTCCTTCGTGAGCCTTGACACTCCTTCGTGAGCCTTGACACTCCTTCGTAGGCCTTGACACTCCTTCGTGAGCCTTGTCACTCCTTCGTAGGCCTTGACACTCCTTCGTAGGCCTTGACACTCCTTCGTAGGCCTTGGGACTCCTTCGTGAGCCTTGACACTCCTTCGTAAGCCTTGTCACTCCTTCGTAGGCCTTGACTCTCCTTCGTGAGCCTTGACACTCCTTCGTGAGCCTTGACACTCCTTCGTGAGCCTTGACACTCCTTCGTGAGCCTTGACACTCCTTCGTAGGCCTTGACTCTCCTTCGTAGGCCTTGACACTCCTTCGTGAGCGTTGACACTCCTTCGTGAGCCTTGACACTCCTTCGTAGGCCTTGACACTCCTTCGTGAGCCTTGACACTCCTTCGTGAGCCTTGACACTCCTTCGTGAGCCTTGACACTCCTTCGTGAGCCTTGACTCTCCTTCGTGAGCCTTGACACTCCTTCGTGAGCCTTGACTCTCCTTCGTGAGCCTTGACACTCCTTCGTGAGCCTTGACACTCCTTCGTGAGCCTTGACACTCCTTCGTGAGCCTTGTCACTCCTTCGTAGGCCTTGACACTCCTTCGTAGGCCTTGACACTCCTTCGTAGGCCTTGGGACTCCTTCGTGAGCCTTGACACTCCTTCGTGAGCCTTGACACTCCTTCGTGAGCCTTGACACTCCTTCGTAGGCGTTGACTCTCCTTCGTAGGCCTTGACACTCCTTCGTGAGCCTTGACACTCCTTCGTGAGCCTTGACACTCCTTCTTGAGCCTTGACACTCCTTCGTGAGCCTTGACACTCCTTCGTGAGCCTTGACACTCCTTCGTAGGCCTTGACACTCCTTCGTGAGCCTTGTCACTCCTTCGTAGGCCTTGACACTCCTTCGTAGGCCTTGACACTCCTTCGTAGGCCTTGGGACTCCTTCGTGAGCCTTGACTCTCCTTCGTGAGCCTTGACACTCCTTCGTGAGCCTTGACACTCCTTCGTGAGCCTTGACACTCCTTCGTAGGCCTTGACACTCCTTCGTGAGCCTTGGCACTCCTTCGTGAGCCTTGACACTCCTTCGTAGGCCTTGACACTCCTTCGTAGGCCTTGACACTCCTTCGTGAGCCTTGACACTCCTTCGTGAGCCTTGACACTCCTTCGTGAGCCTTGACACTCCTTCGTGAGCCTTGACACTCCTTCGTGAGCCTTGACACTCCTTCGTGAGCCTTGACACTCCTTCGTAGGCCTTGACTCTCCTTCGTAGGCCTTGACACTCCTTCGTGAGCCTTGACACTCCTTCGTGAGCCTTGACACTCCTTCGTAGGCCTTGACACTCCTTCGTAGGCCTTGACACTCCTTCGTGAGCCTTGACACTCCTTCGTGAGCCTTGACACTCCTTCGTGAGCCTTGACACTCCTTCGTGAGCCTTGACACTCCTTCGTAGGCCTTGACTCTCCTTCGTAGGCCTTGACACTCCTTCGTGAGCCTTGACACTCCTTCGTGAGCCTTGACACTCCTTCGTAGGCCTTGACACTCCTTCGTGAGCCTTGACACTACTTCGTGAGCCTTGACTCTCCTTCGTAGGCCTTGACACTCCTTCGTGAGCCTTGACACTCCTTCGTGAGCCTTGACACTCCTTCGTAGGCCTTGACACTCCTTCGTGAGCCTTGACACTACTTCGTGAGCCTTGACACTCCTTCGTGAGCCTTGACACTCCTTCGTGAGCCTTGACTATCCTTCGTGAGCCTTGACACTCCTTCGTGAGCCTTGACACTCCTTCGTGAGCCTTGTCACTCCTTCGTAGGCCTTGACACTCCTTCGTAGGCCTTGACACTCCTTCGTAGGCCTTGACACTCCTTCGTGAGCCTTGTCACTCCTTCGTAGGCCTTGACACTCCTTCGTGAGCCTTGACACTCCTTCGTAGGCCTTGACACTCCTTCGTGAGCCTTGTCACTCCTTCGTAGGCCTTGACACTCCTTCGTAGGCCTTGACACTCCTTCGTAGGCCTTGGGACTCCTTCGTGAGCCTTGACACTCCTTCGTGAGCCTTGACACTCCTTCGTGAGCCTTGTCACTCCTTCGTAGGCCTTGACACTCCTTCGTAGGTCTTGACTCTCCTTCGTAGGCCTTGACACTCCTTCGTGAGCCTTGACGTTCCTTCGTGAGCCTTGTCACTCCTTCGTAGGCCTTGACACTCCTTCGTGAGCCTTGACACTCCTTCGTAGGCCTTGACACTCCTTCGTGAGCCTTGACACTCCTTCGTAGGCCTTGACACTCCTTCGTGAGCCTTGACACTCCTTCGTAGGCCTTGACACTCCTTCGTGAGCCTTGACACTCCTTCGTGAGCCTTGACACTCCTTCGTGAGCCTTGACACTCCTTCGTGAGCCTTGTCACTCCTTCGTAGGCCTTGACACTCCTTCGTA
This sequence comes from Cylicocyclus nassatus, assembly GCA_958299035.1. Lineage (NCBI taxonomy): Eukaryota > Metazoa > Nematoda > Chromadorea > Rhabditida > Strongylidae > Cylicocyclus > Cylicocyclus nassatus. The sequence goes on along the minus strand of CATQJL010000146.1, from coordinate 90,976 downwards.
GGTCTTGACTCTCCTTCGTAGGCCTTGACACTCCTTCGTGAGCCTTGACGTTCCTTCGTGAGCCTTGTCACTCCTTCGTAGGCCTTGACACTCCTTCGTGAGCCTTGACATTCCTTCGTAGGCCTTGACACTCCTTCGTGAGCCTTGACACTCCTTCGTAGGCCTTGACACTCCTTCGTGAGCCTTGACACTCCTTCGTGAGCCTTGACACTCCTTCGTGAGCCTTGACACTCCTTCGTGAGCCTTGACTCTCCTTCGTGAGCCTTGACACTCCTTCGTGAGCCTTGACACTCCTTCGTGAGCCTTGACACTCCTTCGTGAGCCTTGACACTCCTTCGTAGGCCTTGACTCTCCTTCGTAGGCCTTGACACTCCTTCGTGAGCCTTGACACTCCTTCGTGAGCCTTGACACTCCTTCGTAGGCCTTGACACTCCTTCGTAGGCCTTGACACTCCTTCGTGAGCCTTGACACTCCTTCGTGAGCCTTGACACTCCTTCGTGAGCCTTGACACTCCTTCGTGAGCCTTGACACTCCTTCGTAGGCCTTGACTCTCCTTCGTAGGCCTTGACACTCCTTCGTGAGCCTTGACACTCCTTCGTGAGCCTTGACACTCCTTCGTAGGCCTTGACACTCCTTCGTGAGCCTTGACACTACTTCGTGAGCCTTGACTCTCCTTCGTAGGCCTTGACACTCCTTCGTGAGCCTTGACACTCCTTCGTGAGCCTTGACACTCCTTCGTAGGCCTTGACACTCCTTCGTGAGCCTTGACACTACTTCGTGAGCCTTGACACTCCTTCGTGAGCCTTGACACTCCTTCGTGAGCCTTGACTATCCTTCGTGAGCCTTGACACTCCTTCGTGAGCCTTGACACTCCTTCGTGAGCCTTGTCACTCCTTCGTAGGCCTTGACACTCCTTCGTAGGCCTTGACACTCCTTCGTAGGCCTTGACACTCCTTCGTGAGCCTTGTCACTCCTTCGTAGGCCTTGACACTCCTTCGTGAGCCTTGACACTCCTTCGTAGGCCTTGACACTCCTTCGTGAGCCTTGTCACTCCTTCGTAGGCCTTGACACTCCTTCGTAGGCCTTGACACTCCTTCGTAGGCCTTGGGACTCCTTCGTGAGCCTTGACACTCCTTCGTGAGCCTTGACACTCCTTCGTGAGCCTTGTCACTCCTTCGTAGGCCTTGACACTCCTTCGTAGGTCTTGACTCTCCTTCGTAGGCCTTGACACTCCTTCGTGAGCCTTGACGTTCCTTCGTGAGCCTTGTCACTCCTTCGTAGGCCTTGACACTCCTTCGTGAGCCTTGACACTCCTTCGTAGGCCTTGACACTCCTTCGTGAGCCTTGACACTCCTTCGTAGGCCTTGACACTCCTTCGTGAGCCTTGACACTCCTTCGTAGGCCTTGACACTCCTTCGTGAGCCTTGACACTCCTTCGTGAGCCTTGACACTCCTTCGTGAGCCTTGACACTCCTTCGTGAGCCTTGTCACTCCTTCGTAGGCCTTGACACTCCTTCGTAGGTCTTGACTCTCCTTCGTAGGCCTTGACACTCCTTCGTGAGCCTTGACGTTCCTTCGTGAGCCTTGTCACTCCTTCGTAGGCCTTGACACTCCTTCGTGAGCCTTGACATTCCTTCGTAGGCCTTGACACTCCTTCGTGAGCCTTGACACTCCTTCGTAGGCCTTGACACTCCTTCGTGAGCCTTGACACTCCTTCGTGAGCCTTGACACTCCTTCGTGAGCCTTGACACTCCTTCGTGAGCCTTGACTCTCCTTCGTGAGCCTTGACACTCCTTCGTGAGCCTTGACTCTCCTTCGTGAGCCTTGACACTCCTTCGTAGGCCTTGACACTCCTTCGTGAGCCTTGTCACTCCTTCGTAGGCCTTGACACTCCTTCGTAGGCCTTGACACTCCTTCGTAGGCCTTGGGACTCCTTCGTGAGCCTTGACTCTCCTTCGTGAGCCTTGACACTCCTTCGTGAGCCTTGACACTCCTTCGTGAGCCTTGACACTCCTTCGTAGGCCTTGACACTCCTTCGTGAGCCTTGGCACTCCTTCGTGAGCCTTGACACTCCTTCGTAGGCCTTGACACTCCTTCGTAGGCCTTGACACTCCTTCGTGAGCCTTGACACTCCTTCGTGAGCCTTGACACTCCTTCGTGAGCCTTGACACTCCTTCGTGAGCCTTGACACTCCTTCGTGAGCCTTGACACTCCTTCGTGAGCCTTGACACTCCTTCGTAGGCCTTGACTCTCCTTCGTAGGCCTTGACACTCCTTCGTGAGCCTTGACACTCCTTCGTGAGCCTTGACACTCCTTCGTAGGCCTTGACACTCCTTCGTAGGCCTTGACACTCCTTCGTGAGCCTTGACACTCCTTCGTGAGCCTTGACACTCCTTCGTGAGCCTTGACACTCCTTCGTGAGCCTTGACACTCCTTCGTAGGCCTTGACTCTCCTTCGTAGGCCTTGACACTCCTTCGTGAGCCTTGACACTCCTTCGTGAGCCTTGACACTCCTTCGTAGGCCTTGACACTCCTTCGTGAGCCTTGACACTCCTTCGTGAGCCTTGACACTCCTTCGTGAGCCTTGACACTCCTTCGTGAGCCTTGACTCTCCTTCGTGAGCCTTGACACTCCTTCGTGAGCCTTGACTCTCCTTCGTGAGCCTTGACACTCCTTCGTGAGCCTTGACACTCCTTCGTGAGCCTTGACACTCCTTCGTGAGCCTTGTCACTCCTTCGTAGGCCTTGACACTCCTTCGTAGGCCTTGACACTCCTTCGTAGGCCTTGACACTCCTTCGTGAGCCTTGTCACTCCTTCGTAGGCCTTGACACTCCTTCGTGAGCCTTGACACTCCTTCGTAGGCCTTGACACTCCTTCGTGAGCCTTGTCACTCCTTCGTAGGCCTTGACACTCCTTCGTAGGCCTTGACACTCCTTCGTAGGCCTTGGGACTCCTTCGTGAGCCTTGACACTCCTTCGTGAGCCTTGACACTCCTTCGTGAGCCTTGTCACTCCTTCGTAGGCCTTGACACTCCTTCGTAGGTCTTGACTCTCCTTCGTAGGCCTTGACACTCCTTCGTGAGCCTTGACACTCCTTCGTGAGCCTTGACACTCCTTCGTAGGCCTTGACACTCCTTCGTGAGCCTTGACACTCCTTCGTAGGCCTTGACACTCCTTCGTAGGTCTTGACTCTCCTTCGTAGGCCTTGACACTCCTTCGTGAGCCTTGACACTCCTTCGTGAGCCTTGACACTCCTTCGTAGGCCTTGACACTCCTTCGTGAGCCTTGACACTCCTTCGTGAGCCTTGACACTCCTTCGTAAGCCTTGACACTCCTTCGTGAGCCTTGACACTCCTTCGTAGGCCTTGACTCTCCTTCGTAGGCCTTGACACTCCTTCGTGAGCCTTGACACTCCTTCGTGAGCCTTGACACTCCTTCGTAGGCCTTGACACTCCTTCGTGAGCCTTGACACTCCTTCGTGAGGCTTGACACTCTTTCGTGAGCCTTGACACTCCTTCGTGAGCCTTGACACTCCTTCGTAGGCCTTGACACTCCTTCGTAGGCCTTGGGACTCCTTCGTGAGCCTTGACACTCCTTCGTGAGCCTTGACACTCCTTCGTGAGCCTTGACACTCCTTCGTAGGCCTTGACACTCCTTCGTGAGCCTTGTCACTCCTTCGTAGGCCTTGACACTCCTTCGTAGGCCTTGACACTCCTTCGTAGGCCTTGGGACTCCTTCGTGAGCCTTGACACTCCTTCGTGAGCCTTGACACTCCTTCGTGAGCCTTGACACTCCTTCGTAGGCCTTGACACTCCTTCGTGAGCCTTGTCACTCCTTCGTAGGCCTTGACTCTCCTTCGTAGGCCTTGACACTCCTTCGTGAGCCTTGACACTCCTTCGTGAGCCTTGACACTCCTTCGTAGGCCTTGACACTCCTTCGTAGGCCTTGACACTCCTTCGTAGGCCTTGACACTCCTTCGTGAGCCTTGACACTCCTTCGTAGGCCTTGACACTCCTTCGTGAGCCTTGACACTCCTTCGTAGGCCTTGACACTCCTTCGTGAGCCTTGACACTCCTTCGTGAGCCTTGACACTCCTTCGTGAGCCTTGACACTCCTTCGTGAGCCTTGTCACTCCTTCGTAGGCCTTGACACTCCTTCGTAGGTCTTGACTCTCCTTCGTAGGCCTTGACACTCCTTCGTGAGCCTTGACGTTCCTTCGTGAGCCTTGTCACTCCTTCGTAGGCCTTGACACTCCTTCGTGAGCCTTGACATTCCTTCGTAGGCCTTGACACTCCTTCGTGAGCCTTGACACTCCTTCGTAGGCCTTGACACTCCTTCGTGAGCCTTGACACTCCTTCGTGAGCCTTGACACTCCTTCGTGAGCCTTGACACTCCTTCGTGAGCCTTGACTCTCCTTCGTGAGCCTTGACACTCCTTCGTGAGCCTTGACTCTCCTTCGTGAGCCTTGACACTCCTTCGTGAGCCTTGACACTCCTTCGTGAGCCTTGACACTCCTTCGTGAGCCTTGTCACTCCTTCGTAGGCCTTGACACTCCTTCGTAGGCCTTGACACTCCTTCGTAGGCGTTGACTCTCCTTCGTAGGCCTTGACACTCCTTCGTGAGCCTTGACACTCCTTCGTGAGCCTTGACACTCCTTCGTGAGCCTTGACACTCCTTCGTGAGCCTTGACACTCCTTCGTGAGCCTTGACACTCCTTCGTAGGCCTTGACACTCCTTCGTGAGCCTTGTCACTCCTTCGTAGGCCTTGACACTCCTTCGTAGGCCTTGACACTCCTTCGTAGGCCTTGGGACTCCTTCGTGAGCCTTGACTCTCCTTCGTGAGCCTTGACACTCCTTCGTGAGCCTTGACACTCCTTCGTGAGCCTTGACACTCCTTCGTAGGCCTTGACACTCCTTCGTGAGCCTTGGCACTCCTTCGTGAGCCTTGACACTCCTTCGTAGGCCTTGACACTCCTTCGTAGGCCTTGACACTCCTTCGTGAGCCTTGACACTCCTTCGTGAGCCTTGACACTCCTTCGTGAGCCTTGACACTCCTTCGTGAGCCTTGACACTCCTTCGTGAGCCTTGACACTCCTTCGTGAGCCTTGACACTCCTTCGTAGGCCTTGACTCTCCTTCGTAGGCCTTGACACTCCTTCGTGAGCCTTGACACTCCTTCGTGAGCCTTGACACTCCTTCGTAGGCCTTGACACTCCTTCGTAGGCCTTGACACTCCTTCGTGAGCCTTGACACTCCTTCGTGAGCCTTGACACTCCTTCGTGAGCCTTGACACTCCTTCGTGAGCCTTGACACTCCTTCGTAGGCCTTGACTCTCCTTCGTAGGCCTTGACACTCCTTCGTGAGCCTTGACACTCCTTCGTGAGCCTTGACACTCCTTCGTAGGCCTTGACACTCCTTCGTGAGCCTTGACACTCCTTCGTGAGCCTTGACACTCCTTCGTGAGCCTTGACACTCCTTCGTGAGCCTTGACTCTCCTTCGTGAGCCTTGACACTCCTTCGTGAGCCTTGACTCTCCTTCGTGAGCCTTGACACTCCTTCGTGAGCCTTGACACTCCTTCGTGAGCCTTGACACTCCTTCGTGAGCCTTGTCACTCCTTCGTAGGCCTTGACACTCCTTCGTAGGCCTTGACACTCCTTCGTAGGCCTTGACACTCCTTCGTGAGCCTTGTCACTCCTTCGTAGGCCTTGACACTCCTTCGTGAGCCTTGACACTCCTTCGTAGGCCTTGACACTCCTTCGTGAGCCTTGTCACTCCTTCGTAGGCCTTGACACTCCTTCGTAGGCCTTGACACTCCTTCGTAGGCCTTGGGACTCCTTCGTGAGCCTTGACACTCCTTCGTGAGCCTTGACACTCCTTCGTGAGCCTTGTCACTCCTTCGTAGGCCTTGACACTCCTTCGTAGGTCTTGACTCTCCTTCGTAGGCCTTGACACTCCTTCGTGAGCCTTGACACTCCTTCGTGAGCCTTGACACTCCTTCGTAGGCCTTGACACTCCTTCGTGAGCCTTGACACTCCTTCGTAGGCCTTGACACTCCTTCGTAGGTCTTGACTCTCCTTCGTAGGCCTTGACACTCCTTCGTGAGCCTTGACACTCCTTCGTGAGCCTTGACACTCCTTCGTAGGCCTTGACACTCCTTCGTGAGCCTTGACACTCCTTCGTGAGCCTTGACACTCCTTCGTAAGCCTTGACCCTCCTTCGTGAGCCTTGACACTCCTTCGTAGGCCTTGACTCTCCTTCGTAGGCCTTGACACTCCTTCGTGAGCCTTGACACTCCTTCGTGAGCCTTGACACTCCTTCGTAGGCCTTGACACTCCTTCGTGAGCCTTGACACTCCTTCGTGAGGCTTGACACTCTTTCGTGAGCCTTGACACTCCTTCGTGAGCCTTGACACTCCTTCGTAGGCCTTGACACTCCTTCGTAGGCCTTGGGACTCCTTCGTGAGCCTTGACACTCCTTCGTGAGCCTTGACACTCTTTCGTGAGCCTTGACACTCCTTCGTAGGCCTTGACACTCCTTCGTGAGCCTTGTCACTCCTTCGTAGGCCTTGACACTCCTTCGTAGGCCTTGACACTCCTTCGTAGGCCTTGGGACTCCTTCGTGAGCCTTGACACTCCTTCGTGAGCCTTGACACTCCTTCGTGAGCCTTGACACTCCTTCGTAGGCCTTGACACTCCTTCGTAGGCCTTGACACTCCTTCGTAGGCCTTGGGACTCCTTCGTAGGCCTTGACACTCCTTCGTGAGCCTTGACACTCCTTCGTGAGCCTTGACACTCCTTCGTAGGCCTTGACACTCCTTCGTAGGCCTTGACACTCCTTCGTAGGCCTTGGGACTCCTTCGTGAGCCTTGACACTCCTTCGTGAGCCTTGACACTCCTTCGTGAGCCTTGACACTCCTTCGTAGGCCTTGACTCTCCTTCGTAGGCCTTGACACTCCTTCGTGAGCCTTGACACTCCTTCGTGAGCCTTGACACTCCTTCGTAGGCCTTGACACTCCTTCGTGAGCCTTGACACTCCTTCGTGAGCCTTGACACTCCTTCGTGAGCCTTGACACTCCTTCGTGAGCCTTGACACTCCTTCGTAGGCCTTGACACTCCTTCGTAGGCCTTGGGACTCCTTCGTGAGCCTTGACTCTCCTTCGTGAGCCTTGACACTCCTTCGTGAGCCTTGACACTCCTTCGTGAGCCTTGACACTCCTTCGTAGGCCTTGACACTCCTTCGTGAGCCTTGGCACTCCTTCGTGAGCCTTGACACTCCTTCGTAGGCCTTGACACTCCTTCGTAGGCCTTGACACTCCTTCGTGAGCCTTGACACTCCTTCGTGAGCGTTGACACTCCTTCGTGAGCCTTGACACTCCTTCGTAGGCCTTGACACTCCTTCGTGCACCTTGACACTCCTTCGTGAGCCTTGACACTCCTTCGTGAGCCTTGACACTCCTTCGTGAGCCTTGACTCTCCTTCGTGAGCCTTGACACTCCTTCGTGAGCCTTGACTCTCCTTCGTGAGCCTTGACACTCCTTCGTGAGCCTTGACACTCCTTCGTGAGCCTTGACACTCCTTCGTGAGCCTTGTCACTCCTTCGTAGGCCTTGACACTCCTTCGTAGGCCTTGACACTCCTTCGTAGGCCTTGGGACTCCTTCGTGAGCCTTGACACTCCTTCGTGAGCCTTGACACTCCTTCGTGAGCCTTGTCACTCCTTCGTAGGCCTTGACACTCCTTCGTAGGCCTTGACACTCCTTCGTAGGCCTTGGGACTCCTTCGTGAGCCTTGACACTCCTTCGTGAGCCTTGACACTCCTTCGTGAGCCTTGACACTCCTTCGTAGGCGTTGACTCTCCTTCGTAGGCCTTGACACTCCTTCGTGAGCCTTGACACTCCTTCGTGAGCCTTGACACTCCTTCGTGAGCCTTGACACTCCTTCGTGAGCCTTGACACTCCTTCGTAGGCCTTGACTCTCCTTCGTAGGCCTTGACACTCCTTCGTGAGCCTTGACACTCCTTCGTGAGCCTTGACACTCCTTCGTAGGCCTTGACACTCCTTCGTAGGCCTTGACACTCCTTCGTGAGCCTTGACACTCCTTCGTGAGCCTTGACACTCCTTCGTGAGCCTTGACACTCCTTCGTGAGCCTTGACACTCCTTCGTAGGCCTTGGGACTCCTTCGTGAGCCTTGACTCTCCTTCGTGAGCCTTGACACTCCTTCGTGAGCCTTGACACTCCTTCGTGAGCCTTGACACTCCTTCGTAGGCCTTGACACTCCTTCGTGAGCCTTGGCACTCCTTCGTGAGCCTTGACACTCCTTCGTAGGCCTTGACACTCCTTCGTAGGCCTTGACACTCCTTCGTGAGCCTTGACACTCCTTCGTGAGCCTTGACACTCCTTCGTAGGCCTTGACACTCCTTCGTAGGCCTTGACACTCCTTCGTAGGCCTTGGGACTCCTTCGTAGGCCTTGGGACTCCTTCGTGAGCCTTGACTCTCCTTCGTGAGCCTTGACACTCCTTCGTGAGCCTTGACACTCCTTCGTGAGCCTTGACACTCCTTCGTAGGACTTGACACTCCTTCGTGAGCCTTGACACTCCTTCGTAGGCGTTGACTCTCCTTCGTAGGCCTTGACACTCCTTCGTGAGCCTTGACACTCCTTCGTGAGCCTTGACACTCCTTCGTGAGCCTTGACACTCCTTCGTGAGCCTTGACACTCCTTCGTGAGCCTTGACACTCCTTCGTAGGCCTTGACACTCCTTCGTGAGCCTTGTCACTCCTTCGTAGGCCTTGACACTCCTTCGTAGGCCTTGACACTCCTTCGTAGGCCTTGGGACTCCTTCGTGAGCCTTGACTCTCCTTCGTGAGCCTTGACACTCCTTCGTGAGCCTTGACACTCCTTCGTAGGCCTTGACACTCCTTCGTAGGCCTTGGGACTCCTTCGTGAGCCTTGGCACTCCTTCGTGAGCCTTGACACTCCTTCGTAGGCCTTGACACTCCTTCGTAGGCCTTGACACTCCTTCGTGAGCCTTGACACTCCTTCGTGAGCCTTGACACTCCTTCGTGAGCCTTGACACTCCTTCGTGAGCCTTGACACTCCTTCGTGAGCCTTGACACTCCTTCGTGAGCCTTGACACTCCTTCGTAGGCCTTGACTCTCCTTCGTAGGCCTTGACACTCCTTCGTGAGCCTTGACACTCCTTCGTGAGCCTTGACACTCCTTCGTAGGCCTTGACACTCCTTCGTAGGCCTTGACACTCCTTCGTGAGCCTTGACACTCCTTCGTGAGCCTTGACACTCCTTCGTGAGCCTTGACACTCCTTCGTAGGCCTTGACACTCCTTCGTAGGCCTTGACACTCCTTCGTGAGCCTTGACACTCCTTCGTGAGCCTTGACACTCCTTCGTGAGCCTTGACACTCCTTCGTGAGCCTTGACACTCCTTCGTGAGCCTTGACACTCCTTCGTGAGCCTTGACACTCCTTCGTGAGCCTTGACACTCCTTCGTGAGCCTTGACACTCCTTCGTGAGCCTTGACACTCCTTCGTGAGCCTTGACACTCCTTCGTGAGCCTTGACACTCCTTCGTAGGCCTTGACTCTCCTTCGTAGGCCTTGACACTCCTTCGTGAGCCTTGACACTCCTTCGTAGGCCTTGACACTCCTTCGTAGGCCTTGACACTCCTTCGTGAGCCTTGACACTCCTTCGTGAGCCTTGACACTCCTTCGTGAGCCTTGACACTCCTTCGTGAGCCTTGACTCTCCTTCGTGAGCCTTGACACTCCTTCGTAGGCCTTGACACTCCTTCGTGAGCCTTGACACTCCTTCGTGAGCCTTGACACTCCTTCGTGAGCCTTGACACTCCTTCGTGAGCCTTGTCACTCCTTCGTAGGCCTTGACACTCCTTCGTAGGCCTTGACACTCCTTCGTAGGCCTTGGGACTCCTTCGTGAGCCTTGACTCTCCTTCGTGAGCCTTGACACTCCTTCGTGAGCCTTGACACTCCTTCGTGAGCCTTGACACTCCTTCGTAGGCCTTGACACTCCTTCGTGAGCCTTGACACTCCTTCGTGAGCCTTGACACTCCTTCGTAGGCCTTGACACTCCTTCGTAAGCCTTGACACTCCTTCGTGAGCCTTGACACTCCTTCGTGAGCCTTGACACTCCTTCGTGAGCCTTGTCACTCCTTCGTAGGCCTTGACACTCCTTCGTAGGCCTTGACACTCCTTCGTGAGCCTTGACACTCCTTCGTGAGCCTTGACACTCCTTCGTGAGCCTTGACACTCCTTCGTGAGCCTTGACACTCCTTCGTGAGCCTTGACACTCCTTCGTGAGCCTTGACACTCCTTCGTAGGCCTTGACTCTCCTTCGTAGGCCTTGACACTCCTTCGTGAGCCTTGACACTCCTTCGTGAGCCTTGACACTCCTTCGTAGGCCTTGACACTCCTTCGTAGGCCTTGACACTCCTTCGTGAGCCTTGACACTCCTTCGTGAGCCTTGACACTCCTTCGTGAGCCTTGACACTCCTTCGTGAGCCTTGACACTCCTTCGTAGGCCTTGACACTCCTTCGTAGGCCTTGGGACTCCTTCGTGAGCCTTGACACTCCTTCGTGAGCCTTGACACTCCTTCGTGAGCCTTGACACTCCTTCGTAGGCCTTGACACTCCTTCGTGAGCCTTGACACTCCTTCGTGAGCCTTGACACTCCTTCGTGAGCCTTGACACTCCTTCGTAGGCCTTGACACTCCTTCGTGAGCCTTGTCACTCCTTCGTAGGCCTTGACACTCCTTCGTAGGCCTTGACACTCCTTCGTAGGCCTTGGGACTCCTTCGTGAGCCTTGACTCTCCTTCGTAGGCCTTGACACTCCTTCGTAGGCCTTGACACTCCTTCGTGAGCCTTGACACTCCTTCGTGAGCCTTGACACTCCTTCGTGAGCCTTGACACTCCTTCGTGAGCCTTGACTCTCCTTCGTGAGCCTTGACACTCCTTCGTGAGCCTTGACTCTCCTTCGTGAGCCTTGACACTCCTTCGTGAGCCTTGACACTCCTTCGTGAGCCTTGACACTCCTTCGTGAGCCTTGTCACTCCTTCGTAGGCCTTGACACTCCTTCGTAGGCCTTGACACTCCTTCGTAGGCCTTGACACTCCTTCGTGAGCCTTGTCACTCCTTCGTAGGCCTTGACACTCCTTCGTAGGCCTTGACACTCCTTCGTAGGCCTTGGGACTCCTTCGTGAGCCTTGACTCTCCTTCGTGAGCCTTGACACTCCTTCGTGAGCCTTGACACTCCTTCGTGAGCCTTGACACTCCTTCGTAGGCCTTGACACTCCTTCGTGAGCCTTGACACTCCTTCGTGAGCCTTGACACTCCTTCGTAGGCCTTGACACTCCTTCGTAAGCCTTGACACTCCTTCGTGAGCCTTGACACTCCTTCGTGAGCCTTGACACTCCTTCGTGAGCCTTGGCACTCCTTCGTGAGCCTTGTCACTCCTTCGTAAGCCTTGACACTCCTTCGTAGGCCTTGACACTCCTTCGTAGGCCTTGGGACTCCTTCGTGAGCCTTGACACTCCTTCGTGAGCCTTGACACTCCTTCGTGAGCCTTGACACTCCTTCGTAGGCCTTGACACTCCTTCGTGAGCCTTGTCACTCCTTCGTAGGCCTTGACACTCCTTCGTAGGCCTTGACACTCCTTCGTAGGCCTTGGGACTCCTTCGTGAGCCTTGACACTCCTTCGTGAGCCTTGACACTCCTTCGCGAGCCTTGACACTCCTTCGTAGGCCTTGACACTCCTTCGTGAGCCTTGTCACTCCTTCGTAGGCCTTGACACTCCTTCGTGAGCCTTGTCACTCCTTCGTAGGCCTTGACACTCCTTCGTAGGCCTTGACACTCCTTCGTAGGCCTTGGGACTCCTTCGTGAGCCTTGACTCTCCTTCGTGAGCCTTGACACTCCTTCGTGAGCCTTGACACTCCTTCGTGAGCCTTGACACTCCTTCGTAGGCCTTGACACTCCTTCGTGAGCCTTGACACTCCTTCGTGAGCCTTGACACTCCTTCGTAGGCCTTGACACTCCTTCGTAAGCCTTGACACTCCTTCGTGAGCCTTGACACTCCTTCGTGAGCCTTGACTCTCCTTCGTAGGCCTTGACACTCCTTCGTGAGCCTTGACACTCCTTCGTGAGCCTTGACACTCCTTCGTAGGCCTTGACACTCCTTCGTAGGCCTTGACACTCCTTCGTGAGCCTTGACACTCCTTCGTGAGCCTTGACACTCCTTCGTGAGCCTTGACACTCCTTCGTGAGCCTTGTCACTCCTTCGTAGGCCTTGACACTCCTTCGTAGGCCTTGACACTCCTTCGTAGGCCTTGGGACTCCTTCGTGAGCCTTGACACTCCTTCGTGAGCCTTGACACTCCTTCGTGAGCCTTGTCACTCCTTCGTAGGCCTTGACACTCCTTCGTAGGCCTTGACACTCCTTCGTAGGCCTTGGGACTCCTTCGTGAGCCTTGACACTCCTTCGTGAGCCTTGACACTCCTTCGTGAGCCTTGACACTCCTTCGTAGGCGTTGACTCTCCTTCGTAGGCCTTGACACTCCTTCGTGAGCCTTGACACTCCTTCGTGAGCCTTGACACTCCTTCGTGAGCCTTGACACTCCTTCGTGAGCCTTGACACTCCTTCGTAGGCCTTGACTCTCCTTCGTAGGCCTTGACACTCCTTCGTGAGCCTTGACACTCCTTCGTGAGCCTTGACACTCCTTCGTAGGCCTTGACACTCCTTCGTAGGCCTTGACACTCCTTCGTGAGCCTTGACACTCCTTCGTGAGCCTTGACACTCCTTCGTGAGCCTTGACACTCCTTCGTGAGCCTTGACACTCCTTCGTAGGCCTTGGGACTCCTTCGTGAGCCTTGACTCTCCTTCGTGAGCCTTGACACTCCTTCGTGAGCCTTGACACTCCTTCGTGAGCCTTGACACTCCTTCGTAGGCCTTGACACTCCTTCGTGAGCCTTGGCACTCCTTCGTGAGCCTTGACACTCCTTCGTAGGCCTTGACACTCCTTCGTAGGCCTTGACACTCCTTCGTGAGCCTTGACACTCCTTCGTGAGCCTTGACACTCCTTCGTAGGCCTTGACACTCCTTCGTAGGCCTTGACACTCCTTCGTAGGCCTTGGGACTCCTTCGTAGGCCTTGGGACTCCTTCGTGAGCCTTGACTCTCCTTCGTGAGCCTTGACACTCCTTCGTGAGCCTTGACACTCCTTCGTGAGCCTTGACACTCCTTCGTAGGCCTTGACACTCCTTCGTGAGCCTTGACACTCCTTCGTAGGCGTTGACTCTCCTTCGTAGGCCTTGACACTCCTTCGTGAGCCTTGACACTCCTTCGTGAGCCTTGACACTCCTTCGTGAGCCTTGACACTCCTTCGTGAGCCTTGACACTCCTTCGTGAGCCTTGACACTCCTTCGTAGGCCTTGACACTCCTTCGTGAGCCTTGTCACTCCTTCGTAGGCCTTGACACTCCTTCGTAGGCCTTGACACTCCTTCGTAGGCCTTGGGACTCCTTCGTGAGCCTTGACTCTCCTTCGTGAGCCTTGACACTCCTTCGTGAGCCTTGACACTCCTTCGTAGGCCTTGACACTCCTTCGTAGGCCTTGGGACTCCTTCGTGAGCCTTGGCACTCCTTCGTGAGCCTTGACACTCCTTCGTAGGCCTTGACACTCCTTCGTAGGCCTTGACACTCCTTCGTGAGCCTTGACACTCCTTCGTGAGCCTTGACACTCCTTCGTGAGCCTTGACACTCCTTCGTGAGCCTTGACACTCCTTCGTGAGCCTTGACACTCCTTCGTGAGCCTTGACACTCCTTCGTAGGCCTTGACTCTCCTTCGTAGGCCTTGACACTCCTTCGTGAGCCTTGACACTCCTTCGTGAGCCTTGACACTCCTTCGTAGGCCTTGACACTCCTTCGTAGGCCTTGACACTCCTTCGTGAGCCTTGACACTCCTTCGTGAGCCTTGACACTCCTTCGTGAGCCTTGACACTCCTTCGTAGGCCTTGACACTCCTTCGTGAGCCTTGACACTCCTTCGTGAGCCTTGACACTCCTTCGTGAGCCTTGACACTCCTTCGTGAGCCTTGACACTCCTTCGTGAGCCTTGACACTCCTTCGTGAGCCTTGACACTCCTTCGTGAGCCTTGACACTCCTTCGTGAGCCTTGACACTCCTTCGTGAGCCTTGACACTCCTTCGTGAGCCTTGACACTCCTTCGTAGGCCTTGACTCTCCTTCGTAGGCCTTGACACTCCTTCGTGAGCCTTGACACTCCTTCGTAGGCCTTGACACTCCTTCGTAGGCCTTGACACTCCTTCGTGAGCCTTGACACTCCTTCGTGAGCCTTGACACTCCTTCGTGAGCCTTGACACTCCTTCGTGAGCCTTGACTCTCCTTCGTGAGCCTTGACACTCCTTCGTAGGCCTTGACACTCCTTCGTGAGCCTTGACACTCCTTCGTGAGCCTTGACACTCCTTCGTGAGCCTTGACACTCCTTCGTGAGCCTTGTCACTCCTTCGTAGGCCTTGACACTCCTTCGTAGGCCTTGACACTCCTTCGTAGGCCTTGGGACTCCTTCGTGAGCCTTGACTCTCCTTCGTGAGCCTTGACACTCCTTCGTGAGCCTTGACACTCCTTCGTGAGCCTTGACACTCCTTCGTAGGCCTTGACACTCCTTCGTGAGCCTTGACACTCCTTCGTGAGCCTTGACACTCCTTCGTAGGCCTTGACACTCCTTCGTAAGCCTTGACACTCCTTCGTGAGCCTTGACACTCCTTCGTGAGCCTTGACACTCCTTCGTGAGCCTTGTCACTCCTTCGTAGGCCTTGACACTCCTTCGTAGGCCTTGACACTCCTTCGTGAGCCTTGACACTCCTTCGTGAGCCTTGACACTCCTTCGTGAGCCTTGACACTCCTTCGTGAGCCTTGACACTCCTTCGTGAGCCTTGACACTCCTTCGTGAGCCTTGACACTCCTTCGTAGGCCTTGACTCTCCTTCGTAGGCCTTGACACTCCTTCGTGAGCCTTGACACTCCTTCGTGAGCCTTGACACTCCTTCGTAGGCCTTGACACTCCTTCGTAGGCCTTGACACTCCTTCGTGAGCCTTGACACTCCTTCGTGAGCCTTGACACTCCTTCGTGAGCCTTGACACTCCTTCGTGAGCCTTGACACTCCTTCGTAGGCCTTGACACTCCTTCGTAGGCCTTGGGACTCCTTCGTGAGCCTTGACACTCCTTCGTGAGCCTTGACACTCCTTCGTGAGCCTTGACACTCCTTCGTAGGCCTTGACACTCCTTCGTGAGCCTTGACACTCCTTCGTGAGCCTTGACACTCCTTCGTGAGCCTTGACACTCCTTCGTAGGCCTTGACACTCCTTCGTGAGCCTTGTCACTCCTTCGTAGGCCTTGACACTCCTTCGTAGGCCTTGACACTCCTTCGTAGGCCTTGGGACTCCTTCGTGAGCCTTGACTCTCCTTCGTAGGCCTTGACACTCCTTCGTAGGCCTTGACACTCCTTCGTGAGCCTTGACACTCCTTCGTGAGCCTTGACACTCCTTCGTGAGCCTTGACACTCCTTCGTGAGCCTTGACTCTCCTTCGTGAGCCTTGACACTCCTTCGTGAGCCTTGACTCTCCTTCGTGAGCCTTGACACTCCTTCGTGAGCCTTGACACTCCTTCGTGAGCCTTGACACTCCTTCGTGAGCCTTGTCACTCCTTCGTAGGCCTTGACACTCCTTCGTAGGCCTTGACACTCCTTCGTAGGCCTTGACACTCCTTCGTGAGCCTTGTCACTCCTTCGTAGGCCTTGACACTCCTTCGTAGGCCTTGACACTCCTTCGTAGGCCTTGGGACTCCTTCGTGAGCCTTGACTCTCCTTCGTGAGCCTTGACACTCCTTCGTGAGCCTTGACACTCCTTCGTGAGCCTTGACACTCCTTCGTAGGCCTTGACACTCCTTCGTGAGCCTTGACACTCCTTCGTGAGCCTTGACACTCCTTCGTAGGCCTTGACACTCCTTCGTAAGCCTTGACACTCCTTCGTGAGCCTTGACACTCCTTCGTGAGCCTTGACACTCCTTCGTGAGCCTTGGCACTCCTTCGTGAGCCTTGTCACTCCTTCGTAGGCCTTGACACTCCTTCGTAGGCCTTGACACTCCTTCGTAGGCCTTGGGACTCCTTCGTGAGCCTTGACACTCCTTCGTGAGCCTTGACACTCCTTCGTGAGCCTTGACACTCCTTCGTAGGCCTTGACACTCCTTCGTGAGCCTTGTCACTCCTTCGTAGGCCTTGACACTCCTTCGTAGGCCTTGACACTCCTTCGTAGGCCTTGGGACTCCTTCGTGAGCCTTGACACTCCTTCGTGAGCCTTGACACTCCTTCGCGAGCCTTGACACTCCTTCGTAGGCCTTGACACTCCTTCGTGAGCCTTGTCACTCCTTCGTAGGCCTTGACACTCCTTCGTGAGCCTTGTCACTCCTTCGTAGGCCTTGACACTCCTTCGTAGGCCTTGACACTCCTTCGTAGGCCTTGGGACTCCTTCGTGAGCCTTGACTCTCCTTCGTGAGCCTTGACACTCCTTCGTGAGCCTTGACACTCCTTCGTGAGCCTTGACACTCCTTCGTAGGCCTTGACACTCCTTCGTGAGCCTTGACACTCCTTCGTGAGCCTTGACACTCCTTCGTAGGCCTTGACACTCCTTCGTAAGCCTTGACACTCCTTCGTGAGCCTTGACACTCCTTCGTGAGCCTTGACTCTCCTTCGTAGGCCTTGACACTCCTTCGTGAGCCTTGACACTCCTTCGTGAGCCTTGACACTCCTTCGTAGGCCTTGACACTCCTTCGTAGGCCTTGACACTCCTTCGTGAGCCTTGACACTCCTTCGTGAGCCTTGACACCTTCGTGAGCCTTGACACTCCTTCGTGAGCCTTGACACTCCTTCGTAGGCCTTGACTCTCCTTCGTAGGCCTTGACACTCCTTCGTGAGCCTTGACACTCCTTCGTGAGCCTTGACACTCCTTCGTAGGCCTTGACACTCCTTCGTGAGCCTTGACACTCCTTCGCGAGCCTTGACACTCCTTCGTAGGCCTTGACACTCCTTCGTGAGCCTTGTCACTCCTTCGTAGGCCTTGACTCTCCTTCGTGAGCCTTGACACTCCTTCGTGAGCCTTGACACTCCTTCGTGAGCCTTGACACTCCTTCGTGAGCCTTGTCACTCCTTCGTAGGCCTTGACACTCCTTCGTAGGCCTTGACACTCCTTCGTAGGCCTTGGGACTCCTTCGTGAGCCTTGACACTCCTTCGTGAGCCTTGACACTCCTTCGTGAGCCTTGACACTCCTTCGTAGGCGTTGACTCTCCTTCGTAGGCCTTGACACTCCTTCGTGAGCCTTGACACTCCTTCGTGAGCCTTGACACTCCTTCGTAGGCCTTGACACTCCTTCGTGAGCCTTGACACTCCTTCGTGAGCCTTGACACTCCTTCGTGAGCCTTGACACTCCTTCGTAGGCGTTGACTCTCCTTCGTAGGCCTTGACACTCCTTCGTGAGCCTTGACACTCCTTCGTGAGCCTTGACACTCCTTCGTAGGCCTTGACACTCCTTCGTGAGCCTTGACACTCCTTCGTGAGCCTTGACACTCCTTCGTGAGCCTTGACACTCCTTCGTAGGCCTTGACACTCCTTCGTGAGCCTTGTCACTCCTTCGTAGGCCTTGACACTCCTTCGTAGGCCTTGACACTCCTTCGTAGGCCTTGGGACTCCTTCGTGAGCCTTGACACTCCTTCGTAGGCCTTGACACTCCTTCGTGAGCCTTGACACTCCTTCGTGAGCCTTGACACTCCTTCGTGAGCCTTGACACTCCTTCGTGAGCCTTGACACTCCTTCGTGAGCCTTGACACTCCTTCGTAGGCCTTGACACTCCTTCGTGAGCCTTGACACTCCTTCGTGAGCCTTGACACTCCTTCGTGAGCCTTGACACTCCTTCGTGAGCCTTGACACTCCTTCGTAGGCCTTGACACTCCTTCGTGAGCCTTGACACTCCTTCGTAGGCCTTGACACTCCTTCGTGAGCCTTGACACTCCCTCGTAGGCCTTGACACTCCTTCGTGAGCCTTGACACTCCTTCGTAGGCCTTGACACTCCTTCGTGAGCCTTGTCACTCCTTCGTGAGCCTTGACACTCCTTCGTGAGCCTTGACACTCCTTCGTGAGCCTTGACACTCCTTCGTAGGCCTTGACACTCCTTCGTAGGCCTTGACACTCCTTCGTGAGCCTTGACACTCCTTCGTGAGCCTTGACACTCCTTCGTGAGCCTTGACACTCCTTCGTGAGCCTTGACACTCCTTCGTAGGCCTTGACTCTCCTTCGTAGGCCTTGACACTCCTTCGTGAGCCTTGACACTCCTTCGTGAGCCTTGACACTCCTTCGTAGGCCTTGACACTCCTTCGTGAGCCTTGACACTCCTTCGTGAGCCTTGACACTCCTTCGTGAGCCTTGACACTCCTTCGTGAGCCTTGACTCTCCTTCGTGAGCCTTGACACTCCTTCGTGAGCCTTGACTCTCCTTCGTGAGCCTTGACACTCCTTCGTGAGCCTTGACACTCCTTCGTGAGCCTTGACACTCCTTCGTGAGCCTTGTCACTCCTTCGTAGGCCTTGACACTCCTTCGTAGGCCTTGACACTCCTTCGTAGGCCTTGACACTCCTTCGTGAGCCTTGTCACTCCTTCGTAGGCCTTGACACTCCTTCGTGAGCCTTGACACTCCTTCGTGAGCCTTGTCACTTCTTCGTAGGCCTTGACACTCCTTCGTAGGCCTTGACACTCCTTCGTAGGCCTTGGGACTCCTTCGTGAGCCTTGACACTCCTTCGTGAGCCTTGACACTCCTTCGTGAGCCTTGACACTCCTTCGTGAGCCTTGACACTCCTTCGTGAGCCTTGTCACTCCTTCGTAGGCCTTGACACTCCTTCGTAGGCCTTGACACTCCTTCGTAGGCCTTGACACTCCTTCGTGAGCCTTGTCACTCCTTCGTAGGCCTTGACACTCCTTCGTAGGCCTTGACACTCCTTCGTAGGCCTTGGGACTCCTTCGTGAGCCTTGACTCTCCTTCGTGAGCCTTGACACTCCTTCGTGAGCCTTGACACTCCTTCGTGAGCCTTGACACTCCTTCGTAGGCCTTGACACTCCTTCGTGAGCCTTGACACTCCTTCGTGAGCCTTGACACTCCTTCGTAGGCCTTGACACTCCTTCGTAAGCCTTGACACTCCTTCGTGAGCCTTGACACTCCTTCGTGAGCCTTGACACTCCTTCGTGAGCCTTGGCACTCCTTCGTGAGCCTTGTCACTCCTTCGTAGGCCTTGACACTCCTTCGTAGGCCTTGACACTCCTTCGTAGGCCTTGGGACTCCTTCGTGAGCCTTGACACTCCTTCGTGAGCCTTGACACTCCTTCGTGAGCCTTGACACTCCTTCGTAGGCCTTGACACTCCTTCGTGAGCCTTGTCACTCCTTCGTAGGCCTTGACACTCCTTCGTAGGCCTTGACACTCCTTCGTAGGCCTTGGGACTCCTTCGTGAGCCTTGACACTCCTTCGTGAGCCTTGACACTCCTTCGCGAGCCTTGACACTCCTTCGTAGGCCTTGACACTCCTTCGTGAGCCTTGTCACTCCTTCGTAGGCCTTGACACTCCTTCGTGAGCCTTGTCACTCCTTCGTAGGCCTTGACACTCCTTCGTAGGCCTTGACACTCCTTCGTAGGCCTTGGGACTCCTTCGTGAGCCTTGACTCTCCTTCGTGAGCCTTGACACTCCTTCGTGAGCCTTGACACTCCTTCGTGAGCCTTGACACTCCTTCGTAGGCCTTGACACTCCTTCGTGAGCCTTGACACTCCTTCGTGAGCCTTGACACTCCTTCGTAGGCCTTGACACTCCTTCGTAAGCCTTGACACTCCTTCGTGAGCCTTGACACTCCTTCGTGAGCCTTGACTCTCCTTCGTAGGCCTTGACACTCCTTCGTGAGCCTTGACACTCCTTCGTGAGCCTTGACACTCCTTCGTAGGCCTTGACACTCCTTCGTAGGCCTTGACACTCCTTCGTGAGCCTTGACACTCCTTCGTGAGCCTTGACACCTTCGTGAGCCTTGACACTCCTTCGTGAGCCTTGACACTCCTTCGTAGGCCTTGACTCTCCTTCGTAGGCCTTGACACTCCTTCGTGAGCCTTGACACTCCTTCGTGAGCCTTGACACTCCTTCGTAGGCCTTGACACTCCTTCGTGAGCCTTGACACTCCTTCGCGAGCCTTGACACTCCTTCGTAGGCCTTGACACTCCTTCGTGAGCCTTGTCACTCCTTCGTAGGCCTTGACTCTCCTTCGTGAGCCTTGACACTCCTTCGTGAGCCTTGACACTCCTTCGTGAGCCTTGACACTCCTTCGTGAGCCTTGTCACTCCTTCGTAGGCCTTGACACTCCTTCGTAGGCCTTGACACTCCTTCGTAGGCCTTGGGACTCCTTCGTGAGCCTTGACACTCCTTCGTGAGCCTTGACACTCCTTCGTGAGCCTTGACACTCCTTCGTAGGCGTTGACTCTCCTTCGTAGGCCTTGACACTCCTTCGTGAGCCTTGACACTCCTTCGTGAGCCTTGACACTCCTTCGTAGGCCTTGACACTCCTTCGTGAGCCTTGACACTCCTTCGTGAGCCTTGACACTCCTTCGTGAGCCTTGACACTCCTTCGTAGGCGTTGACTCTCCTTCGTAGGCCTTGACACTCCTTCGTGAGCCTTGACACTCCTTCGTGAGCCTTGACACTCCTTCGTAGGCCTTGACACTCCTTCGTGAGCCTTGACACTCCTTCGTGAGCCTTGACACTCCTTCGTGAGCCTTGACACTCCTTCGTAGGCCTTGACACTCCTTCGTGAGCCTTGTCACTCCTTCGTAGGCCTTGACACTCCTTCGTAGGCCTTGACACTCCTTCGTAGGCCTTGGGACTCCTTCGTGAGCCTTGACACTCCTTCGTAGGCCTTGACACTCCTTCGTGAGCCTTGACACTCCTTCGTGAGCCTTGACACTCCTTCGTGAGCCTTGACACTCCTTCGTGAGCCTTGACACTCCTTCGTGAGCCTTGACACTCCTTCGTAGGCCTTGACACTCCTTCGTGAGCCTTGACACTCCTTCGTGAGCCTTGACACTCCTTCGTGAGCCTTGACACTCCTTCGTGAGCCTTGACACTCCTTCGTAGGCCTTGACACTCCTTCGTGAGCCTTGACACTCCTTCGTAGGCCTTGACACTCCTTCGTGAGCCTTGACACTCCCTCGTAGGCCTTGACACTCCTTCGTGAGCCTTGACACTCCTTCGTAGGCCTTGACACTCCTTCGTGAGCCTTGTCACTCCTTCGTGAGCCTTGACACTCCTTCGTGAGCCTTGACACTCCTTCGTGAGCCTTGACACTCCTTCGTAGGCCTTGACACTCCTTCGTAGGCCTTGACACTCCTTCGTGAGCCTTGACACTCCTTCGTGAGCCTTGACACTCCTTCGTGAGCCTTGACACTCCTTCGTGAGCCTTGACACTCCTTCGTAGGCCTTGACTCTCCTTCGTAGGCCTTGACACTCCTTCGTGAGCCTTGACACTCCTTCGTGAGCCTTGACACTCCTTCGTAGGCCTTGACACTCCTTCGTGAGCCTTGACACTCCTTCGTGAGCCTTGACACTCCTTCGTGAGCCTTGACACTCCTTCGTGAGCCTTGACTCTCCTTCGTGAGCCTTGACACTCCTTCGTGAGCCTTGACTCTCCTTCGTGAGCCTTGACACTCCTTCGTGAGCCTTGACACTCCTTCGTGAGCCTTGACACTCCTTCGTGAGCCTTGTCACTCCTTCGTAGGCCTTGACACTCCTTCGTAGGCCTTGACACTCCTTCGTAGGCCTTGACACTCCTTCGTGAGCCTTGTCACTCCTTCGTAGGCCTTGACACTCCTTCGTGAGCCTTGACACTCCTTCGTGAGCCTTGTCACTTCTTCGTAGGCCTTGACACTCCTTCGTAGGCCTTGACACTCCTTCGTAGGCCTTGGGACTCCTTCGTGAGCCTTGACACTCCTTCGTGAGCCTTGACACTCCTTCGTGAGCCTTGACACTCCTTCGTGAGCCTTGACACTCCTTCGTGAGCCTTGACTCTCCTTCGTAGGCCTTGACACTCCTTCGTGAGCCTTGACACTCCTTCGTGAGCCTTGACACTCCTTCGTGAGCCTTGACACTCCTTCGTGAGCCTTGACACTCCTTCGTGAGCCTTGACACTCCTTCGTAGGCCTTGACACTCCTTCGTGAGCCTTGTCACTCCTTCGTAGGCCTTGACACTCCTTCGTAGGCCTTGACACTCCTTCGTAGGCCTTGGGACTCCTTCGTGAGCCTTGACTCTCCTTCGTGAGCCTTGACACTCCTTCGTGAGCCTTGACACTCCTTCGTGAGCCTTGACACTCCTTCGTAGGCCTTGACACTCCTTCGTGAGCCTTGGCACTCCTTCGTGAGCCTTGACACTCCTTCGTAGGCCTTGACACTCCTTCGTGAGCCTTGACACTCCTTCGTGAGCCTTGACACTCCTTCGTGAGCCTTGACACTCCTTCGTGAGCCTTGACACTCCTTCGTGAGCCTTGACACTCCTTCGTGAGCCTTGACACTCCTTCGTAGGCCTTGACTCTCCTTCGTAGGCCTTGACACTCCTTCGTGAGCCTTGACACTCCTTCGTGAGCCTTGACACTCCTTCGTAGGCCTTGACACTCCTTCGTAGGCCTTGACACTCCTTCGTGAGCCTTGACACTCCTTCGTGAGCCTTGACACTCCTTCGTGAGCCTTGACACTCCTTCGTGAGCCTTGACACTCCTTCGTAGGCCTTGACTCTCCTTCGTAGGCCTTGACACTCCTTCGTGAGCCTTGACACTCCTTCGTGAGCCTTGACACTCCTTCGTAGGCCTTGACACTCCTTCGTGAGCCTTGACACTCCTTCGTGAGCCTTGACACTCCTTCGTGAGCCTTGACACTCCTTCGTGAGCCTTGACTCTCCTTCGTGAGCCTTGACACTCCTTCGTGAGCCTTGACTCTCCTTCGTGAGCCTTGACACTCCTTCGTGAGCCTTGACACTCCTTCGTGAGCCTTGACACTCCTTCGTGAGCCTTGTCACTCCTTCGTAGGCCTTGACACTCCTTCGTAGGCCTTGACACTCCTTCGTAGGCCTTGGGACTCCTTCGTGAGCCTTGACTCTCCTTCGTGAGCCTTGACACTCCTTCGTGAGCCTTGACACTCCTTCGTGAGCCTTGACACTCCTTCGTAGGCCTTGACACTCCTTCGTGAGCCTTGACACTCCTTCGTGAGCCTTGACACTCCTTCGTAGGCCTTGACACTCCTTCGTAAGCCTTGACACTCCTTCGTGAGCCTTGACACTCCTTCGTGAGCCTTGACACTCCTTCGTGAGCCTTGACACTCCTTCGTGAGCCTTGACACTCCTTCGTGAGCCTTGTCACTCCTTCGTAGGCCTTGACACTCCTTCGTAGGCCTTGACACTCCTTCGTAGGCCTTGGGACTCCTTCGTGAGCCTTGACACTCCTTCGTGAGCCTTGACACTCCTTCGTGAGCCTTGACACTCCTTCGTAGGCCTTGACACTCCTTCGTGAGCCTTGTCACTCCTTCGTAGGCCTTGACACTCCTTCGTAGGCCTTGACACTCCTTCGTAGGCCTTGGGACTCCTTCGTGAGCCTTGACACTCCTTCGTGAGCCTTGACACTCCTTCGTGAGCCTTGACACTCCTTCGTAGGCCTTGACACTCCTTCGTGGGCCTTGACTCTCCTTCGTAGGCCTTGACACTCCTTCGTGAGCCTTGACACTCCTTCGTGAGCCTTGACACTCCTTCGTAGGCCTTGACACTCCTTCGTAGGCCTTGACACTCTTTCGTGAGCCTTGACACTCCTTCGTGAGCCTTGACACTCCTTCGTGAGCCTTGACACTCCTTCGTGAGCCTTGACACTCCTTCGTAGGCCTTGACTCTCCTTCGTAGGCCTTGAGACTCCTTCGTGAGCCTTGACACTCCTTCGTGAGCCTTGACACTCCTTCGTAGGCCTTGACACTCCTTCGTGAGCCTTGACACTCCTTCGTAAGCCTTGACACTCCTTCGTGAGCCTTGACAATCCTTCGTGAGCCTTGACTCTCCTTCGTGAGCCTTGACACTCCTTCGTGAGCCTTGACTCTCCTTCGTGAGCCTTGACACTCCTTCGTGAGCCTTGACACTCCTTCGTGAGCCTTGACACTCCTTCGTGAGCCTTGTCACTCCTTCGTAGGCCTTGACACTCCTTCGTAGGCCTTGACACTCCTTCGTAGGCCTTGGGACTCCTTCGTGAGCCTTGACACTCCTTCGTGAGCCTTGACACTCCTTCGTGAGCCTTGACACTCCTTCGTAGGCGTTGACTCTCCTTCGTAGGCCTTGACACTCCTTCGTGAGCCTTGACACTCCTTCGTGAGCCTTGACACTCCTTCGTAGGCCTTGACACTCCTTCGTGAGCCTTGACACTCCTTCGTGAGCCTTGACACTCCTTCGTGAGCCTTGACACTCCTTCGTAGGCCTTGACACTCCTTCGTGAGCCTTGTCACTCCTTCGTAGGCCTTGACACTCCTTCGTAGGCCTTGACACTCCTTCGTAGGCCTTGGGACTCCTTCGTGAGCCTTGACGCTCCTTCGTGAGCCTTGACACTCCTTCGTGAGCCTTGACACTCCTTCGTAGGCCTTGACACTCCTTCGTGAGCCTTGACACTCCTTCGTGAGCCTTGACACTCCTTCGTAGGCCTTGACACTCCTTCGTAGGCCTTGACACTCCTTCGTGAGCCTTGACACTCCTTCGTGAGCCTTGACACTCCTTCGTGAGCCTTGACACTCCTTCGTGAGCCTTGACACTCCTTCGTGAGCCTTGACACTCCTTCGTGAGCCTTGACACTCCTTCGTAGGCCTTGACACTCCTTCGTGAGCCTTGACACTCCTTCGTGAGCCTTGACACTCCTTCGTGAGCCTTGACACTCCTTCGTGAGCCTTGACACTCCTTCGTAGGCCTTGACACTCCTTCGTGAGCCTTGACACTCCTTCGTAGGCCTTGACACTCCTTCGTGAGCCTTGACACTCCCTCGTAGGCCTTGACACTCCTTCGTGAGCCTTGACACTCCTTCGTAGGCCTTGACACTCCTTCGTGAGCCTTGTCACTCCTTCGTGAGCCTTGACACTCCTTCGTAGGCCTTGACACTCCTTCGTGAGCCTTGTCACTCCTTCGTAGGCCTTGACACTCCTTCGTAGGCCTTGACACTCCTTCGTAGGCCTTGGGACTCCTTCGTGAGCCTTGACACTCCTTCGTGAGCCTTGACACTCCTTCGTGAGCCTTGACACTCCTTCGTAGGCCTTGACACTCCTTCGTGGGCCTTGACTCTCCTTCGTAGGCCTTGACACTCCTTCGTGAGCCTTGACACTCCTTCGTGAGCCTTGACACTCCTTCGTAGGCCTTGACACTCCTTCGTAGGCCTTGACACTCTTTCGTGAGCCTTGACACTCCTTCGTGAGCCTTGACACTCCTTCGTGAGCCTTGACACTCCTTCGTGAGCCTTGACACTCCTTCGTAGGCCTTGACTCTCCTTCGTAGGCCTTGAGACTCCTTCGTGAGCCTTGACACTCCTTCGTGAGCCTTGACACTCCTTCGTAGGCCTTGACACTCCTTCGTGAGCCTTGACACTCCTTCGTAAGCCTTGACACTCCTTCGTGAGCCTTGACAATCCTTCGTGAGCCTTGACTCTCCTTCGTGAGCCTTGACACTCCTTCGTGAGCCTTGACTCTCCTTCGTGAGCCTTGACACTCCTTCGTGAGCCTTGACACTCCTTCGTGAGCCTTGACACTCCTTCGTGAGCCTTGTCACTCCTTCGTAGGCCTTGACACTCCTTCGTAGGCCTTGACACTCCTTCGTAGGCCTTGGGACTCCTTCGTGAGCCTTGACACTCCTTCGTGAGCCTTGACACTCCTTCGTGAGCCTTGACACTCCTTCGTAGGCGTTGACTCTCCTTCGTAGGCCTTGACACTCCTTCGTGAGCCTTGACACTCCTTCGTGAGCCTTGACACTCCTTCGTAGGCCTTGACACTCCTTCGTGAGCCTTGACACTCCTTCGTGAGCCTTGACACTCCTTCGTGAGTCTTGACACTCCTTCGTAGGCCTTGACACTCCTTCGTGAGCCTTGTCACTCCTTCGTAGGCCTTGACACTCCTTCGTAGGCCTTGACACTCCTTCGTAGGCCTTGGGACTCCTTCGTGAGCCTTGACGCTCCTTCGTGAGCCTTGACACTCCTTCGTGAGCCTTGACACTCCTTCGTAGGCCTTGACACTCCTTCGTGAGCCTTGACACTCCTTCGTGAGCCTTGACACTCCTTCGTAGGCCTTGACACTCCTTCGTAGGCCTTGACACTCCTTCGTGAGCCTTGACACTCCTTCGTGAGCCTTGACACTCCTTCGTGAGCCTTGACACTCCTTCGTGAGCCTTGACACTCCTTCGTGAGCCTTGACACTCCTTCGTGAGCCTTGACACTCCTTCGTAGGCCTTGACACTCCTTCGTGAGCCTTGACACTCCTTCGTGAGCCTTGACACTCCTTCGTGAGCCTTGACACTCCTTCGTGAGCCTTGACACTCCTTCGTAGGCCTTGACACTCCTTCGTGAGCCTTGACACTCCTTCGTAGGCCTTGACACTCCTTCGTGAGCCTTGACACTCCCTCGTAGGCCTTGACACTCCTTCGTGAGCCTTGACACTCCTTCGTAGGCCTTGACACTCCTTCGTGAGCCTTGTCACTCCTTCGTGAGCCTTGACACTCCTTCGTGAGCCTTGACACTCCTTCGTGAGCCTTGACACTCCTTCGTAGGCCTTGACACTCCTTCGTAGGCCTTGACACTCCTTCGTGAGCCTTGACACTCCTTCGTGAGCCTTGACACTCCTTCGTGAGCCTTGACACTCCTTCGTGAGCCTTGACACTCCTTCGTAGGCCTTGACTCTCCTTCGTAGGCCTTGACACTCCTTCGTGAGCCTTGACACTCCTTCGTGAGCCTTGACACTCCTTCGTAGGCCTTGACACTCCTTCGTGAGCCTTGACACTCCTTCGTGAGCCTTGACACTCCTTCGTGAGCCTTGACACTCCTTCGTGAGCCTTGACTCTCCTTCGTGAGCCTTGACACTCCTTCGTGAGCCTTGACTCTCCTTCGTGAGCCTTGACACTCCTTCGTGAGCCTTGACACTCCTTCGTGAGCCTTGACACTCCTTCGTGAGCCTTGTCACTCCTTCGTAGGCCTTGACACTCCTTCGTAGGCCTTGACACTCCTTCGTAGGCCTTGACACTCCTTCGTGAGCCTTGTCACTCCTTCGTAGGCCTTGACACTCCTTCGTGAGCCTTGACACTCCTTCGTGAGCCTTGTCACTTCTTCGTAGGCCTTGACACTCCTTCGTAGGCCTTGACACTCCTTCGTAGGCCTTGGGACTCCTTCGTGAGCCTTGACACTCCTTCGTGAGCCTTGACACTCCTTCGTGAGCCTTGACACTCCTTCGTAGGCCTTGACACTCCTTCGTAAGCCTTGACACTCCTTCGTGAGCCTTGACACTCCTTCGTGAGCCTTGACACTCCTTCGTGAGCCTTGACACTCCTTCGTGAGCCTTGACACTCCTTCGTGAGCCTTGACACTCCTTCGTGAGCCTTGACACTCCTTCGTAGGCCTTGACACTCCTTCGTAGGCCTTGGGACTCCTTCGTGAGCCTTGACACTCCTTCGTGAGCCTTGACACTCCTTCGTGAGCCTTGACACTCCTTCGTAGGCCTTGACACTCCTTCGTGAGCCTTGTCACTCCTTCGTAGGCCTTGACACTCCTTCGTAGGCCTTGACACTCCTTCGTAGGCCTTGGGACTCCTTCGTGAGCCTTGACACTCCTTCGTGAGCCTTGACACTCCTTCGTGAGCCTTGACACTCCTTCGTAGGCCTTGACACTCCTTGGTGAGCCTTGTCACTCCTTCGTGGGCCTTGACTCTCCTTCGTAGGCCTTGACACTCCTTCGTGAGCCTTGACACTCCTTCGTGAGCCTTGACACTCCTTCGTAGGCCTTGACACTCCTTCGTAGGCCTTGACACTCTTTCGTGAGCCTTGACACTCCTTCGTGAGCCTTGACACTCCTTCGTGAGCCTTGACACTCCTTCGTGAGCCTTGACACTCCTTCGTAGGCCTTGACTCTCCTTCGTAGGCCTTGAGACTCCTTCGTGAGCCTTGACACTCCTTCGTGAGCCTTGACACTCCTTCGTAGGCCTTGACACTCCTTCGTGAGCCTTGACACTCCTTCGTAAGCCTTGACACTCCTTCGTGAGCCTTGACAATCCTTCGTGAGCCTTGACTCTCCTTCGTGAGCCTTGACACTCCTTCGTGAGCCTTGACTCTCCTTCGTGAGCCTTGACACTCCTTCGTGAGCCTTGACACTCCTTCGTGAGCCTTGACACTCCTTCGTGAGCCTTGTGACTCCTTCGTAGGCCTTGACACTCCTTCGTAGGCCTTGACACTCCTTCGTAGGCCTTGGGACTCCTTCGTGAGCCTTGACACTCCTTCGTGAGCCTTGACACTCCTTCGTGAGCCTTGACACTCCTTCGTAGGCGTTGACTCTCCTTCGTAGGCCTTGACACTCCTTCGTGAGCCTTGACACTCCTTCGTGAGCCTTGACACTCCTTCGTAGGCCTTGACACTCCTTCGTGAGCCTTGACACTCCTTCGTGAGCCTTGACACTCCTTCGTGAGCCTTGACACTCCTTCGTAGGCCTTGACACTCCTTCGTGAGCCTTGTCACTCCTTCGTAGGCCTTGACACTCCTTCGTAGGCCTTGACACTCCTTCGTAGGCCTTGGGACTCCTTCGTGAGCCTTGACTCTCCTTCGTAGGCCTTGACACTCCTTCGTGAGCCTTGACACTCCTTCGTGAGCCTTGACACTCCTTCGTGAGCCTTGACACTCCTTCGTGAGCCTTGACTCTCCTTCGTGAGCCTTGACACTCCTTCGTGAGCCTTGACTCTCCTTCGTGAGCCTTGACACTCCTTCGTGAGCCTTGACACTCCTTCGTGAGCCTTGACACTCCTTCGTGAGCCTTGTCACTCCTTCGTAGGCCTTGACACTCCTTCGTAGGCCTTGACACTCCTTCGTAGGCCTTGACACTCCTTCGTGAGCCTTGTCACTCCTTCGTAGGCCTTGACACTCCTTCGTAGGCCTTGACACTCCTTCGTAGGCCTTGGGACTCCTTCGTGAGCCTTGACTCTCCTTCGTGAGCCTTGACACTCCTTCGTGAGCCTTGACACTCCTTCGTGAGCCTTGACACTCCTTCGTAGGCCTTGACACTCCTTCGTGAGCCTTGACACTCCTTCGTGAGCCTTGACACTCCTTCGTAGGCCTTGACACTCCTTCGTAAGCCTTGACACTCCTTCGTGAGCCTTGACACTCCTTCGTGAGCCTTGACACTCCTTCGTGAGCCTTGACACTCCTTCGTGAGCCTTGACACTCCTTCGTGAGCCTTGTCACTCCTTCGTAGGCCTTGACACTCCTTCGTAGGCCTTGACACTCCTTCGTAGGCCTTGGGACTCCTTCGTGAGCCTTGACACTCCTTCGTGAGCCTTGACACTCCTTCGTGAGCCTTGACACTCCTTCGTAGGCCTTGACACTCCTTCGTGAGCCTTGTCACTCCTTCGTAGGCCTTGACACTCCTTCGTAGGCCTTGACACTCCTTCGTAGGCCTTGGGACTCCTTCGTGAGCCTTGACACTCCTTCGTGAGCCTTGACACTCCTTCGTGAGCCTTGACACTCCTTCGTAGGCCTTGACACTCCTTCGTGAGCCTTGTCACTCCTTCGTAGGCCTTGACTCTCCTTCGTAGGCCTTGACACTCCTTCGTGAGCCTTGACACTCCTTCGTGAGCCTTGACACTCCTTCGTGAGCCTTGACACTCCTTCGTAGGCCTTGACACTCCTTCGTGAGCCTTGGCACTCCTTCGTGAGCCTTGACACTCCTTCGTAGGCCTTGACACTCCTTCGTAGGCCTTGACACTCCTTCGTGAGCCTTGACACTCCTTCGTGAGCCTTGACACTCCTTCGTGAGCTTTGACACTCCTTCGTGAGCCTTGACACTCCTTCGTGAGCCTTGACACTCCTTCGTGAGCCTTGACACTCCTTCGTAGGCCTTGACTCTCCTTCGTAGGCCTTGACACTCCTTCGTGAGCCTTGACACTCCTTCGTGAGCCTTGACACTCCTTCGTAGGCCTTGACACTCCTTCGTAGGCCTTGACACTCCTTCGTGAGCCTTGACACTCCTTCGTGAGCCTTGACACCTTCGTGAGCCTTGACACTCCTTCGTGAGCCTTGACACTCCTTCGTAGGCCTTGACTCTCCTTCGTAGGCCTTGACACTCCTTCGTGAGCCTTGACACTCCTTCGTGAGCCTTGACACTCCTTCGTAGGCCTTGACACTCCTTCGTGAGCATTGACACTCCTTCGTGAGCCTTGACACTCCTTCGTGAGCCTTGACTCTCCTTCGTGAGCCTTGACACTCCTTCGTGAGCCTTGACTCTCCTTCGTGAGCCTTGACACTCCTTCGTGAGCCTTGACACTCCTTCGTGAGCCTTGACACTCCTTCGTGAGCCTTCTCACTCCTTCGTAGGCCTTGACACTCCTTCGTAGGCCTTGACACTCCTTCGTAGGCCTTGGGACTCCTTCGTGAGCCTTGACACTCCTTCGTGAGCCTTGACACTCCTTCGTAGGCCTTGACACTCCTTCGTGAGCCTTGACACTCCTTCGTGAGCCTTGACACTCCTTCGTAGGCCTTGACACTCCTTCGTAAGCCTTGACACTCCTTCGTGAGCCTTGACACTCCTTCGTGAGCCTTGACACTCCTTCGTGAGCCTTGACACTCCTTCGTGAGCCTTGACACTCCTTCGTGAGCCTTGTCACTCCTTCGTAGGCCTTGACACTCCTTCGTAGGCCTTGACACTCCTTCGTAGGCCTTGGGACTCCTTCGTGAGCCTTGACACTCCTTCGTGAGCCTTGACACTCCTTCGTGAGCCTTGACACTCCTTCGTAGGCCTTGACACTCCTTCGTGAGCCTTGTCACTCCTTCGTAGGCCTTGACACTCCTTCGTAGGCCTTGACACTCCTTCGTAGGCCTTGACACTCCTTCGTGAGCCTTGACACTCCTTCGTGAGCCTTGACACTCCTTCGTGAGCCTTGACACTCCTTCGTAGGCCTTGACACTCCTTCGTGAGCCTTGGCACTCCTTCGTGAGCCTTGACACTCCTTCGTAGGCCTTGACACTCCTTCGTAGGCCTTGACACTCCTTCGTGAGCCTTGACACTCCTTCGTGAGCCTTGACACTCCTTCGTGAGCTTTGACACTCCTTCGTGAGCCTTGACACTCCTTCGTGAGCCTTGACACTCCTTCGTGAGCCTTGACACTCCTTCGTAGGCCTTGACTCTCCTTCGTAGGCCTTGACACTCCTTCGTGAGCCTTGACACTCCTTCGTGAGCCTTGACACTCCTTCGTAGGCCTTGACACTCCTTCGTAGGCCTTGACACTCCTTCGTGAGCCTTGACACTCCTTCGTGAGCCTTGACACCTTCGTGAGCCTTGACACTCCTTCGTGAGCCTTGACACTCCTTCGTAGGCCTTGACTCTCCTTCGTAGGCCTTGACACTCCTTCGTGAGCCTTGACACTCCTTCGTGAGCCTTGACACTCCTTCGTAGGCCTTGACACTCCTTCGTGAGCCTTGACACTCCTTCGTGAGCCTTGACACTCCTTCGTGAGCCTTGACTCTCCTTCGTGAGCCTTGACACTCCTTCGTGAGCCTTGACTCTCCTTCGTGAGCCTTGACACTCCTTCGTGAGCCTTGACACTCCTTCGTGAGCCTTGACACTCCTTCGTGAGCCTTGTCACTCCTTCGTAGGCCTTGACACTCCTTCGTAGGCCTTGACACTCCTTCGTAGGCCTTGGGACTCCTCCGTGAGCCTTGACACTCCTTCGTAGGCCTTGACACTCCTTCGTAGGCCTTGACACTCCTTCGTGAGCCTTGACACTCCTTCGTGAGCCTTGACACTCCTTCGTAGGCCTTGACACTCCTTCGTAGGCCTTGACACTCCTTCGTGAGCCTTGACACTCCTTCGTGAGCCTTGACACTCCTTCGTGAGCCTTGACACTCCTTCGTGAGCCTTGACACTCCTTCGTGAGCCTTGACACTCCTTCGTGAGCCTTGACACTCCTTCGTAGGCCTTGACACTCCTTCGTGAGCCTTGACACTCCTTCGTGAGCCTTGACACTCCTTCGTGAGCCTTGACACTCCTTCGTGAGCCTTGACACTCCTTCGTAGGCCTTGACACTCCTTCGTGAGCCTTGACACTCCTTCGTGAGCCTTGACACTCCTTCGTGAGCCTTGACTCTCCTTCGTGAGCCTTGACACTCCTTCGTGAGCCTTGACTCTCCTTCGTGAGCCTTGACACTCCTTCGTGAGCCTTGACACTCCTTCGTGAGCCTTGACACTCCTTCGTGAGCCTTGTCACTCCTTCGTAGGCCTTGACACTCCTTCGTAGGCCTTGACACTCCTTCGTAGGCCTTGGGACTCCTTCGTGAGCCTTGACACTCCTTCGTAGGCCTTGACACTCCTTCGTAGGCCTTGACACTCCTTCGTGAGCCTTGGCACTCCTTCGTGAGCCTTGACACTCCTTCGTAGGCCTTGACACTCCTTCGTAGGCCTTGACACTCCTTCGTGAGCCTTGACACTCCTTCGTGAGCCTTGACACTCCTTCGTGAGCTTTGACACTCCTTCGTGAGCCTTGACACTCCTTCGTGAGCCTTGACACTCCTTCGTGAGCCTTGACACTCCTTCGTAGGCCTTGACTCTCCTTCGTAGGCCTTGACACTCCTTCGTGAGCCTTGACACTCCTTCGTGAGCCTTGACACTCCTTCGTAGGCCTTGACACTCCTTCGTAGGCCTTGACACTCCTTCGTGAGCCTTGACACTCCTTCGTGAGCCTTGACACCTTCGTGAGCCTTGACACTCCTTCGTGAGCCTTGACACTCCTTCGTAGGCCTTGACTCTCCTTCGTAGGCCTTGACACTCCTTCGTGAGCCTTGACACTCCTTCGTGAGCCTTGACACTCCTTCGTAGGCCTTGACACTCCTTCGTGAGCATTGACACTCCTTCGTGAGCCTTGACACTCCTTCGTGAGCCTTGACTCTCCTTCGTGAGCCTTGACACTCCTTCGTGAGCCTTGACTCTCCTTCGTGAGCCTTGACACTCCTTCGTGAGCCTTGACACTCCTTCGTGAGCCTTGACACTCCTTCGTGAGCCTTCTCACTCCTTCGTAGGCCTTGACACTCCTTCGTAGGCCTTGACACTCCTTCGTAGGCCTTGGGACTCCTTCGTGAGCCTTGACACTCCTTCGTGAGCCTTGACACTCCTTCGTAGGCCTTGACACTCCTTCGTGAGCCTTGACACTCCTTCGTGAGCCTTGACACTCCTTCGTAGGCCTTGACACTCCTTCGTAAGCCTTGACACTCCTTCGTGAGCCTTGACACTCCTTCGTGAGCCTTGACACTCCTTCGTGAGCCTTGACACTCCTTCGTGAGCCTTGACACTCCTTCGTGAGCCTTGTCACTCCTTCGTAGGCCTTGACACTCCTTCGTAGGCCTTGACACTCCTTCGTAGGCCTTGGGACTCCTTCGTGAGCCTTGACACTCCTTCGTGAGCCTTGACACTCCTTCGTGAGCCTTGACACTCCTTCGTGAGCCTTGACACTCCTTCGTGAGCCTTGACACTCCTTCGTAGGCCTTGACACTCCTTCGTGAGCATTGACACTCCTTCGTGAGCCTTGACACTCCTTCGTGAGCCTTGACTCTCCTTCGTGAGCCTTGACACTCCTTCGTGAGCCTTGACTCTCCTTCGTGAGCCTTGACACTCCTTCGTGAGCCTTGACACTCCTTCGTGAGCCTTGACACTCCTTCGTGAGCCTTCTCACTCCTTCGTAGGCCTTGACACTCCTTCGTAGGCCTTGACACTCCTTCGTAGGCCTTGGGACTCCTTCGTGAGCCTTGACACTCCTTCGTGAGCCTTGACACTCCTTCGTAGGCCTTGACACTCCTTCGTGAGCCTTGACACTCCTTCGTGAGCCTTGACACTCCTTCGTAGGCCTTGACACTCCTTCGTAAGCCTTGACACTCCTTCGTGAGCCTTGACACTCCTTCGTGAGCCTTGACACTCCTTCGTGAGCCTTGACACTCCTTCGTGAGCCTTGACACTCCTTCGTGAGCCTTGTCACTCCTTCGTAGGCCTTGACACTCCTTCGTAGGCCTTGACACTCCTTCGTAGGCCTTGGGACTCCTTCGTGAGCCTTGACACTCCTTCGTGAGCCTTGACACTCCTTCGTAAGCCTTGACACTCCTTCGTAGGCCTTGACACTCCTTCGTGAGCCTTGTCACTCCTTCGTAGGCCTTGACACTCCTTCGTAGGCCTTGACACTCCTTCGTAGGCCTTGACACTCCTTCGTGAGCCTTGACACTCCTTCGTGAGCCTTGACACTCCTTCGTGAGCCTTGACACTCCTTCGTAGGCCTTGACACTCCTTCGTGAGCCTTGGCACTCCTTCGTGAGCCTTGACACTCCTTCGTAGGCCTTGACACTCCTTCGTAGGCCTTGACACTCCTTCGTGAGCCTTGACACTCCTTCGTGAGCCTTGACACTCCTTCGTGAGCTTTGACACTCCTTCGTGAGCCTTGACACTCCTTCGTGAGCCTTGACACTCCTTCGTGAGCCTTGACACTCCTTCGTAGGCCTTGACTCTCCTTCGTAGGCCTTGACACTCCTTCGTGAGCCTTGACACTCCTTCGTGAGCCTTGACACTCCTTCGTAGGCCTTGACACTCCTTCGTAGGCCTTGACACTCCTTCGTGAGCCTTGACACTCCTTCGTGAGCCTTGACACCTTCGTGAGCCTTGACACTCCTTCGTGAGCCTTGACACTCCTTCGTAGGCCTTGACTCTCCTTCGTAGGCCTTGACACTCCTTCGTGAGCCTTGACACTCCTTCGTGAGCCTTGACACTCCTTCGTAGGCCTTGACACTCCTTCGTGAGCCTTGACACTCCTTCGTGAGCCTTGACACTCCTTCGTGAGCCTTGACTCTCCTTCGTGAGCCTTGACACTCCTTCGTGAGCCTTGACTCTCCTTCGTGAGCCTTGACACTCCTTCGTGAGCCTTGACACTCCTTCGTGAGCCTTGACACTCCTTCGTGAGCCTTGTCACTCCTTCGTAGGCCTTGACACTACTTCGTAGGCCTTGACACTCCTTCGTAGGCCTTGGGACTCCTCCGTGAGCCTTGACACTCCTTCGTAGGCCTTGACACTCCTTCGTAGGCCTTGACACTCCTTCGTGAGCCTTGACACTCCTTCGTGAGCCTTGACACTCCTTCGTAGGCCTTGACACTCCTTCGTAGGCCTTGACACTCCTTCGTGAGCCTTGACACTCCTTCGTGAGCCTTGACACTCCTTCGTGAGCCTTGACACTCCTTCGTGAGCCTTGACACTCCTTCGTGAGCCTTGACACTCCTTCGTGAGCCTTGACACTCCTTCGTAGGCCTTGACACTCCTTCGTGAGCCTTGACACTCCTTCGTGAGCCTTGACACTCCTTCGTGAGCCTTGACACTCCTTCGTGAGCCTTGACACTCCTTCGTAGGCCTTGACACTCCTTCGTGAGCCTTGACACTCCTTCGTGAGCCTTGACACTCCTTCGTGAGCCTTGACTCTCCTTCGTGAGCCTTGACACTCCTTCGTGAGCCTTGACTCTCCTTCGTGAGCCTTGACACTCCTTCGTGAGCCTTGACACTCCTTCGTGAGCCTTGACACTCCTTCGTGAGCCTTGTCACTCCTTCGTAGGCCTTGACACTCCTTCGTAGGCCTTGACACTCCTTCGTAGGCCTTGGGACTCCTTCGTGAGCCTTGACACTCCTTCGTAGGCCTTGACACTCCTTCGTAGGCCTTGACACTCCTTCGTGAGCCTTGACACTCCTTCGTGAGCCTTGACACTCCTTCGTAGGCCTTGACACTCCTTCGTAGGCCTTGACACTCCTTCGTGAGCCTTGACACTCCTTCGTGAGCCTTGACACTCCTTCGTGAGCCTTGACACTCCTTCGTGAGCCTTGACACTCCTTCGTGAGCCTTGACACTCCTTCGTGAGCCTTGACACTCCTTCGTAGGCCTTGACACTCCTTCGTGAGCCTTGACACTCCTTCGTGAGCCTTGACACTCCTTCGTGAGCCTTGACACTCCTTCGTGAGCCTTGACACTCCTTCGTAGGCCTTGACACTCCTTCGTGAGCCTTGACACTCCTTCGTAGGCCTTGACACTCCTTCGTGAGCCTTGACACTCCCTCGTAGGCCTTGACACTCCTTCGTGAGCCTTGACACTCCTTCGTAGGCCTTGACACTCCTTCGTGAGCCTTGTCACTCCTTCGTGAGCCTTGACACTCCTTCGTGAGCCTTGACACTCCTTCGTGAGCCTTGACACTCCTTTGTAGGCCTTGACACTCCTTCGTAGGCCTTGACACTCCTTCGTGAGCCTTGACACTCCTTCGTGAGCCTTGACACTCCTTCGTGAGCCTTGACACTCCTTCGTGAGCCTTGACACTCCTTCGTAGGCCTTGACTCTCCTTCGTAGGCCTTGACACTCCTTCGTGAGCCTTGACACTCCTTCGTGAGCCTTGACACTCCTTCGTAGGCCTTGACACTCCTTCGTGAGCCTTGACACTCCTTCGTGAGCCTTGACACTCCTTCGTGAGCCTTGACACTCCTTCGTGAGCCTTGACTCTCCTTCGTGAGCCTTGACACTCCTTCGTGAGCCTTGACTCTCCTTCGTGAGCCTTGACACTCCTTCGTGAGCCTTGACACTCCTTCGTGAGCCTTGACACTCCTTCGTGAGCCTTGTCACTCCTTCGTAGGCCTTGACACTCCTTCGTAGGCCTTGACACTCCTTCGTAGGCCTTGACACTCCTTCGTGAGCCTTGTCACTCCTTCGTAGGCCTTGACACTCCTTCGTGAGCCTTGACACTCCTTCGTGAGCCTTGACACTCCTTCGTGAGCCTTGACACTCCTTCGTAGGCCTTGACACTCCTTCGTGAGCCTTGTCACTCCTTCGTAGGCCTTGACACTCCTTCGTAGGCCTTGACACTCCTTCGTAGGCCTTGACACTCCTTCGTGAGCCTTGACACTCCTTCGTGAGCCTTGACACTCCTTCGTAGGCCTTGACACTCCTTCGTAGGCCTTGACACTCCTTCGTAGGCCTTGACACTCCTTCGTGAGCCTTGACACTCCTTCGTGAGCCTTGACACTCCTTCGTGAGCCTTGACACTCCTTCGTGAGCCTTGACACTCCTTCGTGAGCCTTGACACTCCTTCGTGAGCCTTGACACTCCTTCGTAGGCCTTGACACTCCTTCGTGAGCCTTGACACTCCTTCGTGAGCCTTGACACTCCTTCGTGAGCCTTGACACTCCTTCGTGAGCCTTGACACTCCTTCGTAGGCCTTGACACTCCTTCGTGAGCCTTGACACTCCTTCGTAGGCCTTGACACTCCTTCGTGAGCCTTGACACTCCCTCGTAGGCCTTGACACTCCTTCGTGAGCCTTGACACTCCTTCGTAGGCCTTGACACTCCTTCGTGAGCCTTGTCACTCCTTCGTGAGCCTTGACACTCCTTCGTGAGCCTTGACACTCCTTCGTGAGCCTTGACACTCCTTTGTAGGCCTTGACACTCCTTCGTAGGCCTTGACACTCCTTCGTGAGCCTTGACACTCCTTCGTGAGCCTTGACACTCCTTCGTGAGCCTTGACACTCCTTCGTGAGCCTTGACACTCCTTCGTAGGCCTTGACTCTCCTTCGTAGGCCTTGACACTCCTTCGTGAGCCTTGACACTCCTTCGTGAGCCTTGACACTCCTTCGTAGGCCTTGACACTCCTTCGTGAGCCTTGACACTCCTTCGTGAGCCTTGACACTCCTTCGTGAGCCTTGACACTCCTTCGTGAGCCTTGACTCTCCTTCGTGAGCCTTGACACTCCTTCGTGAGCCTTGACTCTCCTTCGTGAGCCTTGACACTCCTTCGTGAGCCTTGACACTCCTTCGTGAGCCTTGACACTCCTTCGTGAGCCTTGTCACTCCTTCGTAGGCCTTGACACTCCTTCGTAGGCCTTGACACTCCTTCGTAGGCCTTGACACTCCTTCGTGAGCCTTGTCACTCCTTCGTAGGCCTTGACACTCCTTCGTGAGCCTTGACACTCCTTCGTGAGCCTTGACACTCCTTCGTGAGCCTTGACACTCCTTCGTAGGCCTTGACACTCCTTCGTGAGCCTTGTCACTCCTTCGTAGGCCTTGACACTCCTTCGTAGGCCTTGACACTCCTTCGTAGGCCTTGGGACTCCTTCGTGAGCCTTGACGCTCCTTCGTGAGCCTTGACACTCCTTCGTGAGCCTTGACACTCCTTCGTAGGCCTTGACACTCCTTCGTGAGCCTTGACACTCCTTCGTGAGCCTTGACACTCCTTCGTAGGCCTTGACACTCCTTCGTAGGCCTTGACACTCCTTCGTGAGCCTTGACACTCCTTCGTGAGCCTTGACACTCCTTCGTGAGCCTTGACACTCCTTCGTGAGCCTTGACACTCCTTCGTGAGCCTTGACACTCCTTCGTGAGCCTTGACACTCCTTCGTAGGCCTTGACACTCCTTCCTGAGCCTTGACACTCCTTCGTGAGCCTTGACACTCCTTCGTGAGCCTTGATACTCCTTCGTGAGCCTTGACACTCCTTCGTAGGCCTTGACACTCCTTCGTGAGCCTTGACACTCCTTCGTAGGCCTTGACACTCCTTCGTGAGCCTTGACACTCCCTCGTAGGCCTTGACACTCCTTCGTGAGCCTTGACACTCCTTCGTAGGCCTTGACACTCCTTCGTGAGCCTTGTCACTCCTTCGTGAGCCTTGACACTCCTTCGTGAGCCTTGACACTCCTTCGTGAGCCTTGACACTCCTTCGTAGGCCTTGACACTCCTTCGTAGGCCTTGACACTCCTTCGTGAGCCTTGACACTCCTTCGTAGGCCTTGACACTCCTTCGTGAGCCTTGACACTCCCTCGTAGGCCTTGACACTCCTTCGTGAGCCTTGACACTCCTTCGTAGGCCTTGACACTCCTTCGTGAGCCTTGTCACTCCTTCGTGAGCCTTGACACTCCTTCGTGAGCCTTGACACTCCTTCGTGAGCCTTGACACTCCTTTGTAGGCCTTGACACTCCTTCGTAGGCCTTGACACTCCTTCGTGAGCCTTGACACTCCTTCGTGAGCCTTGACACTCCTTCGTGAGCCTTGACACTCCTTCGTGAGCCTTGACACTTCGTAGGCCTTGACTCTCCTTCGTAGGCCTTGACACTCCTTCGTGAGCCTTGACACTCCTTCGTGAGCCTTGACACTCCTTCGTAGGCCTTGACACTCCTTCGTGAGCCTTGACACTCCTTCGTGAGCCTTGACACTCCTTCGTGAGCCTTGACACTCCTTCGTGAGCCTTGACTCTCCTTCGTGAGCCTTGACACTCCTTCGTGAGCCTTGACTCTCCTTCGTGAGCCTTGACACTCCTTCGTGAGCCTTGACACTCCTTCGTGAGCCTTGACACTCCTTCGTGAGCCTTGTCACTCCTTCGTAGGCCTTGACACTCCTTCGTAGGCCTTGACACTCCTTCGTAGGCCTTGACACTCCTTCGTGAGCCTTGTCACTCCTTCGTAGGCCTTGACACTCCTTCGTGAGCCTTGACACTCCTTCGTGAGCCTTGACACTCCTTCGTGAGCCTTGACACTCCTTCGTAGGCCTTGACACTCCTTCGTGAGCCTTGTCACTCCTTCGTAGGCCTTGACACTCCTTCGTAGGCCTTGACACTCCTTCGTAGGCCTTGGGACTCCTTCGTGAGCCTTGACGCTCCTTCGTGAGCCTTGACACTCCTTCGTGAGCCTTGACACTCCTTCGTAGGCCTTGACACTCCTTCGTGAGCCTTGACACTCCTTCGTGAGCCTTGACACTCCTTCGTAGGCCTTGACACTCCTTCGTAGGCCTTGACACTCCTTCGTGAGCCTTGACACTCCTTCGTGAGCCTTGACACTCCTTCGTGAGCCTTGACACTCCTTCGTGAGCCTTGACACTCCTTCGTGAGCCTTGACACTCCTTCGTGAGCCTTGACACTCCTTCGTAGGCCTTGACACTCCTTCGTGAGCCTTGACACTCCTTCGTGAGCCTTGACACTCCTTCGTGAGCCTTGATACTCCTTCGTGAGCCTTGACACTCCTTCGTAGGCCTTGACA
Source organism: Cylicocyclus nassatus (assembly GCA_958299035.1). NCBI lineage: Eukaryota > Metazoa > Nematoda > Chromadorea > Rhabditida > Strongylidae > Cylicocyclus > Cylicocyclus nassatus. Next base: position 50,561 of record CATQJL010000146.1, on the reverse strand, counting down.
CTCCTTCGTGAGCCTTGACACTCCTTCGTAGGCCTTGACACTCCTTCGTGAGCCTTGACACTCCCTCGTAGGCCTTGACACTCCTTCGTGAGCCTTGACACTCCTTCGTAGGCCTTGACACTCCTTCGTGAGCCTTGTCACTCCTTCGTGAGCCTTGACACTCCTTCGTGAGCCTTGACACTCCTTCGTGAGCCTTGACACTCCTTCGTAGGCCTTGACACTCCTTCGTAGGCCTTGACACTCCTTCGTGAGCCTTGACACTCCTTCGTGAGCCTTGACACTCCTTCGTGAGCCTTGACACTCCTTCGTGAGCCTTGACGCTCCTTCGTGAGCCTTGACTCTCCTTCGTGAGCCTTGACACTCCTTCGTGAGCCTTGACACTCCTTCGTGAGCCTTGACACTCCTTCGTGAGCCTTGTCACTCCTTCGTAGGCCTTGACACTCCTTCGTAGGCCTTGACACTCCTTCGTAGGCCTTGACACTCCTTCGTGAGCCTTGTCACTCCTTCGTAGGCCTTGACACTCCTTCGTGAGCCTTGACACTCCTTCGTGAGCCTTGTCACTTCTTCGTAGGCCTTGACACTCCTTCGTAGGCCTTGACACTCCTTCGTAGGCCTTGGGACTCCTTCGTGAGCCTTGACACTCCTTCGTGAGCCTTGACACTCCTTCGTGAGCCTTGACACTCCTTCGTAGGCCTTGACACTCCTTCGTAAGCCTTGACACTCCTTCGTGAGCCTTGACACTCCTTCGTGAGCCTTGACACTCCTTCGTGAGCCTTGACACTCCTTCGTGAGCCTTGACACTCCTTCGTGAGCCTTGACACTCCTTCGTGAGCCTTGACACTCCTTCGTAGGCCTTGACACTCCTTCGTAGGCCTTGGGACTCCTTCGTGAGCCTTGACACTCCTTCGTGAGCCTTGACACTCCTTCGTGAGCCTTGACACTCCTTCGTAGGCCTTGACACTCCTTCGTGAGCCTTGTCACTCCTTCGTAGGCCTTGACACTCCTTCGTAGGCCTTGACACTCCTTCGTAGGCCTTGGGACTCCTTCGTGAGCCTTGACACTCCTTCGTGAGCCTTGATACTCCTTCGTGAGCCTTGACACTCCTTCGTAGGCCTTGACACTCCTTCGTGAGCCTTGACACTCCTTCGTAGGCCTTGACACTCCTTCGTGAGCCTTGACACTCCCTCGTAGGCCTTGACACTCCTTCGTGAGCCTTGACACTCCTTCGTAGGCCTTGACACTCCTTCGTGAGCCTTGTCACTCCTTCGTGAGCCTTGACACTCCTTCGTGAGCCTTGACACTCCTTCGTGAGCCTTGACACTCCTTCGTAGGCCTTGACACTCCTTCGTAGGCCTTGACACTCCTTCGTGAGCCTTGACACTCCTTCGTGAGCCTTGACACTCCTTCGTGAGCCTTGACACTCCTTCGTGAGCCTTGACGCTCCTTCGTAGGCCTTGACACTCCTTCGTGAGCCTTGACACTCCTTCGTGAGCCTTGTCACTCCTTCGTAGGCCTTGACACTCCTTCGTAGGCCTTGACACTCCTTCGTGAGCCTTGACACTCCTTCGTGAGCCTTGACACTCCTTCGTGAGCCTTGATACTCCTTCGTGAGCCTTGACACTCCTTCGTAGGCCTTGACACTCCTTCGTGAGCCTTGACACTCCTTCGTAGGCCTTGACACTCCTTCGTGAGCCTTGACACTCCCTCGTAGGCCTTGACACTCCTTCGTGAGCCTTGACACTCCTTCGTAGGCCTTGACACTCCTTCGTGAGCCTTGTCACTCCTTCGTGAGCCTTGACACTCCTTCGTGAGCCTTGACACTCCTTCGTGAGCCTTGACACTCCTTCGTAGGCCTTGACACTCCTTCGTAGGCCTTGACACTCCTTCGTGAGCCTTGACACTCCTTCGTGAGCCTTGACACTCCTTCGTGAGCCTTGACACTCCTTCGTGAGCCTTGACGCTCCTTCGTAGGCCTTGACACTCCTTCGTGAGCCTTGACACTCCTTCGTGAGCCTTGACACTCCTTCGTGAGCCTTGACACTCCTTCGTGAGCCTTGACTCTCCTTCGTGAGCCTTGACACTCCTTCGTGAGCCTTGACTCTCCTTCGTGAGCCTTGACACTCCTTCGTGAGCCTTGACACTCCTTCGTGAGCCTTGACACTCCTTCGTGAGCCTTGTCACTCCTTCGTAGGCCTTGACACTCCTTCGTAGGCCTTGACACTCCTTCGTAGGCCTTGACACTCCTTCGTGAGCCTTGTCACTCCTTCGTAGGCCTTGACACTCCTTCGTGAGCCTTGACACTCCTTCGTGAGCCTTGTCACTTCTTCGTAGGCCTTGACACTCCTTCGTAGGCCTTGACACTCCTTCGTAGGCCTTGGGACTCCTTCGTGAGCCTTGACACTCCTTCGTGAGCCTTGACACTCCTTCGTGAGCCTTGACACTCCTTCGTAGGCCTTGACACTCCTTCGTAAGCCTTGACACTCCTTCGTGAGCCTTGACACTCCTTCGTGAGCCTTGACACTCCTTCGTGAGCCTTGACACTCCTTCGTGAGCCTTGACACTCCTTCGTGAGCCTTGACACTCCTTCGTGAGCCTTGACACTCCTTCGTAGGCCTTGACACTCCTTCGTAGGCCTTGGGACTCCTTCGTGAGCCTTGACACTCCTTCGTGAGCCTTGACACTCCTTCGTGAGCCTTGACACTCCTTCGTAGGCCTTGACACTCCTTCGTGAGCCTTGTCACTCCTTCGTAGGCCTTGACACTCCTTCGTAGGCCTTGACACTCCTTCGTAGGCCTTGGGACTCCTTCGTGAGCCTTGACACTCCTTCGTGAGCCTTGACACTCCTTCGTGAGCCTTGACACTCCTTCGTAGGCCTTGACACTCCTTCGTGAGCCTTGTCACTCCTTCGTGGGCCTTGACTCTCCTTCGTAGGCCTTGACACTCCTTCGTGAGCCTTGACACTCCTTCGTGAGCCTTGACACTCCTTCGTAGGCCTTGACACTCCTTCGTAGGCCTTGACACTCTTTCGTGAGCCTTGACACTCCTTCGTGAGCCTTGACACTCCTTCGTGAGCCTTGACACTCCTTCGTGAGCCTTGACACTCCTTCGTAGGCCTTGACTCTCCTTCGTAGGCCTTGAGACTCCTTCGTGAGCCTTGACACTCCTTCGTGAGCCTTGACACTCCTTCGTAGGCCTTGACACTCCTTCGTGAGCCTTGACACTCCTTCGTAAGCCTTGACACTCCTTCGTGAGCCTTGACAATCCTTCGTGAGCCTTGACTCTCCTTCGTGAGCCTTGACACTCCTTCGTGAGCCTTGACTCTCCTTCGTGAGCCTTGACACTCCTTCGTGAGCCTTGACACTCCTTCGTGAGCCTTGACACTCCTTCGTGAGCCTTGTCACTCCTTCGTAGGCCTTGACACTCCTTCGTAGGCCTTGACACTCCTTCGTAGGCCTTGGGACTCCTTCGTGAGCCTTGACACTCCTTCGTGAGCCTTGACACTCCTTCGTGAGCCTTGACACTCCTTCGTAGGCGTTGACTCTCCTTCGTAGGCCTTGACACTCCTTCGTGAGCCTTGACACTCCTTCGTGAGCCTTGACACTCCTTCGTAGGCCTTGACACTCCTTCGTGAGCCTTGACACTCCTTCGTGAGCCTTGACACTCCTTCGTGAGCCTTGACACTCCTTCGTAGGCCTTGACACTCCTTCGTGAGCCTTGTCACTCCTTCGTAGGCCTTGACACTCCTTCGTAGGCCTTGACACTCCTTCGTAGGCCTTGGGACTCCTTCGTGAGCCTTGACTCTCCTTCGTAGGCCTTGACACTCCTTCGTAGGCCTTGACACTCCTTCGTGAGCCTTGACACTCCTTCGTGAGCCTTGACACTCCTTCGTGAGCCTTGACACTCCTTCGTGAGCCTTGACTCTCCTTCGTGAGCCTTGACACTCCTTCGTGAGCCTTGACTCTCCTTCGTGAGCCTTGACACTCCTTCGTGAGCCTTGACACTCCTTCGTGAGCCTTGACACTCCTTCGTGAGCCTTGTCACTCCTTCGTAGGCCTTGACACTCCTTCGTAGGCCTTGACACTCCTTCGTAGGCCTTGACACTCCTTCGTGAGCCTTGTCACTCCTTCGTAGGCCTTGACACTCCTTCGTAGGCCTTGACACTCCTTCGTAGGCCTTGGGACTCCTTCGTGAGCCTTGACTCTCCTTCGTGAGCCTTGACACTCCTTCGTGAGCCTTGACACTCCTTCGTGAGCCTTGACACTCCTTCGTAGGCCTTGACACTCCTTCGTGAGCCTTGACACTCCTTCGTGAGCCTTGACACTCCTTCGTAGGCCTTGACACTCCTTCGTAAGCCTTGACACTCCTTCGTGAGCCTTGACACTCCTTCGTGAGCCTTGACACTCCTTCGTGAGCCTTGACACTCCTTCGTGAGCCTTGACACTCCTTCGTGAGCCTTGTCACTCCTTCGTAGGCCTTGACACTCCTTCGTAGGCCTTGACAATCCTTCGTAGGCCTTGGGACTCCTTCGTGAGCCTTGACACTCCTTCGTGAGCCTTGACACTCCTTCGTGAGCCTTGACACTCCTTCGTAGGCCTTGACACTCCTTCGTGAGCCTTGTCACTCCTTCGTAGGCCTTGACACTCCTTCGTAGGCCTTGACACTCCTTCGTAGGCCTTGGGACTCCTTCGTGAGCCTTGACACTCCTTCGTGAGCCTTGACACTCCTTCGTGAGCCTTGACACTCCTTCGTAGGCCTTGACACTCCTTCGTGAGCCTTGTCACTCCTTCGTAGGCCTTGACTCTCCTTCGTAGGCCTTGACACTCCTTCGTGAGCCTTGACACTCCTTCGTGAGCCTTGACACTCCTTCGTGAGCCTTGACACTCCTTCGTAGGCCTTGACACTCCTTCGTGAGCCTTGGCACTCCTTCGTGAGCCTTGACACTCCTTCGTAGGCCTTGACACTCCTTCGTAGGCCTTGACACTCCTTCGTGAGCCTTGACACTCCTTCGTGAGCCTTGACACTCCTTCGTGAGCTTTGACACTCCTTCGTGAGCCTTGACACTCCTTCGTGAGCCTTGACACTCCTTCGTGAGCCTTGACACTCCTTCGTAGGCCTTGACTCTCCTTCGTAGGCCTTGACACTCCTTCGTGAGCCTTGACACTCCTTCGTGAGCCTTGACACTCCTTCGTAGGCCTTGACACTCCTTCGTAGGCCTTGACACTCCTTCGTGAGCCTTGACACTCCTTCGTGAGCCTTGACACCTTCGTGAGCCTTGACACTCCTTCGTGAGCCTTGACACTCCTTCGTAGGCCTTGACTCTCCTTCGTAGGCCTTGACACTCCTTCGTGAGCCTTGACACTCCTTCGTGAGCCTTGACACTCCTTCGTAGGCCTTGACACTCCTTCGTGAGCATTGACACTCCTTCGTGAGCCTTGACACTCCTTCGTGAGCCTTGACTCTCCTTCGTGAGCCTTGACACTCCTTCGTGAGCCTTGACTCTCCTTCGTGAGCCTTGACACTCCTTCGTGAGCCTTGACACTCCTTCGTGAGCCTTGACACTCCTTCGTGAGCCTTGTCACTCCTTCGTAGGCCTTGACACTCCTTCGTAGGCCTTGACACTCCTTCGTAGGTCTTGACTCTCCTTCGTAGGCCTTGACACTCCTTCGTAGGCCTTGACACTCCTTCGTAGGCCTTGGGACTCCTTCGTGAGCCTTGACACTCCTTCGTGAGCCTTGACACTCCTTCGTGAGCTTTGACACTCCTTCGTGAGCCTTGACACTCCTTCGTGAGCCTTGACACTCCTTCGTGAGCCTTGACACTCCTTCGTAGGCCTTGACTCTCCTTCGTAGGCCTTGACACTCCTTCGTGAGCCTTGACACTCCTTCGTGAGCCTTGACACTCCTTCGTAGGCCTTGACACTCCTTCGTAGGCCTTGACACTCCTTCGTGAGCCTTGACACTCCTTCGTGAGCCTTGACACCTTCGTGAGCCTTGACACTCCTTCGTGAGCCTTGACACTCCTTCGTAGGCCTTGACTCTCCTTCGTAGGCCTTGACACTCCTTCGTGAGCCTTGACACTCCTTCGTGAGCCTTGACACTCCTTCGTAGGCCTTGACACTCCTTCGTGAGCATTGACACTCCTTCGTGAGCCTTGACACTCCTTCGTGAGCCTTGACTCTCCTTCGTGAGCCTTGACACTCCTTCGTGAGCCTTGACTCTCCTTCGTGAGCCTTGACACTCCTTCGTGAGCCTTGACACTCCTTCGTGAGCCTTGACACTCCTTCGTGAGCCTTGTCACTCCTTCGTAGGCCTTGACACTCCTTCGTAGGCCTTGACACTCCTTCGTAGGCCTTGGGACTCCTTCGTGAGCCTTGACACTCCTTCGTGAGCCTTGACACTCCTTCGTAGGCCTTGACACTCCTTCGTGAGCCTTGACACTCCTTCGTGAGCCTTGACACTCCTTCGTGAGCCTTGACACTCCTTCGTGAGCCTTGACACTCCTTCGTGAGCCTTGACACTCCTTCGTGAGCCTTGACACTCCTTCGTAGGCCTTGACACTCCTTCGTGAGCCTTGACACTCCTTCGTGAGCCTTGACACTCCTTCGTGAGCCTTGACACTCCTTCGTGAGCCTTGACACTCCTTCGTAGGCCTTGACACTCCTTCGTGAGCCTTGACACTCCTTCGTGAGCCTTGACACTCCTTCGTGAGCCTTGACTCTCCTTCGTGAGCCTTGACACTCCTTCGTGAGCCTTGACTCTCCTTCGTGAGCCTTGACACTCCTTCGTGAGCCTTGACACTCCTTCGTGAGCCTTGACACTCCTTCGTGAGCCTTGTCACTCCTTCGTAGGCCTTGACACTCCTTCGTAGGCCTTGACACTCCTTCGTAGGCCTTGGGACTCCTTCGTGAGCCTTGACACTCCTTCGTAGGCCTTGACACTCCTTCGTAGGCCTTGACACTCCTTCGTGAGCCTTGACACTCCTTCGTGAGCCTTGACACTCCTTCGTAGGCCTTGACACTCCTTCGTAGGCCTTGACACTCCTTCGTGAGCCTTGACACTCCTTCGTGAGCCTTGACACTCCTTCGTGAGCCTTGACACTCCTTCGTGAGCCTTGACACTCCTTCGTGAGCCTTGACACTCCTTCGTGAGCCTTGACACTCCTTCGTAGGCCTTGACACTCCTTCGTGAGCCTTGACACTCCTTCGTGAGCCTTGACACTCCTTCGTGAGCCTTGACACTCCTTCGTGAGCCTTGACACTCCTTCGTAGGCCTTGACACTCCTTCGTGAGCCTTGACACTCCTTCGTAGGCCTTGACACTCCTTCGTGAGCCTTGACACTCCCTCGTAGGCCTTGACACTCCTTCGTGAGCCTTGACACTCCTTCGTAGGCCTTGACACTCCTTCGTGAGCCTTGTCACTCCTTCGTGAGCCTTGACACTCCCTTGTGAGCCTTGACACTCCTTCGTGAGCCTTGACACTCCTTTGTAGGCCTTGACACTCCTTCGTAGGCCTTGACACTCCTTCGTGAGCCTTGACACTCCTTCGTGAGCCTTGACACTCCTTCGTGAGCCTTGACACTCCTTCGTGAGCCTTGACACTCCTTCGTAGGCCTTGACTCTCCTTCGTAGGCCTTGACACTCCTTCGTGAGCCTTGACACTCCTTCGTGAGCCTTGACACTCCTTCGTAGGCCTTGACACTCCTTCGTGAGCCTTGACACTCCTTCGTGAGCCTTGACACTCCTTCGTGAGCCTTGACACTCCTTCGTGAGCCTTGACTCTCCTTCGTGAGCCTTGACACTCCTTCGTGAGCCTTGACTCTCCTTCGTGAGCCTTGACACTCCTTCGTGAGCCCTGACACTCCTTCGTGAGCCTTGACACTCCTTCGTGAGCCTTGTCACTCCTTCGTAGGCCTTGACACTCCTTCGTAGGCCTTGACACTCCTTCGTAGGCCTTGACACTCCTTCGTGAGCCTTGTCACTCCTTCGTAGGCCTTGACACTCCTTCGTGAGCCTTGACACTCCTTCGTGAGCCTTGTCACTCCTTCGTAGGCCTTGACACTCCTTCGTAGGCCTTGACACTCCTTCGTAGGCCTTGGGACTCCTTCGTGAGCCTTGACACTCCTTCGTGAGCCTTGACACTCCTTCGTGAGCCTTGACACTCCTTCGTAGGCGTTGACTCTCCTTCGTAGGCCTTGACACTCCTTCGTGAGCCTTGACACTCCTTCGTGAGCCTTGACACTCCTTCGTAGGCCTTGACACTCCTTCGTGAGCCTTGACACTCCTTCGTGAGCCTTGACACTCCTTCGTGAGCCTTGACACTCCTTCGTAGGCCTTGACACTCCTTCGTGAGCCTTGTCACTCCTTCGTAGGCCTTGACACTCCTTCGTAGGCCTTGACACTCCTTCGTAGGCCTTGGGACTCCTTCGTGAGCCTTGACTCTCCTTCGTAGGCCTTGACACTCCTTCGTAGGCCTTGACACTCCTTCGTGAGCCTTGACACTCCTTCGTGAGCCTTGACACTCCTTCGTGAGCCTTGACACTCCTTCGTGAGCCTTGACTCTCCTTCGTGAGCCTTGACACTCCTTCGTGAGCCTTGACTCTCCTTCGTGAGCCTTGACACTCCTTCGTGAGCCTTGACACTCCTTCGTGAGCCTTGACACTCCTTCGTGAGCCTTGTCACTCCTTCGTAGGCCTTGACACTCCTTCGTAGGCCTTGACACTCCTTCGTAGGCCTTGACACTCCTTCGTGAGCCTTGTCACTCCTTCGTAGGCCTTGACACTCCTTCGTAGGCCTTGACACTCCTTCGTAGGCCTTGGGACTCCTTCGTGAGCCTTGACTCTCCTTCGTGAGCCTTGACACTCCTTCGTGAGCCTTGACACTCCTTCGTGAGCCTTGACACTCCTTCGTAGGCCTTGACACTCCTTCGTGAGCCTTGACACTCCTTCGTGAGCCTTGACACTCCTTCGTAGGCCTTGACACTCCTTCGTAAGCCTTGACACTCCTTCGTGAGCCTTGACACTCCTTCGTGAGCCTTGACACTCCTTCGTGAGCCTTGACACTCCTTCGTGAGCCTTGACACTCCTTCGTGAGCCTTGTCACTCCTTCGTAGGCCTTGACACTCCTTCGTAGGCCTTGACACTCCTTCGTAGGCCTTGGGACTCCTTCGTGAGCCTTGACACTCCTTCGTGAGCCTTGACACTCCTTCGTAGGCCTTGACACTCCTTCGTGAGCCTTGACACTCCTTCGTGAGCCTTGACACTCCTTCGTGAGCCTTGACACTCCTTCGTGAGCCTTGACACTCCTTCGTAGGCCTTGACACTCCTTCGTGAGCCTTGACACTCCTTCGTGAGCCTTGACACTCCTTCGTGAGCCTTGACTCTCCTTCGTGAGCCTTGACACTCCTTCGTGAGCCTTGACTCTCCTTCGTGAGCCTTGACACTCCTTCGTGAGCCTTGACACTCCTTCGTGAGCCTTGACACTCCTTCGTGAGCCTTGTCACTCCTTCGTAGGCCTTGACACTCCTTCGTAGGCCTTGACACTCCTTCGTAGGCCTTGGGACTCCTTCGTGAGCCTTGACACTCCTTCGTAGGCCTTGACACTCCTTCGTAGGCCTTGACACTCCTTCGTGAGCCTTGACACTCCTTCGTGAGCCTTGACACTCCTTCGTAGGCCTTGACACTCCTTCGTAGGCCTTGACACTCCTTCGTGAGCCTTGACACTCCTTCGTGAGCCTTGACACTCCTTCGTGAGCCTTGACACTCCTTCGTGAGCCTTGACACTCCTTCGTGAGCCTTGACACTCCTTCGTGAGCCTTGACACTCCTTCGTGAGCCTTGACACTCCTTCGTGAGCCTTGACACTCCTTCGTGAGCCTTGACTCTCCTTCGTGAGCCTTGACACTCCTTCGTGAGCCTTGACTCTCCTTCGTGAGCCTTGACACTCCTTCGTGAGCCCTGACACTCCTTCGTGAGCCTTGACACTCCTTCGTGAGCCTTGTCACTCCTTCGTAGGCCTTGACACTCCTTCGTAGGCCTTGACACTCCTTCGTAGGCCTTGACACTCCTTCGTGAGCCTTGTCACTCCTTCGTAGGCCTTGACACTCCTTCGTGAGCCTTGACACTCCTTCGTGAGCCTTGTCACTCCTTCGTAGGCCTTGACACTCCTTCGTAGGCCTTGACACTCCTTCGTAGGCCTTGGGACTCCTTCGTGAGCCTTGACACTCCTTCGTGAGCCTTGACACTCCTTCGTGAGCCTTGACACTCCTTCGTAGGCGTTGACTCTCCTTCGTAGGCCTTGACACTCCTTCGTGAGCCTTGACACTCCTTCGTGAGCCTTGACACTCCTTCGTAGGCCTTGACACTCCTTCGTGAGCCTTGACACTCCTTCGTGAGCCTTGACACTCCTTCGTGAGCCTTGACACTCCTTCGTAGGCCTTGACACTCCTTCGTGAGCCTTGTCACTCCTTCGTAGGCCTTGACACTCCTTCGTAGGCCTTGACACTCCTTCGTAGGCCCTGGGACTCCTTCGTGAGCCTTGACTCTCCTTCGTAGGCCTTGACACTCCTTCGTAGGCCTTGACACTCCTTCGTGAGCCTTGACACTCCTTCGTGAGCCTTGACACTCCTTCGTGAGCCTTGACACTCCTTCGTGAGCCTTGACTCTCCTTCGTGAGCCTTGACACTCCTTCGTGAGCCTTGACTCTCCTTCGTGAGCCTTGACACTCCTTCGTGAGCCTTGACACTCCTTCGTGAGCCTTGACACTCCTTCGTGAGCCTTGTCACTCCTTCGTAGGCCTTGACACTCCTTCGTAGGCCTTGACACTCCTTCGTAGGCCTTGACACTCCTTCGTGAGCCTTGTCACTCCTTCGTAGGCCTTGACACTCCTTCGTAGGCCTTGACACTCCTTCGTAGGCCTTGGGACTCCTTCGTGAGCCTTGACTCTCCTTCGTGAGCCTTGACACTCCTTCGTGAGCCTTGACACTCCTTCGTGAGCCTTGACACTCCTTCGTAGGCCTTGACACTCCTTCGTGAGCCTTGACACTCCTTCGTGAGCCTTGACACTCCTTCGTAGGCCTTGACACTCCTTCGTAAGCCTTGACACTCCTTCGTGAGCCTTGACACTCCTTCGTGAGCCTTGACACTCCTTCGTGAGCCTTGACACTCCTTCGTGAGCCTTGACACTCCTTCGTGAGCCTTGTCACTCCTTCGTAGGCCTTGACACTCCTTCGTAGGCCTTGACACTCCTTCGTAGGCCTTGGGACTCCTTCGTGAGCCTTGACACTCCTTCGTGAGCCTTGACACTCCTTCGTAGGCCTTGACACTCCTTCGTGAGCCTTGACACTCCTTCGTGAGCCTTGACACTCCTTCGTGAGCCTTGACACTCCTTCGTGAGCCTTGACACTCCTTCGTAGGCCTTGACACTCCTTCGTGAGCCTTGACACTCCTTCGTGAGCCTTGACACTCCTTCGTGAGCCTTGACTCTCCTTCGTGAGCCTTGACACTCCTTCGTGAGCCTTGACTCTCCTTCGTGAGCCTTGACACTCCTTCGTGAGCCTTGACACTCCTTCGTGAGCCTTGACACTCCTTCGTGAGCCTTGTCACTCCTTCGTAGGCCTTGACACTCCTTCGTAGGCCTTGACACTCCTTCGTAGGCCTTGGGACTCCTTCGTGAGCCTTGACACTCCTTCGTAGGCCTTGACACTCCTTCGTAGGCCTTGACACTCCTTCGTGAGCCTTGACACTCCTTCGTGAGCCTTGACACTCCTTCGTAGGCCTTGACACTCCTTCGTAGGCCTTGACACTCCTTCGTAGGCCTTGACACTCCTTCGTGAGCCTTGACACTCCTTCGTGAGCCTTGACACTCCTTCGTGAGCCTTGTCACTCCTTCGTAGGCCTTGACACTCCTTCGTAGGCCTTGACACTCCTTCGTAGGCCTTGACACTCCTTCGTGAGCCTTGACACTCCTTCGTGAGCCTTGTCACTCCTTCGTAGGCCTTGACACTCCTTCGTAGGCCTTGACACTCCTTCGTAGGCCTTGACACTCCTTCGTGAGCCTTGTCACTCCTTCGTAGGCCTTGACACTCCTTCGTAGGCCTTGACACTCCTTCGTAGGCCTTGGGACTCCTTCGTGAGCCTTGACTCTCCTTCGTGAGCCTTGACACTCCTTCGTGAGCCTTGACACTCCTTCGTGAGCCTTGACACTCCTTCGTAGGCCTTGACACTCCTTCGTGAGCCTTGACACTCCTTCGTGAGCCTTGACACTCCTTCGTAGGCCTTGACACTCCTTCGTAAGCCTTGACACTCCTTCGTGAGCCTTGACACTCCTTCGTGAGCCTTGACACTCCTTCGTGAGCCTTGACACTCCTTCGTGAGCCTTGACACTCCTTCGTGAGCCTTGTCACTCCTTCGTAGGCCTTGACACTCCTTCGTAGGCCTTGACACTCCTTCGTAGGCCTTGACACTCCTTCGTGAGCCTTGACTCTCCTTCGTGAGCCTTGACACTCCTTCGTGAGCCTTGACTCTCCTTCGTGAGCCTTGACACTCCTTCGTGAGCCTTGACACTCCTTCGTGAGCCTTGACACTCCTTCGTGAGCCTTGACACTCCTTCGTGAGCCTTGACACTCCTTCGTAGGCCTTGACACTCCTTCGTGAGCCTTGACACTCCTTCGTAAGCCTTGACACTCCTTCGTGAGCCTTGACACTCCTTCGTGAGCCTTGACACTCCTTCGTGAGCCTTGACACTCCTTCGTGAGCCTTGACACTCCTTCGTGAGCCTTGTCACTCCTTCGTAGGCCTTGACACTCCTTCGTAGGCCTTGACACTCCTTCGTAGGCCTTGGGACTCCTTCGTGAGCCTTGACACTCCTTCGTGAGCCTTGACACTCCTTCGTAGGCCTTGACACTCCTTCGTGAGCCTTGACACTCCTTCGTGAGCCTTGACACTCCTTCGTGAGCCTTGACACTCCTTCGTGAGCCTTGACACTCCTTCGTAGGCCTTGACACTCCTTCGTGAGCCTTGACACTCCTTCGTGAGCCTTGACACTCCTTCGTGAGCCTTGACTCTCCTTCGTGAGCCTTGACACTCCTTCGTGAGCCTTGACTCTCCTTCGTGAGCCTTGACACTCCTTCGTGAGCCTTGACACTCCTTCGTGAGCCTCGACACTCCTTCGTGAGCCTTGTCACTCCTTCGTAGGCCTTGACACTCCTTCGTAGGCCTTGACACTCCTTCGTAGGCCTTGGGACTCCTTCGTGAGCCTTGACACTCCTTCGTAGGCCTTGACACTCCTTCGTAGGCCTTGACACTCCTTCGTGAGCCTTGACACTCCTTCGTGAGCCTTGACACTCCTTCGTAGGCCTTGACACTCCTTCGTAGGCCTTGACACTCCTTCGTAGGCCTTGACACTCCTTCGTGAGCCTTGACACTCCTTCGTGAGCCTTGACACTCCTTCGTGAGCCTTGACACTCCTTCGTGAGCCTTGTCACTCCTTCGTAGGCCTTGACACTCCTTCGTAGGCCTTGACACTCCTTCGTAGGCCTTGACACTCCTTCGTGAGCCTTGTCACTCCTTCGTAGGCCTTGACACTCCTTCGTAGGCCTTGACACTCCTTCGTAGGCCTTGGGACTCCTTCGTGAGCCTTGACTCTCCTTCGTGAGCCTTGACACTCCTTCGTGAGCCTTGACACTCCTTCGTGAGCCTTGACACTCCTTCGTAGGCCTTGACACTCCTTCGTGAGCCTTGACACTCCTTCGTGAGCCTTGACACTCCTTCGTAGGCCTTGACACTCCTTCGTAAGCCTTGACACTCCTTCGTGAGCCTTGACACTCCTTCGTGAGCCTTGACACTCCTTCGTGAGCCTTGACACTCCTTCGTGAGCCTTGACACTCCTTCGTGAGCCTTGTCACTCCTTCGTAGGCCTTGACACTCCTTCGTAGGCCTTGACACTCCTTCGTAGGCCTTGACACTCCTTCGTGAGCCTTGACTCTCCTTCGTGAGCCTTGACACTCCTTCGTGAGCCTTGACTCTCCTTCGTGAGCCTTGACACTCCTTCGTGAGCCTTGACACTCCTTCGTGAGCCTTGACACTCCTTCGTGAGCCTTGACACTCCTTCGTGAGCCTTGACACTCCTTCGTAGGCCTTGACACTCCTTCGTGAGCCTTGACACTCCTTCGTGAGCCTTGACACTCCTTCGTAGGCCTTGACACTCCTTCGTAAGCCTTGACACTCCTTCGTGAGCCTTGACACTCCTTCGTGAGCCTTGACACTCCTTCGTGAGCCTTGACACTCCTTCGTGAGCCTTGACACTCCTTCGTGAGCCTTGTCACTCCTTCGTAGGCCTTGACACTCCTTCGTAGGCCTTGACACTCCTTCGTAGGCCTTGGGACTCCTTCGTGAGCCTTGACACTCCTTCGTGAGCCTTGACACTCCTTCGTAGGCCTTGACACTCCTTCGTGAGCCTTGACACTCCTTCGTGAGCCTTGACACTCCTTCGTGAGCCTTGACACTCCTTCGTGAGCCTTGACACTCCTTCGTAGGCCTTGACACTCCTTCGTGAGCCTTGACACTCCTTCGTGAGCCTTGACACTCCTTCGTGAGCCTTGACTCTCCTTCGTGAGCCTTGACACTCCTTCGTGAGCCTTGACTCTCCTTCGTGAGCCTTGACACTCCTTCGTGAGCCTTGACACTCCTTCGTGAGCCTTGACACTCCTTCGTGAGCCTTGTCACTCCTTCGTAGGCCTTGACACTCCTTCGTAGGCCTTGACACTCCTTCGTAGGCCTTGGGACTCCTTCGTGAGCCTTGACACTCCTTCGTAGGCCTTGACACTCCTTCGTAGGCCTTGACACTCCTTCGTGAGCCTTGACACTCCTTCGTGAGCCTTGACACTCCTTCGTAGGCCTTGACACTCCTTCGTAGGCCTTGACACTCCTTCGTGAGCCTTGACACTCCTTCGTGAGCCTTGACACTCCTTCGTGAGCCTTGACACTCCTTCGTGAGCCTTGACACTCCTTCGTGAGCCTTGACACTCCTTCGTGAGCCTTGACACTCCTTCGTAGGCCTTGACACTCCTTCGTGAACCTTGACACTCCTTCGTGAGCCTTGACACTCCTTCGTGAGCCTTGACACTCCTTCGTGAGCCTTGACACTCCTTCGTAGGCCTTGACACTCCTTCGTGAGCCTTGACACTCCTTCGTAGGCCTTGACACTCCTTCGTGAGCCTTGACACTCCCTCGTAGGCCTTGACACTCCTTCGTGAGCCTTGACACTCCTTCGTAGGCCTTGACACTCCTTCGTGAGCCTTGTCACTCCTTCGTGAGCCTTGACACTCCTTCGTGAGCCTTGACACTCCTTCGTGAGCCTTGACACTCCTTTGTAGGCCTTGACACTCCTTCGTAGGCCTTGACACTCCTTCGTGAGCCTTGACACTCCTTCGTGAGCCTTGACACTCCTTCGTGAGCCTTGACACTCCTTCGTGAGCCTTGACACTCCTTCGTAGGCCTTGACTCTCCTTCGTAGGCCTTGACACTCCTTCGTGAGCCTTGACACTCCTTCGTGAGCCTTGACACTCCTTCGTAGGCCTTGACACTCCTTCGTGAGCCTTGACACTCCTTCGTGAGCCTTGACACTCCTTCGTGAGCCTTGACACTCCTTCGTGAGCCTTGACTCTCCTTCGTGAGCCTTGACACTCCTTCGTGAGCCTTGACTCTCCTTCGTGAGCCTTGACACTCCTTCGTGAGCCTTGACACTCCTTCGTGAGCCTTGACACTCCTTCGTGAGCCTTGTCACTCCTTCGTAGGCCTTGACACTCCTTCGTAGGCCTTGACACTCCTTCGTAGGCCTTGACACTCCTTCGTGAGCCTTGTCACTCCTTCGTAGGCCTTGACACTCCTTCGTGAGCCTTGACACTCCTTCGTGAGCCTTGTCACTCCTTCGTAGGCCTTGACACTCCTTCGTAGGCCTTGACACTCCTTCGTAGGCCTTGGGACTCCTTCGTGAGCCTTGACACTCCTTCGTGAGCCTTGACACTCCTTCGTGAGCCTTGACACTCCTTCGTAGGCGTTGACTCTCCTTCGTAGGCCTTGACACTCCTTCGTGAGCCTTGACACTCCTTCGTGAGCCTTGACACTCCTTCGTGAGCCTTGACACTCCTTCGTAGGCCTTGACACTCCTTCGTGAGCCTTGACACTCCTTCGTGAGCCTTGACACTCCTTCGTGAGCCTTGACACTCCTTCGTAGGCCTTGACACTCCTTCGTGAGCCTTGTCACTCCTTCGTAGGCCTTGACACTCCTTCGTAGGCCTTGACACTCCTTCGTAGGCCTTGGGACTCCTTCGTGAGCCTTGACTCTCCTTCGTAGGCCTTGACACTCCTTCGTAGGCCTTGACACTCCTTCGTGAGCCTTGACACTCCTTCGTGAGCCTTGACACTCCTTCGTGAGCCTTGACACTCCTTCGTGAGCCTTGACTCTCCTTCGTGAGCCTTGACACTCCTTCGTGAGCCTTGACTCTCCTTCGTGAGCCTTGACACTCCTTCGTGAGCCTTGACACTCCTTCGTGAGCCTTGACACTCCTTCGTGAGCCTTGTCACTCCTTCGTAGGCCTTGACACTCCTTCGTAGGCCTTGACACTCCTTCGTAGGCCTTGACACTCCTTCGTGAGCCTTGTCACTCCTTCGTAGGCCTTGACACTCCTTCGTAGGCCTTGACACTCCTTCGTAGGCCTTGGGACTCCTTCGTGAGCCTTGACTCTCCTTCGTGAGCCTTGACACTCCTTCGTGAGCCTTGACACTCCTTCGTAGGCCTTGACACTCCTTCGTGAGCCTTGACACTCCTTCGTGAGCCTTGACACTCCTTCGTAGGCCTTGACACTCCTTCGTAAGCCTTGACACTCCTTCGTGAGCCTTGACACTCCTTCGTGAGCCTTGACACTCCTTCGTGAGCCTTGACACTCCTTCGTGAGCCTTGACACTCCTTCGTGAGCCTTGTCACTCCTTCGTAGGCCTTGACACTCCTTCGTAGGCCTTGACACTCCTTCGTAGGCCTTGGGACTCCTTCGTGAGCCTTGACACTCCTTCGTGAGCCTTGACACTCCTTCGTGAGCCTTGACACTCCTTCGTAGGCCTTGACACTCCTTCGTGAGCCTTGTCACTCCTTCGTAGGCCTTGACACTCCTTCGTAGGCCTTGACACTCCTTCGTAGGCCTTGGGACTCCTTCGTGAGCCTTGACACTCCTTCGTGAGCCTTGACACTCCTTCGTGAGCCTTGACACTCCTTCGTAGGCCTTGACACTCCTTCGTGAGCCTTGTCACTCCTTCGTAGGCCTTGACTCTCCTTCGTAGGCCTTGACACTCCTTCGTGAGCCTTGACACTCCTTCGTGAGCCTTGACACTCCTTCGTGAGCCTTGACACTCCTTCGTAGGCCTTGACACTCCTTCGTGAGCCTTGGCACTCCTTCGTGAGCCTTGACACTCCTTCGTAGGCCTTGACACTCCTTCGTAGGCCTTGACACTCCTTCGTGAGCCTTGACACTCCTTCGTGAGCCTTGACACTCCTTCGTGAGCTTTGACACTCCTTCGTGAGCCTTGACACTCCTTCGTGAGCCTTGACACTCCTTCGTGAGCCTTGACACTCCTTCGTAGGCCTTGACTCTCCTTCGTAGGCCTTGACACTCCTTCGTGAGCCTTGACACTCCTTCGTGAGCCTTGACACTCCTTCGTAGGCGTTGACTCTCCTTCGTAGGCCTTGACACTCCTTCGTGAGCCTTGTCACTCCTTCGTGGGCCTTGACTCTCCTTCGTAGGCCTTGACACTCCTTCGTGAGCCTTGACACTCCTTCGTGAGCCTTGACACTCCTTCGTAGGCCTTGACACTCCTTCGTGAGCCTTGACACTCCTTCGTGAGCCTTGACAGTCCTTCGTGAGCCTTGACACTCCTTCGTAGCCCTTGACACTCCTTCGTGAGCCTTGTCACTCCTTCGTAGGCCTTGACACTCCTCTTCGTAGGCCTTGACACTCCTTCGTAGGCCTTGGGACTCCTTCGTGAGCCTTGACTCTCCTTCGTAGGCCTTGACACTCCTTCGTAGGCCTTGACACTCCTTCGTGAGCCTTGACACTCCTTCGTGAGCCTTGACACTCCTTCGTGAGCCTTGACACTCCTTCGTGAGCCTTGACTATCCTTCGTGAGCCTTGACACTCCTTCGTAGGCCTTGACACTCCTTCGTGAGCCTTGACACTCCTTCGTGAGCCTTGACACTCCTTCGTAGGCCTTGACACTCCTTCGTAAGCCTTGACACTCCTTCGTGAGCCTTGACACTCCTTCGTGAGCCTTGACACTCCTTCGTGAGCCTTGACACTCCTTCGTGAGCCTTGACACTCCTTCGTGAGCCTTGTCACTCCTTCGTAGGCCTTGACACTCCTTCGTAGGCCTTGACACTCCTTCGTAGGCCTTGGGACTCCTTCGTGAGCCTTGACACTCCTTCGTGAGCCTTGACACTCCTTCGTGAGCCTTGACACTCCTTCGTAGGCCTTGACACTCCTTCGTGAGCCTTGTCACTCCTTCGTAGGCCTTGACACTCCTTCGTAGGCCTTGACACTCCTTCGTAGGCCTTGGGACTCCTTCGTGAGCCTTGACACTCCTTCGTGAGCCTTGACACTCCTTCGTGAGCCTTGACACTCCTTCGTAGGCCTTGACACTCCTTCGTGAGCCTTGTCACTCCTTCGTAGGCCTTGACTCTCCTTCGTAGGCCTTGACACTCCTTCGTGAGCCTTGACACTCCTTCGTGAGCCTTGACACTCCTTCGTAGGCGTTGACACTCCTTCGTAGGCCTTGACACTCCTTCGTGAGCCTTGTCACTCCTTCGTGGGCCTTGACTCTCCTTCGTAGGCCTTGACACTCCTTCGTGAGCCTTGACACTCCTTCGTGAGCCTTGACACTCCTTCGTAGGCCTTGACTCTCCTTCGTAGGCCTTGACACTCCTTCGTGAGCCTTGACACTCCTTCGTGAGCCTTGACACTCCTTCGTAGGCCTTGACACTCCTTCGTGAGCCTTGACACTCCTTCGTGAGCCTTGACACTCCTTCGTGAGCCTTGACACTCCTTCGTGAGCCTTGACTCTCCTTCGTGAGCCTTGACACTCCTTCGTGAGCCTTGACTCTCCTTCGTGAGCCTTGACACTCCTTCGTGAGCCTTGACACTCCTTCGTGAGCCTTGACACTCCTTCGTGAGCCTTGTCACTCCTTCGTAGGCCTTGACACTCCTTCGTAGGCCTTGACACTCCTTCGTAGGCCTTGGGACTCCTTCGTGAGCCTTGACACTCCTTCGTGAGCCTTGACACTCCTTCGTGAGCCTTGACACTCCTTCGTAGGCGTTGACTCTCCTTCGTAGGCCTTGACACTCCTTCGTGAGCCTTGACACTCCTTCGTGAGCCTTGACACTCCTTCGTAGGCCTTGACACTCCTTCGTGAGCCTTGACACTCCTTCGTGAGCCTTGACAGTCCTTCGTGAGCCTTGACACTCCTTCGTAGGCCTTGACACTCCTTCGTGAGCCTTGTCACTCCTTCGTAGGCCTTGACACTCCTCTTCGTAGGCCTTGACACTCCTTCGTAGGCCTTGGGACTCCTTCGTGAGCCTTGACTCTCCTTCGTAGGCCTTGACACTCCTTCGTAGGCCTTGACACTCCTTCGTGAGCCTTGACACTCCTTCGTGAGCCTTGACACTCCTTCGTGAGCCTTGACACTCCTTCGTGAGCCTTGACTATCCTTCGTGAGCCTTGACACTCCTTCGTAGGCCTTGACACTCCTTCGTGAGCCTTGACACTCCTTCGTGAGCCTTGACACTCCTTCGTAGGCCTTGACACTCCTTCGTAAGCCTTGACACTCCTTCGTGAGCCTTGACACTCCTTCGTGAGCCTTGACACTCCTTCGTGAGCCTTGACACTCCTTCGTGAGCCTTGACACTCCTTCGTGAGCCTTGTCACTCCTTCGTAGGCCTTGACACTCCTTCGTAGGCCTTGACACTCCTTCGTAGGCCTTGGGACTCCTTCGTGAGCCTTGACACTCCTTCGTGAGCCTTGACACTCCTTCGTGAGCCTTGACACTCCTTCGTAGGCCTTGACACTCCTTCGTGAGCCTTGTCACTCCTTCGTAGGCCTTGACACTCCTTCGTAGGCCTTGACACTCCTTCGTAGGCCTTGGGACTCCTTCGTGAGCCTTGACACTCCTTCGTGAGCCTTGACACTCCTTCGTGAGCCTTGACACTCCTTCGTAGGCCTTGACACTCCTTCGTGAGCCTTGTCACTCCTTCGTAGGCCTTGACTCTCCTTCGTAGGCCTTGACACTCCTTCGTGAGCCTTGACACTCCTTCGTGAGCCTTGACACTCCTTCGTAGGCGTTGACTCTCCTTCGTAGGCCTTGACACTCCTTCGTGAGCCTTGACACTCCTTCGTGAGCTTTGACACTCCTTCGTAGGCCTTGACACTCCTTCGTGAGCCTTGACACTCCTTCGTGAGCCTTGACAGTCCTTCGTGAGCCTTGACACTCCTTCGTAGGCCTTGACACTCCTTCGTGAGCCTTGTCACTCCTTCGTAGGCCTTGACACTCCTTCGTAGGCCTTGACACTCCTTCGTAGGCCTTGGGACTCCTTCGTGAGCCTTGACTCTCCTTCGTAGGCCTTGACACTCCTTCGTAGGCCTTGACACTCCTTCGTGAGCCTTGACACTCCTTCGTGAGCCTTGACACTCCTTCGTGAGCCTTGACACTCCTTCGTGAGCCTTGACTATCCTTCGTGAGCCTTGACACTCCTTCGTAGGCCTTGACACTCCTTCGTGAGCCTTGACACTCCTTCGTGAGCCTTGACACTCCTTCGTAGGCCTTGACACTCCTTCGTAAGCCTTGACACTCCTTCGTGAGCCTTGACACTCCTTCGTGAGCCTTGACACTCCTTCGTGAGCCTTGTCACTCCTTCGTAGGCCTTGACACTCCTTCGTAGGCCTTGACACTCCTTCGTAGGCCTTGGGACTCCTTCGTGAGCCTTGACACTCCTTCGTGAGCCTTGACACTCCTTCGTGAGCCTTGACACTCCTTCGTGAGCCTTGACTATCCTTCGTGAGCCTTGACACTCCTTCGTAGGCCTTGACACTCCTTCGTGAGCCTTGACACTCCTTCGTGAGCCTTGACACTCCTTCGTAGGCCTTGACACTCCTTCGTAAGCCTTGACACTCCTTCGTGAGCCTTGACACTCCTTCGTGAGCCTTGACACTCCTTCGTGAGCCTTGTCACTCCTTCGTAGGCCTTGACACTCCTTCGTAGGCCTTGACACTCCTTCGTAGGCCTTGGGACTCCTTCGTGAGCCTTGACACTCCTTCGTGAGCCTTGACACTCCTTCGTGAGCCTTGACACTCCTTCCTAGGCCTTGACACTCCTTCGTGAGCCTTGTCACTCCTTCGTAGGCCTTGACACTCCTTCGTAGGCCTTGACACTCCTTCGTAGGCCTTGGGACTCCTTCGTGAGCCTTGACACTCCTTCGTGAGCCTTGACACTCCTTCGTGAGCCTTGACACTCCTTCGTAGGCCTTGAAGCAGTGGTATCAACGCAGAGTACTCCTTCGTAGGCCTTGACTCTCCTTCGTAGGCCTTGACACTCCTTCGTGAGCCTTGACACTCCTTCGTGAGCTTTGACACTCCTTCGTGAGCCTTGACACTCCTTCGTAGGCCTTGACACTCCTTCGTGAGCCTTGGCACTCCTTCGTGAGCCTTGACACTCCTTCGTAGGCCTTGACACTCCTTCGTAGGCCTTGACACTCCTTCGTGAGCCTTGACACTCCTTCGTGAGCCTTGACACTCCTTCGTGAGCCTTGACACTCCTTCGTGAGCCTTGACACTCCTTCGCGAGCCTTGACACTCCTTCGTAGGCCTTGACTCTCCTTCGTAGGCCTTGACACTCCTTCGTGAGCCTTGACACTCCTTCGTGAGCCTTGACACTCCTTCGTAGGCCTTGACACTCCTTCGTAGGCCTTGACACTCCTTCGTGAGCCTTGACACTCCTTCGTGAGCCTTGACACTCCTTCGTGAGCCTTGACACTCCTTCGTGAGCCTTGACACTCCTTCGTAGGCCTTGACTCTCCTTCGTAGGCCTTGACACTCCTTCGTGAGCCTTGACACTCCTTCGTGAGCCTTGACACTCCTTCGTAGGCCTTGACACTCCTTCGTGAGCCTTGACACTCCTTCGTGAGCCTTGACACTCCTTCGTGAGCCTTGACTCTCCTTCGTGAGCCTTGACACTCCTTCGTGAGCCTTGACTCTCCTTCGTGAGCCTTGACACTCCTTCGTGAGCCTTGACACTCCTTCGTGAGCCTTGACACTCCTTCGTAGCCTTGTCACTCCTTCGTAGGCCTTGACACTCCTTCGTAGGCCTTGACACTCCTTCGTAGGCCTTGGGACTCCTTCGTGAGCCTTGACACTCCTTCGTGAGCCTTGACACTCCTTCGTGAGCCTTGACACTCCTTCGTAGGCGTTGACTCTCCTTCGTAGGCCTTGACACTCCTTCGTGAGCCTTGACACTCCTTCGTGAGCCTTGACACTCCTTCGTAGGCCTTGACACTCCTTCGTGAGCCTTGACACTCCTTCGTGAGCCTTGACACTCCTTCGTGAGCCTTGACACTCCTTCGTAGGCCTTGACACTCCTTCGTGAGCCTTGTCACTCCTTCGTAGGCCTTGACACTCCTTCGTAGGCCTTGACACTCCTTCGTAGGCCTTGGGACTCCTTCGTGAGCCTTGACTCTCCTTCGTGAGCCTTGACGCTCCTTCGTGAGCCTTGACACTCCTTCGTGAGCCTTGACACTCCTTCGTAGGCCTTGACACTCCTTCGTGAGCCTTGACACTCCTTCGTGAGCCTTGACACTCCTTCGTAGGCCTTGACACTCCTTCGTAGGCCTTGACACTCCTTCGTGAGCCTTGACACTCCTTCGTGAGCCTTGACACTCCTTCGTGAGCCTTGACACTCCTTCGTGAGCCTTGACACTCCTTCGTGAGCCTTGACACTCCTTCGTGAGCCTTGACACTCCTTCGTAGGCCTTGACACTCCTTCGTGAGCCTTGACACTCCTTCGTGAGCCTTGACACTCCTTCGTGAGCCTTGACACTCCTTCGTGAGCCTTGACACTCCTTCGTAGGCCTTGACACTCCTTCGTGAGCCTTGACACTCCTTCGTAGGCCTTGACACTCCTTCGTGAGCCTTGACACTCCCTCGTAGGCCTTGACACTCCTTCGTGAGCCTTGACACTCCTTCGTAGGCCTTGACACTCCTTCGTGAGCCTTGTCACTCCTTCGTAGGCATTGACACTCCTTCGTAGGCCTTGACACTCCTTCGTAGGCCTTGGGACTCCTTCGTGAGCCTTGACACTCCTTCGTGAGCCTTGACACTCCTTCGTGAGCCTTGACACTCCTTCGTAGGCCTTGACACTCCTTCGTGAGCCTTGTCACTCCTTCGTAGGCCTTGACACTCCTTCGTAGGCCTTGACACTCCTTCGTAGGCCTTGGGACTCCTTCGTGAGCCTTGACACTCCTTCGTGAGCCTTGACACTCCTTCGTGAGCCTTGACACTCCTTCGTAGGCCTTGACACTCCTTCGTGAGCCTTGACACTCCTTCGTAGGCCTTGACACTCCTTCGTGAGCCTTGACACTCCTTCGTGAGCCTTGACACTCCTTCGTAGGCCTTGACTCTCCTTCGTAGGCATTGACACTCCTTCGTAGGCCTTGGGACTCCTTCGTGAGCCTTGACACTCCTTCGTGAGCCTTGACACTCCTTCGTGAGCCTTGACACTCCTTCGTAGGCCTTGACACTCCTTCGTGAGCCTTGTCACTCCTTCGTAGGCCTTGACACTCCTTCGTAGGCCTTGACACTCCTTCGTAGGCCTTGGGACTCCTTCGTGAGCCTTGACTCTCCTTCGTGAGCCTTGACACTCCTTCGTGAGCCTTGACACTCCTTCGTGAGCCTTGACACTCCTTCGTGAGCCTTGACACTCCTTCGTGAGCCTTGTCACTCCTTCGTAGGCCTTGACACTCCTTCGTGAGCCTTGTCACTCCTTCGTAGGCCTTGACACTCCTTCGTAGGCCTTGACACTCCTTCGTGAGCCTTGACACTCCTTCGTAGGCCTTGACACTCCTTCGTGAGCCTTGTCACTCCTTCGTAGGCCTTGACACTCCTTCGTGAGCCTTGACACTCCTTCGTGAGCCTTGACACTCCTTCGTGAGCCTTGTCACTCCTTCGTAGGCCTTGACACTCCTTCGTAGGCCTTGACACTCCTTCGTAGGCCTTGGGACTCCTTCGTGAGCCTTGACACTCCTTCGTGAGCCTTGACACTCCTTCGTGAGCCTTGACACTCCTTCGTAGGCCTTGACACTCCTTCGTAGGCCTTGGGACTCCTTCGTGAGCCTTGACACTCCTTCGTGAGCCTTGACACTCCTTCGTGAGCCTTGACACTCCTTCGTAGGCCTTGACACTCCTTCGTGAGCCTTGTCACTCCTTCGTAGGCCTTGACACTCCTTCGTAGGCCTTGACCCTCCTTCGTAGGCCTTGGGACTCCTTCGTGAGCCTTGACTCTCCTTCGTGAGCCTTGACACTCCTTCGTGAGCCTTGACACTCCTTCGTGAGCCTTGACACTCCTTCGTGAGCCTTGACACTCCTTCGTGAGCCTTGTCACTCCTTCGTAGGCCTTGACACTCCTTCGTGAGCCTTGTCACTCCTTCGTAGGCCTTGACACTCCTTCGTAGGCCTTGACACTCCTTCGTGAGCCTTGACACTCCTTCGTAGGCCTTGACACTCCTTCGTGAGCCTTGTCACTCCTTCGTAGGCCTTGACACTCCTTCGTAGGCCTTGACACTCCTTCGTAGGCCTTGGGACTCCTTCGTGAGCCTTGACACTCCTTCGTGAGCCTTGACACTCCTTCGTAAGCCTTGACACTCCTTCGTGAGCCTTGTCACTCCTTCGTAGGCCTTGACTCTCCTTCGTAGGCCTTGACACTCCTTCGTGAGCCTTGACACTCCTTCGTGAGCCTTGACACTCCTTCGTGAGCCTTGTCACTCCTTCGTAGGCCTTGACACTCCTTCGTAGGCCTTGACACTCCTTCGTAGGCCTTGGGACTCCTTCGTGAGCCTTGACACTCCTTCGTGAGCCTTGACACTCCTTCGTGAGCCTTGACACTCCTTCGTAGGCCTTGACACTCCTTCGTGAGCCTTGTCACTCCTTCGTAGGCCTTGACACTCCTTCGTAGGCCTTGACTCTCCTTCGTAGGCCTTGACACTCCTTCGTGAGCCTTGACACTCCTTCGTGAGCCTTGACACTCCTTCGTGAGCCTTGACACTCCTTCGTAGGCCTTGACACTCCTTCGTGAGCCTTGGCACTCCTTCGTGAGCCTTGACACTCCTTCGTAGGCCTTGACACTCCTTCGTAGGCCTTGACACTCCTTCGTGAGCCTTGACACTCCTTCGTGAGCCTTGACACTCCTTCGTGAGCCTTGACACTCCTTCGTGAGCCTTGACACTCCTTCGCGAGCCTTGACACTCCTTCGTAGGCCTTGACTCTCCTTCGTAGGCCTTGACACTCCTTCGTGAGCCTTGACACTCCTCGTGAGCCTTGACACTCCTTCGTAGGCCTTGACACTCCTTCGTAGGCCTTGACACTCCTTCGTGAGCCTTGACACTCCTTCGTGAGCCTTGACACTCCTTCGTGAGCCTTGACACTCCTTCGTGAGCCTTGACACTCCTTCGTAGGCCTTGACTCTCCTTCGTAGGCCTTGACACTCCTTCGTGAGCCTTGACACTCCTTCGTGAGCCTTGACACTCCTTCGTAGGCCTTGACACTCCTTCGTGAGCCTTGACACTCCTTCGTGAGCCTTGACACTCCTTCGTGAGCCTTGACTCTCCTTCGTGAGCCTTGACACTCCTTCGTGAGCCTTGACTCTCCTTCGTGAGCCTTGACACTCCTTCGTGAGCCTTGACACTCCTTCGTGAGCCTTGACACTCCTTCGTGAGCCTTGTCACTCCTTCGTAGGCCTTGACACTCCTTCGTAGGCCTTGACACTCCTTCGTAGGCCTTGGGACTCCTTCGTGAGCCTTGACACTCCTTCGTGAGCCTTGACACTCCTTCGTGAGCCTTGACACTCCTTCGTAGGCGTTGACTCTCCTTCGTAGGCCTTGACACTCCTTCGTGAGCCTTGACACTCCTTCGTGAGCCTTGACACTCCTTCGTAGGCCTTGACACTCCTTCGTGAGCCTTGACACTCCTTCGTGAGCCTTGACACTCCTTCGTGAGCCTTGACACTCCTTCGTAGGCCTTGACACTCCTTCGTGAGCCTTGTCACTCCTTCGTAGGCCTTGACACTCCTTCGTAGGCCTTGACACTCCTTCGTAGGCCTTGGGACTCCTTCGTGAGCCTTGACTCTCCTTCGTGAGCCTTGACGCTCCTTCGTGAGCCTTGACACTCCTTCGTGAGCCTTGACACTCCTTCGTAGGCCTTGACACTCCTTCGTGAGCCTTGACACTCCTTCGTGAGCCTTGACACTCCTTCGTAGGCCTTGACACTCCTTCGTAGGCCTTGACACTCCTTCGTGAGCCTTGACACTCCTTCGTGAGCCTTGACACTCCTTCGTGAGCCTTGACACTCCTTCGTGAGCCTTGACACTCCTTCGTGAGCCTTGACACTCCTTCGTGAGCCTTGACACTCCTTCGTGAGCCTTGACACTCCTTCGTGAGCCTTGACACTCCTTCGTGAGCCTTGACACTCCTTCGTAGGCCTTGACACTCCTTCGTGAGCCTTGACACTCCTTCGTAGGCCTTGACACTCCTTCGTGAGCCTTGACACTCCCTCGTAGGCCTTGACACTCCTTCGTGAGCCTTGACACTCCTTCGTAGGCCTTGACACTCCTTCGTGAGCCTTGTCACTCCTTCGTAGGCATTGACACTCCTTCGTAGGCCTTGACACTCCTTCGTAGGCCTTGGGACTCCTTCGTGAGCCTTGACACTCCTTCGTGAGCCTTGACACTCCTTCGTGAGCCTTGACACTCCTTCGTAGGCCTTGACACTCCTTCGTGAGCCTTGTCACTCCTTCGTAGGCCTTGACACTCCTTCGTAGGCCTTGACACTCCTTCGTAGGCCTTGGGACTCCTTCGTGAGCCTTGACACTCCTTCGTGAGCCTTGACACTCCTTCGTAGGCCTTGACACTCCTTCGTGAGCCTTGACACTCCTTCGTAGGCCTTGACACTCCTTCGTGAGCCTTGACACTCCTTCGTGAGCCTTGACACTCCTTCGTAGGCCTTGACTCTCCTTCGTAGGCATTGACACTCCTTCGTAGGCCTTGGGACTCCTTCGTGAGCCTTGACACTCCTTCGTGAGCCTTGACACTCCTTCGTGAGCCTTGACACTCCTTCGTAGGCCTTGACACTCCTTCGTGAGCCTTGTCACTCCTTCGTAGGCCTTGACACTCCTTCGTAGGCCTTGACACTCCTTCGTAGGCCTTGGGACTCCTTCGTGAGCCTTGACTCTCCTTCGTGAGCCTTGACACTCCTTCGTGAGCCTTGACACTCCTTCGTGAGCCTTGACACTCCTTCGTGAGCCTTGACACTCCTTCGTGAGCCTTGTCACTCCTTCGTAGGCCTTGACACTCCTTCGTGAGCCTTGTCACTCCTTCGTAGGCCTTGACACTCCTTCGTAGGCCTTGACACTCCTTCGTGAGCCTTGACACTCCTTCGTAGGCCTTGACACTCCTTCGTGAGCCTTGTCACTCCTTCGTAGGCCTTGACACTCCTTCGTAGGCCTTGACACTCCTTCGTAGGCCTTGGGACTCCTTCGTGAGCCTTGACACTCCTTCGTGAGCCTTGACACTCCTTCGTAGGCCTTGACACTCCTTCGTGAGCCTTGTCACTCCTTCGTAGGCCTTGACTCTCCTTCGTAGGCCTTGACACTCCTTCGTGAGCCTTGACACTCCTTCGTGAGCCTTGACACTCCTTCGTGAGCCTTGTCACTCCTTCGTAGGCCTTGACACTCCTTCGTAGGCCTTGACACTCCTTCGTAGGCCTTGGGACTCCTTCGTGAGCCTTGACACTCCTTCGTGAGCCTTGACACTCCTTCGTGAGCCTTGACACTCCTTCGTAGGCCTTGACACTCCTTCGTGAGCCTTGTCACTCCTTCGTAGGCCTTGACACTCCTTCGTAGGCCTTGACACTCCTTCGTAGGCCTTGGGACTCCTTCGTGAGCCTTGACACTCCTTCGTGAGCCTTGACACTCCTTCGTGAGCCTTGACACTTCTTCGTAGGCCTTGACACTCCTTCGTGAGCCTTGACACTCCTTCGTAGGCCTTGACACTCCTTCGTGAGCCTTGACACTCCTTCGTGAGCCTTGACACTCCTTCGTAGGCCTTGACTCTCCTTCGTAGGCATTGACACTCCTTCGTAGGCCTTGGGACTCCTTCGTGAGCCTTGACACTCCTTCGTGAGCCTTGACACTCCTTCGTGAGCCTTGACATTCCTTCGTAGGCCTTGACACTCCTTCGTGAGCCTTGTCACTCCTTCGTAGGCCTTGACACTCCTTCGTAGGCCTTGACACTCCTTCGTAGGCCTTGGGACTCCTTCGTGAGCCTTGACTCTCCTTCGTGAGCCTTGACACTCCTTCGTGAGCCTTGACACTCCTTCGTGAGCCTTGACACTCCTTCGTGAGCCTTGACACTCCTTCGTGAGCCTTGTCACTCCTTCGTAGGCCTTGACACTCCTTCGTGAGCCTTGTCACTCCTTCGTAGGCCTTGACACTCCTTCGTAGGCCTTGACACTCCTTCGTAGGCCTTGACACTCCTTCGTGAGCCTTGACACTCCTTCGTAGGCCTTGACACTCCTTCGTGAGCCTTGTCACTCCTTCGTAGGCCTTGACACTCCTTCGTAGGCCTTGACACTCCTTCGTAGGCATTGGGACTCCTTCGTGAGCCTTGACACTCCTTCGTGAGCCTTGACACTCCTTCGTGAGCCTTGACACTCCTTCGTAGGCCTTGACACTCCTTCGTGAGCCTTGTCACTCCTTCGTAGGCCTTGACACTCCTTCGTGAGCCTTGACACTCCTTCGTGAGCCTTGACACTCCTTCGTGAGCCTTGACACTCCTTCGTAGGCCTTGACACTCCTTCGTGAGCCTTGGCACTCCTTCGTGAGCCTTGACACTCCTTCGTAGGCCTTGACACTCCTTCGTAGGCCTTGACACTCCTTCGTGAGCCTTGACACTCCTTCGTGAGCCTTGACACTCCTTCGTGAGCCTTGACACTCCTTCGTGAGCCTTGACACTCCTTCGTGAGCCTTGACACTCCTTCGTGAGCCTTGACACTCCTTCGTAGGCCTTGACTCTCCTTCGTAGGCCTTGACACTCCTTCGTGAGCCTTGACACTCCTTCGTGAGCCTTGACACTCCTTCGTAGGCCTTGACACTCCTTCGTAGGCCTTGACACTCCTTCGTGAGCCTTGACACTCCTTCGTGAGCCTTGACACTCCTTCGTGAGCCTTGACACTCCTTCGTGAGCCTTGACACTCCTTCGTAGGCCTTGACTCTCCTTCGTAGGCCTTGACACTCCTTCGTGAGCCTTGACACTCCTTCGTGAGCCTTGACACTCCTTCGTAGGCCTTGACACTCCTTCGTGAGCCTTGACACTCCTTCGTGAGCCTTGACACTCCTTCGTGAGCCTTGACTCTCCTTCGTGAGCCTTGACACTCCTTCGTGAGCCTTGACTCTCCTTCGTGAGCCTTGACACTCCTTCGTGAGCCTTGACACTCCTTCGTGAGCCTTGACACTCCTTCGTGAGCCTTGTCACTCCTTCGTAGGCCTTGACACTCCTTCGTAGGCCTTGACACTCCTTCGTAGGCCTTGGGACTCCTTCGTGAGCCTTGACACTCCTTCGTGAGCCTTGACACTCCTTCGTGAGCCTTGACACTCCTTCGTAGGCGTTGACTCTCCTTCGTAGGCCTTGACACTCCTTCGTGAGCCTTGACACTCCTTCGTGAGCCTTGACACTCCTTCGTAGGCCTTGACACTCCTTCGTAGGCCTTGACACTCCTTCGTGAGCCTTGACACTCCTTCGTGAGCCTTGACACTCCTTCGTGAGCCTTGACACTCCTTCGTGAGCCTTGACACTCCTTCGTGAGCCTTGACACTCCTTCGTGAGCCTTGACACTCCTTCGTAGGCCTTGACACTCCTTCGTGAGCCTTGACACTCCCTCGTGAGCCTTGACACTCCTTCGTGAGCCTTGACACTCCTTCGTGAGCCTTGACACTCCTTCGTAGGCCTTGACACTCCTTCGTGAGCCTTGACACTCCTTCGTAGGCCTTGACACTCCTTCGTGAGCCTTGACACTCCCTCGTAGGCCTTGACACTCCTTCGTGAGCCTTGACACTCCTTCGTAGGCCTTGACACTCCTTCGTGAGCCTTGTCACTCCTTCGTAGGCCTTGACACTCCTTCGTAGGATTTGACACTCCTTCGTAGGCCTTGGGACTCCTTCGTGAGCCTTGACACTCCTTCGTGAGCCTTGACACTCCTTCGTGAGCCTTGACACTCCTTCATAGGCCTTGACACTCCTTCGTGAGCCTTGTCACTCCTTCGTAGGCCTTGACACTCCTTCGTAGGCCTTGACACTCCTTCGTAGGCCTTGGGACTCCTTCGTGAGCCTTGACACTCCTTCGTGAGCCTTGACACTCCTTCGTGAGCCTTGACACTCCTTCGTAGGCCTTGACACTCCTTCGTGAGCCTTGACACTCCTTCGTAGGCCTTGACACTCCTTCGTGAGCCTTGACACTCCTTCGTGAGCCTTGACACTCTTTCGTAGGCCTTGACTCTCCTTCGTAGGCATTGACACTCCTTCGTAGGCCTTGGGACTCCTTCGTGAGCCTTGACACTCCTTCGTGAGCCTTGACACTCCTTCGTGAGCCTTGACACTCCTTCGTAGGCCTTGACACTCCTTCGTGAGCCTTGTCACTCCTTCGTAGGCCTTGACACTCCTTCGTAGGCCTTGACACTCCTTCGTAGGCCTTGGGACTCCTTCGTGAGCCTTGACTCTCCTTCGTGAGCCTTGACACTCCTTCGTGAGCCTTGACACTCCTTCGTTAGCCTTGACACTCCTTCGTGAGCCTTGACACTCCTTCGTGAGCCTTGTCACTCCTTCGTAGGCCTTGACACTCCTTCGTGAGCCTTGTCACTCCTTCGTAGGCCTTGACACTCCTTCGTAGGCCTTGACACTCCTTCGTAGGCCTTGACACTCCTTCGTGAGCCTTGACACTCCTTCGTAGGCCTTGACACTCCTTCGTGAGCCTTGTCACTCCTTCGTAGGCCTTGACACTCCTTCGTAGGCCTTGACACTCCTTCGTAGGCCTTGGGACTCCTTCGTGAGCCTTGACACTCCTTCGTGAGCCTTGACACTCCTTCGTAGGCCTTGACACTCCTTCGTGAGCCTTGTCACTCCTTCGTAGGCCTTGACTCTCCTTCGTAGGCCTTGACACTCCTTCGTGAGCCTTGACACTCCTTCGTGAGCCTTGACACTCCTTCGTAGGCCTTGACACTCCTTCGTAGGCCTTGACACTCCTTCGTAGGCCTTGGGACTCCTTCGTGAGCCTTGACACTCCTTCGTGAGCCTTGACACTCCTTCGTGAGCCTTGACACTCCTTCGTAGGCGTTGACTCTCCTTCGTAGGCCTTGACACTCCTTCGTGAGCCTTGACACTCCTTCGTGAGCCTTGACACTCCTTCGTAGGCCTTGACACTCCTTCGTGAGCCTTGACACTCCTTCGTGAGCCTTGACACTCCTTCGTGAGCCTTGACACTCCTTCGTAGGCCTTGACACTCCTTCGTGAGCCTTGTCACTCCTTCGTAGGCCTTGACACTCCTTCGTAGGCCTTGACACTCCTTCGTAGGCCTTGGGACTCCTTCGTGAGCCTTGACTCTCCTTCGTGAGCCTTGACGCTCCTTCGTGAGCCTTGACACTCCTTCGTGAGCCTTGACACTCCTTCGTAGGCCTTGACACTCCTTCGTGAGCCTTGACACTCCTTCGTGAGCCTTGACACTCCTTCGTAGGCCTTGACACTCCTTCGTAGGCCTTGACACTCCTTCGTGAGCCTTGACACTCCTTCGTGAGCCTTGACACTCCTTCGTGAGCCTTGACACTCCTTCGTGAGCCTTGGCACTCCTTCGTGAGCCTTGACACTCCTTCGTGAGCCTTGACACTCCTTCGTAGGCCTTGACACTCCTTCGTGAGCCTTGACACTCCTTCGTGAGCCTTGACACTCCTTCGTGAGCCTTGACACTCCTTCGTGAGCCTTGACACTCCTTCGTAGGCCTTGACACTCCTTCGTGAGCCTTGACACTCCTTCGTAGGCCTTGACACTCCTTCGTGAGCCTTGACACTCCCTCGTAGGCCTTGACACTCCTTCGTGAGCCTTGACACTCCTTCGTAGGCCTTGACACTCCTTCGTGAGCCTTGTCACTCCTTCGTAGGCCTTGACACTCCTTCGTAGGCCTTGACACTCCTTCGTAGGCCTTGGGACTCCTTCGTGAGCCTTGACACTCCTTCGTGAGCCTTGACACTCCTTCGTGAGCCTTGACACTCCTTCGTAGGCCTTGACACTCCTTCGTGAGCCTTGTCACTCCTTCGTAGGCCTTGACACTCCTTCGTAGGCCTTGACACTCCTTCGTAGGCCTTGGGACTCCTTCGTGAGCCTTGACACTCCTTCGTGAGCCTTGACACTCCTTCGTGAGCCTTGACACTCCTTCGTAGGCCTTGACACTCCTTCGTGAGCCTTGACACTCCTTCGTAGGCCTTGACACTCCTTCGTGAGCCTTGACACTCCTTCGTGAGCCTTGACACTCCTTCGTAGGCCTTGACTCTCCTTCGTAGGCATTGACACTCCTTCGTAGGCCTTGGGACTCCTTCGTGAGCCTTGACACTCCTTCGTGAGCCTTGACACTCCTTCGTGAGCCTTGACACTCCTTCGTAGGCCTTGACACTCCTTCGTGAGCCTTGTCACTCCTTCGTAGGCCTTGACACTCCTTCGTAGGCCTTGACACTCCTTCGTAGGCCTTGGGACTCCTTCGTGAGCCTTGACTCTCCTTCGTGAGCCTTGACACTCCTTCGTGAGCCTTGACACTCCTTCGTGAGCCTTGACACTCCTTCGTGAGCCTTGACACTCCTTCGTGAGCCTTGTCACTCCTTCGTAGGCCTTGACACTCCTTCGTGAGCCTTGTCACTCCTTCGTAGGCCTTGACACTCCTTCGTAGGCCTTGACACTCCTTCGTAGGCCTTGACACTCCTTCGTGAGCCTTGACACTCCTTCGTAGGCCTTGACACTCCTTCGTGAGCCTTGTCACTCCTTCGTAGGCCTTGACACTCCTTCGTAGGCCTTGACACTCCTTCGTAGGCCTTGGGACTCCTTCGTGAGCCTTGACACTCCATCGTGAGCCTTGACACTCCTTCGTAGGCCTTGACACTCCTTCGTGAGCCTTGTCACTCCTTCGTAGGCCTTGACTCTCCTTCGTAGGCCTTGACACTCCTTCGTGAGCCTTGACACTCCTTCGTGAGCCTTGACACTCCTTCGTGAGCCTTGTCACTCCTTCGTAGGCCTTGACACTCCTTCGTAGGCCTTGACACTCCTTCGTAGGCCTTGGGACTCCTTCGTGAGCCTTGACACTCCTTCGTGAGCCTTGACACTCCTTCGTGAGCCTTGACACTCCTTCGTAGGCCTTGACACTCCTTCGTGAGCCTTGTCACTCCTTCGTAGGCCTTGACACTCCTTCGTAGGCCTTGACACTCCTTCGTAGGCCTTACTCCTTCGTGAGCCTTGACACTCCTTCGTGAGCCTTGACACTCCTTCGTGAGCCTTGACACTCCTTCGTAGGCCTTGAAACTCCTTCGTGAGCCTTGACACTCCTTCGTAGGCCTTGACACTCCTTCGTGAGCCTTGACACTCCTTCGTGAGCCTTGACACTCCTTCGTAGGCCTTGACTCTCCTTCGTAGGCATTGACACTCCTTCGTAGGCCTTGGGACTCCTTCGTGAGCCTTGACACTCCTTCGTAGGCCTTGACACTCCTTCGTAGGCCTTGACACTCCTTCGTGAGCCTTGTCACTCCTTCGTAGGCCTTGACACTCCTTCGTAGGCCTTGACACTCCTTCGTAGGCCTTGGGACTCCTTCGTGAGCCTTGACTCTCCTTCGTGAGCCTTGACACTCCTTCGTGAGCCTTGACACTCCTTCGTGAGCCTTGACACTCCTTCGTGAGCCTTGACACTCCTTCGTGAGCCTTGTCACTCCTTCGTAGGCCTTGACACTCCTTCGTGAGCCTTGTCACTCCTTCGTAGGCCTTGACACTCCTTCGTAGGCCTTGACACTCCTTCGTAGGCCTTGACACTCCTTCGTGAGCCTTGACACTCCTTCGTGAGCCTTGACACTCCTTCGTGAGCCTTGTCACTCCTTCGTAGGCCTTGACACTCCTTCGTAGGCCTTGACACTCCTTCGTAGGCCTTGGGACTCCTTCGTGAGCCTTGACACTCCTTCGTGAGCCTTGACACTCCTTCGTGAGCCTTGACACTCCTTCGTAGGCCTTGACACTCCTTCGTGAGCCTTGTCACTCCTTCGTAGGCCTTGACACTCCTTCGTAGGCCTTGACACTCCTTCGTAGGCCTTGGGACTCCTTCGTGAGCCTTGACACTCCTTCGTGAGCCTTGACACTCCTTCGTGAGCCTTGACACTCCTTCGTAGGCCTTGAAACTCCTTCGTGAGCCTTGACACTCCTTCGTAGGCCTTGACACTCCTTCGTGAGCCTTGACACTCCTTCGTGAGCCTTGACACTCCTTCGTAGGCCTTGACTCTCCTTCGTAGGCATTGACACTCCTTCGTAGGCCTTGGGACTCCTTCGTGAGCCTTGACACTCCTTCGTGAGCCTTGACACTCCTTCGTGAGCCTTGACACTCCTTCGTAGGCCTTGACACTCCTTCGTGAGCCTTGTCACTCCTTCGTAGGCCTTGACACTCCTTCGTAGGCCTTGACACTCCTTCGTAGGCCTTGGGACTCCTTCGTGAGCCTTGACTCTCCTTCGTGAGCCTTGACACTCCTTCGTGAGCCTTGACACTCCTTCGTGAGCCTTGACACTCCTTCGTGAGCCTTGACACTCCTTCGTGAGCCTTGTCACTCCTTCGTAGGCCTTGACACTCCTTCGTGAGCCTTGTCACTCCTTCGTAGGCCTTGACACTCCTTCGTAGGCCTTGACACTCCTTCGTAGGCCTTGACACTCCTTCGTGAGCCTTGACACTCCTTCGTAGGCCTTGACACTCCTTCGTGAGCCTTGTCACTCCTTCGTAGGCCTTGACACTCCTTCGTAGGCCTTGACACTCCTTCGTAGGCCTTGGGACTCCTTCGTGAGCCTTGACACTCCATCGTGAGCCTTGACACTCCTTCGTAGGCCTTGACACTCCTTCGTGAGCCTTGTCACTCCTTCGTAGGCCTTGACTCTCCTTCGTAGGCCTTGACACTCCTTCGTGAGCCTTGACACTCCTTCGTGAGCCTTGACACTCCTTCGTGAGCCTTGTCACTCCTTCGTAGGCCTTGACACTCCTTCGTAGGCCTTGACACTCCTTCGTAGGCCTTGGGACTCCTTCGTGAGCCTTGACACTCCTTCGTGAGCCTTGACACTCCTTCGTGAGCCTTGACACTCCTTCGTAGGCCTTGACACTCCTTCGTGAGCCTTGTCACTCCTTCGTAGGCCTTGACACTCCTTCGTAGGCCTTGACACTCCTTCGTAGGCCTTGGGACTCCTTCGTGAGCATTGACACTCCTTCGTGAGCCTTGACACTCCTTCGTGAGCCTTGACACTCCTTCGTAGGCCTTGACACTCCTTCGTGAGCCTTGACACTCCTTCGTAGGCCTTGACACTCCTTCGTGAGCCTTGACACTCCTTCGTGAGCCTTGACACTCCTTCGTAGGCCTTGACTCTCCTTCGTAGGCATTGACACTCCTTCGTAGGCCTTGGGACTCCTTCGTGAGCCTTGACACTCCTTCGTGAGCCTTGACATTCCTTCGTAGGCCTTGACACTCCTTCGTGAGCCTTGTCACTCCTTCGTAGGCCTTGACACTCCTTCGTAGGCCTTGACACTCCTTCGTAGGCCTTGGGACTCCTTCGTGAGCCTTGACTCTCCTTCGTGAGCCTTGACACTCCTTCGTGAGCCTTGACACTCCTTCGTGAGCCTTGACACTCCTTCGTGAGCCTTGACACTCCTTCGTGAGCCTTGTCACTCCTTCGTAGGCCTTGACACTCCTTCGTGAGCCTTGTCACTCCTTCGTAGGCCTTGACACTCCTTCGTAGGCCTTGACACTCCTTCGTAGGCCCTGACACTCCTTCGTGAGCCTTGACACTCCTTCGTAGGCCTTGACACTCCTTCGTGAGCCTTGTCACTCCTTCGTAGGCCTTGACACTCCTTCGTAGGCCTTGACACTCCTTCGTAGGCCTTGGGACTCCTTCGTGAGCCTTGACACTCCTTCGTGAGCCTTGACACTCCTTCGTGAGCCTTGACACTCCTTCGTAGGCCTTGACACTCCTTCGTGAGCCTTGTCACTCCTTCGTAGGCCTTGACTCTCCTTCGTAGGCCTTGACACTCCTTCGTGAGCCTTGACACTCCTTCGTGAGCCTTGACACTCCTTCGTGAGCCTTGACACTCCTTCGTAGGCCTTGACACTCCTTCGTGAGCCTTGGCACTCCTTCGTGAGCCTTGACACTCCTTCGTAGGCCTTGACACTCCTTCGTAGGCCTTGACACTCCTTCGTGAGCCTTGACACTCCTTCGTGAGCCTTGACACTCCTTCGTAGGCCTTGACTCTCCTTCGTAGGCATTGACACTCCTTCGTAGGCCTTGGGACTCCTTCGTGAGCCTTGACACTCCTTCGTGAGCCTTGACACTCCTTCGTGAGCCTTGACACTCCTTCGTAGGCCTTGACACTCCTTCGTGAGCCTTGTCACTCCTTCGTAGGCCTTGACACTCCTTCGTAGGCCTTGACACTCCTTCGTAGGCCTTGGGACTCCTTCGTGAGCCTTGACTCTCCTTCGTGAGCCTTGACACTCCTTCGTGAGCCTTGACACTCCTTCGTGAGCCTTGACACTCCTTCGTGAGCCTTGACACTCCTTCGTGAGCCTTGTCACTCCTTCGTAGGCCTTGACACTCCTTCGTGAGCCTTGTCACTCCTTCGTAGGCCTTGACACTCCTTCGTAGGCCTTGACACTCCTTCGTAGGCCTTGACACTCCTTCGTGAGCCTTGACACTCCTTCGTAGGCCTTGACACTCCTTCGTGAGCCTTGTCACTCCTTCGTAGGCCTTGACACTCCTTCGTAGGCCTTGACACTCCTTCGTAGGCCTTGGGACTCCTTCGTGAGCCTTGACACTCCATCGTGAGCCTTGACACTCCTTCGTAGGCCTTGACACTCCTTCGTGAGCCTTGTCACTCCTTCGTAGGCCTTGACTCTCCTTCGTAGGCCTTGACACTCCTTCGTGAGCCTTGACACTCCTTCGTGAGCCTTGACACTCCTTCGTGAGCCTTGTCACTCCTTCGTAGGCCTTGACACTCCTTCGTAGGCCTTGACACTCCTTCGTAGGCCTTGGGACTCCTTCGTGAGCCTTGACACTCCTTCGTGAGCCTTGACACTCCTTCGTGAGCCTTGACACTCCTTCGTAGGCCTTGACACTCCTTCGTGAGCCTTGTCACTCCTTCGTAGGCCTTGACACTCCTTCGTAGGCCTTGACACTCCTTCGTAGGCCTTGGGACTCCTTCGTGAGCATTGACACTCCTTCGTGAGCCTTGACACTCCTTCGTGAGCCTTGACACTCCTTCGTAGGCCTTGACACTCCTTCGTGAGCCTTGACACTCCTTCGTAGGCCTTGACACTCCTTCGTGAGCCTTGACACTCCTTCGTGAGCCTTGACACTCCTTCGTAGGCCTTGACTCTCCTTCGTAGGCATTGACACTCCTTCGTAGGCCTTGGGACTCCTTCGTGAGCCTTGACACTCCTTCGTGAGCCTTGACATTCCTTCGTAGGCCTTGACACTCCTTCGTGAGCCTTGTCACTCCTTCGTAGGCCTTGACACTCCTTCGTAGGCCTTGACACTCCTTCGTAGGCCTTGGGACTCCTTCGTGAGCCTTGACTCTCCTTCGTGAGCCTTGACACTCCTTCGTGAGCCTTGACACTCCTTCGTGAGCCTTGACACTCCTTCGTGAGCCTTGACACTCCTTCGTGAGCCTTGTCACTCCTTCGTAGGCCTTGACACTCCTTCGTGAGCCTTGTCACTCCTTCGTAGGCCTTGACACTCCTTCGTAGGCCTTGACACTCCTTCGTAGGCCTTGACACTCCTTCGTGAGCCTTGACACTCCTTCGTAGGCCTTGACACTCCTTCGTGAGCCTTGTCACTCCTTCGTAGGCCTTGACACTCCTTCGTAGGCCTTGACACTCCTTCGTAGGCCTTGGGACTCCTTCGTGAGCCTTGACACTCCTTCGTGAGCCTTGACACTCCTTCGTGAGCCTTGACACTCCTTCGTAGGCCTTGACACTCCTTCGTGAGCCTTGTCACTCCTTCGTAGGCCTTGACTCTCCTTCGTAGGCCTTGACACTCCTTCGTGAGCCTTGACACTCCTTCGTGAGCCTTGACACTCCTTCGTGAGCCTTGACACTCCTTCGTAGGCCTTGACACTCCTTCGTGAGCCTTGGCACTCCTTCGTGAGCCTTGACACTCCTTCGTAGGCCTTGACACTCCTTCGTAGGCCTTGACACTCCTTCGTGAGCCTTGACACTCCTTCGTGAGCCTTGACACTCCTTCGTGAGCCTTGACACTCCTTCGTGAGCCTTGACACTCCTTCGTGAGCCTTGACACTCCTTCGTGAGCCTTGACACTCCTTCGTAGGCCTTGACTCTCCTTCGTAGGCCTTGACACTCCTTCGTGAGCCTTGACACTCCTTCGTGAGCCTTGACACTCCTTCGTAGGCCTTGACACTCCTTCGTAGGCCTTGACACTCCTTCGTGAGCCTTGACACTCCTTCGTGAGCCTTGACACTCCTTCGTGAGCCTTGACACTCCTTCGTGAGCCTTGACACTCCTTCGTAGGCCTTGACTCTCCTTCGTAGGCCTTGACACTCCTTCGTGAGCCTTGACACTCCTTCGTGAGCCTTGACACTCCTTCGTAGGCCTTGACACTCCTTCGTGAGCCTTGACACTCCTTCGTGAGCCTTGACACTCCTTCGTGAGCCTTGACTCTCCTTCGTGAGCCTTGACACTCCTTCGTAGGCCTTGACTCTCCTTCGTAGGCCTTGGGACTCCTTCGTGAGCCTTGACACTCCTTCGTGAGCCTTGACACTCCTTCGTGAGCCTTGACATTCCTTCGTAGGCCTTGACACTCCTTCGTGAGCCTTGTCACTCCTTCGTAGGCCTTGACACTCCTTCGTAGGCCTTGACACTCCTTCGTAGGCCTTGGGACTCCTTCGTGAGCCTTGACTCTCCTTCGTGAGCCTTGACACTCCTTCGTGAGCCTTGACACTCCTTCGTGAGCCTTGACACTCCTTCGTGAGCCTTGACACTCCTTCGTGAGCCTTGTCACTCCTTCGTAGGCCTTGACACTCCTTCGTGAGCCTTGTCACTCCTTCGTAGGCCTTGACACTCCTTCGTAGGCCTTGACACTCCTTCGTAGGCCTTGACACTCCTTCGTGAGCCTTGACACTCCTTCGTAGGCCTTGACACTCCTTCGTGAGCCTTGTCACTCCTTCGTAGGCCTTGACACTCCTTCGTAGGCCTTGACACTCCTTCGTAGGCCTTGGGACTCCTTCGTGAGCCTTGACACTCCTTCGTGAGCCTTGACACTCCTTCGTGAGCCTTGACACTCCTTCGTAGGCCTTGACACTCCTTCGTGAGCCTTGTCACTCCTTCGTAGGCCTTGACTCTCCTTCGTAGGCCTTGACACTCCTTCGTGAGCCTTGACACTCCTTCGTGAGCCTTGACACTCCTTCGTGAGCCTTGACACTCCTTCGTAGGCCTTGACACTCCTTCGTGAGCCTTGGCACTCCTTCGTGAGCCTTGACACTCCTTCGTAGGCCTTGACACTCCTTCGTAGGCCTTGACACTCCTTCGTGAGCCTTGACACTCCTTCGTGAGCCTTGACACTCCTTCGTAGGCCTTGACACTCCTTCGTGAGCCTTGGCACTCCTTCGTGAGCCTTGACACTCCTTCGTAGGCCTTGACACTCCTTCGTAGGCCTTGACACTCCTTCGTGAGCCTTGACACTCCTTCGTGAGCCTTGACACTCCTTCGTGAGCCTTGACACTCCTTCGTGAGCCTTGACACTCCTTCGTGAGCCTTGACACTCCTTCGTGAGCCTTGACACTCCTTCGTAGGCCTTGACACTCCTTCGTGAGCCTTGACACTCCTTCGTGAGCCTTGACACTCCTTCGTGAGCCTTGACTCTCCTTCGTGAGCCTTGACACTCCTTCGTGAGCCTTGACTCTCCTTCGTGAGCCTTGACACTCCTTCGTGAGCCTTGACACTCCTTCGTGAGCCTTGACACTCCTTCGTGAGCCTTGTCACTCCTTCGTAGGCCTTGACACTCCTTCGTAGGCCTTGACACTCCTTCGTAGGCCTTGGGACTCCTTCGTGAGCCTTGACACTCCTTCGTGAGCCTTGACACTCCTTCGTGAGCCTTGACACTCCTTCGTAGGCGTTGACTCTCCTTCGTAGGCCTTGACACTCCTTCGTGAGCCTTGACACTCCTTCGTGAGCCTTGACACTCCTTCGTAGGCCTTGACACTCCTTCGTGAGCCTTGACACTCCTTCGTGAGCCTTGACACTCCTTCGTGAGCCTTGACACTCCTTCGTAGGCCTTGACACTCCTTCGTGAGCCTTGTCACTCCTTCGTAGGCCTTGACACTCCTTCGTAGGCCTTGACACTCCTTCGTAGGCCTTGGGACTCCTTCGTGAGCCTTGACTCTCCTTCGTGAGCCTTGACGCTCCTTCGTGAGCCTTGACACTCCTTCGTGAGCCTTGACACTCCTTCGTAGGCCTTGACACTCCTTCGTGAGCCTTGACACTCCTTCGTGAGCCTTGACACTCCTTCGTAGGCCTTGACACTCCTTCGTAGGCCTTGACACTCCTTCGTGAGCCTTGACACTCCTTCGTGAGCCTTGACACTCCTTCGTGAGCCTTGACACTCCTTCGTGAGCCTTGACACTCCTTCGTGAGCCTTGACACTCCTTCGTGAGCCTTGACACTCCTTCGTAGGCCTTGACACTCCTTCGTGAGCCTTGACACTCCTTCGTGAGCCTTGACACTCCTTCGTGAGCCTTGACACTCCTTCGTGAGCCTTGACACTCCTTCGTAGGCCTTGACACTCCTTCGTGAGCCTTGACACTCCTTCGTAGGCCTTGACACTCCTTCGTGAGCCTTGACACTCCCTCGTAGGCCTTGACACTCCTTCGTGAGCCTTGACACTCCTTCGTAGGCCTTGACACTCCTTCGTGAGCCTTGTCACTCCTTCGTAGGCCTTGACACTCCTTCGTAGGCCTTGACACTCCTTCGTAGGCCTTGGGACTCCTTCGTGAGCCTTGACACTCCTTCGTGAGCCTTGACACTCCTTCGTGAGCCTTGACACTCCTTCGTAGGCCTTGACACTCCTTCGTGAGCCTTGTCACTCCTTCGTAGGCCTTGACACTCCTTCGTAGGCCTTGACACTCCTTCGTAGGCCTTGGGACTCCTTCGTGAGCCTTGACACTCCTTCGTGAGCCTTGACACTCCTTCGTGAGCCTTGACACTCCTTCGTAGGCCTTGACACTCCTTCGTGAGCCTTGACACTCCTTCGTAGGCCTTGACACTCCTTCGCGAGCCTTGACACTCCTTCGTGAGCCTTGACACTCCTTCGTAGGCCTTGACTCTCCTTCGTAGGCATTGACACTCCTTCGTAGGCCTTGGGACTCCTTCGTGAGCCTTGACACTCCTTCGTGAGCCTTGACACTCCTTCGTGAGCCTTGACACTCCTTCGTAGGCCTTGACACTCCTTCGTGAGCCTTGTCACTCCTTCGTAGGCCTTGACACTCCTTCGTAGGCCTTGACACTCCTTCGTAGGCCTTGGGACTCCTTCGTGAGCCTTGACTCTCCTTCGTGAGCCTTGACACTCCTTCGTGAGCCTTGACACTCCTTCGTGAGCCTTGACACTCCTTCGTGAGCCTTGACACTCCTTCGTGAGCCTTGTCACTCCTTCGTAGGCCTTGACACTCCTTCGTGAGCCTTGTCACTCCTTCGTAGGCCTTGACACTCCTTCGTGAGCCTTGACACTCCTTCGTAGGCCTTGACACTCCTTCGTGAGCCTTGACACTCCTTCGTGAGCCTTGACACTCCTTCGTGAGCCTTGACACTCCTTCGTGAGCCTTGACACTCCTTCGTGAGCCTTGACACTCCTTCGTAGGCCTTGACACTCCTTCGTGAGCCTTGACACTCCTTCGTGAGCCTTGACACTCCTTCGTAGGCCTTGACTCTCCTTCGTAGGCATTGACACTCCTTCGTAGGCCTTGGGACTCCTTCGTGAGCCTTGACACTCCTTCGTGAGCCTTGACACTCCTTCGTGAGCCTTGACATTCCTTCGTAGGCCTTGACACTCCTTCGTGAGCCTTGTCACTCCTTCGTAGGCCTTGACACTCCTTCGTAGGCCTTGACACTCCTTCGTAGGCCTTGGGACTCCTTCGTGAGCCTTGACTCTCCTTCGTGAGCCTTGACACTCCTTCGTGAGCCTTGACACTCCTTCGTGAGCCTTGACACTCCTTCGTGAGCCTTGACACTCCTTCGTGAGCCTTGTCACTCCTTCGTAGGCCTTGACACTCCTTCGTGAGCCTTGTCACTCCTTCGTAGGCCTTGACACTCCTTCGTAGGCCTTGACACTCCTTCGTAGGCCTTGACACTCCTTCGTGAGCCTTGACACTCCTTCGTAGGCCTTGACACTCCTTCGTGAGCCTTGTCACTCCTTCGTAGGCCTTGACACTCCTTCGTAGGCCTTGACACTCCTTCGTAGGCCTTGGGACTCCTTCGTGAGCCTTGACACTCCTTCGTGAGCCTTGACACTCCTTCGTGAGCCTTGACACTCCTTCGTAGGCCTTGACACTCCTTCGTGAGCCTTGTCACTCCTTCGTAGGCCTTGACTCTCCTTCGTAGGCCTTGACACTCCTTCGTGAGCCTTGACACTCCTTCGTGAGCCTTGACACTCCTTCGTGAGCCTTGACACTCCTTCGTAGGCCTTGACACTCCTTAGTGAGCCTTGGCACTCCTTCGTGAGCCTTGACACTCCTTCGTAGGCCTTGACACTCCTTCGTAGGCCTTGACACTCCTTCGTGAGCCTTGACACTCCTTCGTGAGCCTTGACACTCCTTCGTGAGCCTTGACACTCCTTCGTGAGCCTTGACACTCCTTCGTGAGCCTTGACACTCCTTCGTGAGCCTTGACACTCCTTCGTAGGCCTTGACTCTCCTTCGTAGGCCTTGACACTCCTTCGTGAGCCTTGACACTCCTTCGTGAGCCTTGACACTCCTTCGTAGGCCTTGACACTCCTTCGTAGGCCTTGACACTCCTTCGTGAGCCTTGACACTCCTTCGTGAGCCTTGACACTCCTTCGTGAGCCTTGACACTCCTTCGTGAGCCTTGACACTCCTTCGTAGGCCTTGACTCTCCTTCGTAGGCCTTGACACTCCTTCGTGAGCCTTGACACTCCTTCGTGAGCCTTGACACTCCTTCGTAGGCCTTGACACTCCTTCGTGAGCCTTGACACTCCTTCGTGAGCCTTGACACTCCTTCGTGAGCCTTGACTCTCCTTCGTGAGCCTTGACACTCCTTCGTGAGCCTTGACTCTCCTTCGTGAGCCTTGACACTCCTTCGTGAGCCTTGACACTCCTTCGTGAGCCTTGACACTCCTTCGTGAGCCTTGTCACTCCTTCGTAGGCCTTGACACTCCTTCGTAGGCCTTGACACTCCTTCGTAGGCCTTGGGACTCCTTCGTGAGCCTTGACACTCCTTCGTGAGCCTTGACACTCCTTCGTGAGCCTTGACACTCCTTCGTAGGCGTTGACTCTCCTTCGTAGGCCTTGACACTCCTTCGTGAGCCTTGACACTCCTTCGTGAGCCTTGACACTCCTTCGTAGGCCTTGACACTCCTTCGTGAGCCTTGACACTCCTTCGTGAGCCTTGACACTCCTTCGTGAGCCTTGACACTCCTTCGTAGGCCTTGACACTCCTTCGTGAGCCTTGTCACTCCTTCGTAGGCCTTGACACTCCTTCGTAGGCCTTGACACTCCTTCGTAGGCCTTGGGACTCCTTCGTGAGCCTTGACTCTCCTTCGTGAGCCTTGACGCTCCTTCGTGAGCCTTGACACTCCTTCGTGAGCCTTGACACTCCTTCGTAGGCCTTGACACTCCTTCGTGAGCCTTGACACTCCTTCGTGAGCCTTGACACTCCTTCGTAGGCCTTGACACTCCTTCGTAGGCCTTGACACTCCTTCGTGAGCCTTGACACTCCTTCGTGAGCCTTGACACTCCTTCGTGAGCCTTGACACTCCTTCGTGAGCCTTGACACTCCTTCGTGAGCCTTGACACTCCTTCGTGAGCCTTGACACTCCTTCGTAGGCCTTGACACTCCTTCGTGAGCCTTGACACTCCTTCGTGAGCCTTGACACTCCTTCGTGAGCCTTGACACTCCTTCGTGAGCCTTGACACTCCTTCGTAGGCCTTGACACTCCTTCGTGAGCCTTGACACTCCTTCGTAGGCCTTGACACTCCTTCGTGAGCCTTGACACTCCCTCGTAGGCCTTGACACTCCTTCGTGAGCCTTGACACTCCTTCGTAGGCCTTGACACTCCTTCGTGAGCCTTGTCACTCCTTCGTAGGCCTTGACACTCCTTCGTAGGCCTTGACACTCCTTCGTAG
Organism: Cylicocyclus nassatus; assembly: GCA_958299035.1. Lineage (NCBI taxonomy): Eukaryota > Metazoa > Nematoda > Chromadorea > Rhabditida > Strongylidae > Cylicocyclus > Cylicocyclus nassatus. The sequence goes on along the minus strand of CATQJL010000146.1, from coordinate 5,594 downwards.
GCCTTGGGACTCCTTCGTGAGCCTTGACACTCCTTCGTGAGCCTTGACACTCCTTCGTGAGCCTTGACACTCCTTCATAGGCCTTGACACTCCTTCGTGAGCCTTGTCACTCCTTCGTAGGCCTTGACACTCCTTCGTAGGCCTTGACACTCCTTCGTAGGCCTTGGGACTCCTTCGTGAGCCTTGACACTCCTTCGTGAGCCTTGACACTCCTTCGTGAGCCTTGACACTCCTTCGTAGGCCTTGACACTCCTTCGTGAGCCTTGACACTCCTTCGTAGGCCTTGACACTCCTTCGCGAGCCTTGACACTCCTTCGTGAGCCTTGACACTACTGTTTGATTGTTAATAACTATCTTGCTATGAAGTTTTTCGAGAGGCTTTAGGTACCATTTCGTAGAGCCGGCTTGAGTTCAAAATCATAGTATGAAGCGAATTACCGTTCACTCCTCGTTACTAAAATGACAATAGGAGCTTTGAGGAGGGTTTTGCGTCATCAAGAACCATACTTGACACCCACAAAAGGACTGAAAAGCTGAAAATTTCCCTGCGTTAATCAAAGCCGTCGATTTCAAATATAAGATTCGCACCTCATCGTAAAGTTCTTAGTAAGTTTGCCATGTTTCGTAACAACCGATCTGTGATATTCGTCGAATATTTGGTTACGCCATTGGGAAAGCTCTGCGCCACAATTGGTACGTGAATCTTCTTAAAAGAATTCATGACAAAAGGCTTATCAACAATCGAACAGTAGGCAAATTTTTTGGGACGCGGAATTACCTTAACAGACTATGCGCTTTTCTACATCTTCTCCTTCGTTCGCAGGAGTTGAAAGTACTGCTATTGATGGCATACAAAAAGATTTCATCAAACTGTTTCGAGTGGTAGGATAAAACCTCTAAGGCTTGTATTCACGTACATTCCAGCAAGGAGGGGACATGATTCGAAGGGGCGCAGTAAAATCTCGTTGTCCATAGTAGATCCTCAGTACAACTTTACGACGTTCCTATCAAATTTTTAGAAAAACAAACGAATTTGAAAAGAAGTAATTCATGGGGATCCCCATGGAAAATGAAAAATCTCCTTGTATGGCCTTCCTTGGGGATCTCCAGAGGATCACACACACAGTGAAAATTTCACCTTGTATGGTATTGTTCTGCCATCCGTTATACTCCAATATCAGCATATAAGAATATCTACCCTATCCGCTTGCTAGGACCCGTATGGAACCAAGGCACTTCAAATTATCTGCCCTACCCAATTGTTAACGACCCGTAGGGTCGCTAGTATGAACAAAATTCAATAGCTTTTCAAGCACTGTTTCTCTAAATACGGTTGAAAAAGTTGGCACTCCTTAACACATGCTGAAGCGTAACTTTCTATGAGCTCCAATTTTGGTGCGCAGCTGATAATCTTTGAGCTTTCAGAAATGGCGCATCAAAATTTACAATTTTGAGTTTCGTAGAATGCAAAAACAAAATTTAGTATAAAGGTCATTTTCAAGAAAATTTCCTTGTTGCTGCAGTTCTTCCGCTGACTGATCAACTTAGGATGCTCCTATAAGTGTCACGGTGTTTCTGCTGAAAAAGTGCAGCATTAGAGAGTTCTTTCTAGAAAATGACTTTTTTGGACAATTTTTTGTCTTTGCGCTTTCGTGCAGTAAAACACTTTTACGTTGTGTGGATAGCTAGAGGTTCTCCGCAATTAGCGTCCTCAAACTCGCAGAATTTGAAATGTCGTTTTTGAAAGCTTCTTTCTTGGTGACTAGCTCATAAGTTACGTTTTAATATTTTTCGTAAAACGCAAACTTTTATTATATTCAGAGATCACTAGCTGTCGAACTCGGCTCCGCTGGGTCCTGTCAATAATCATCTCCTAATCAGCATACTCACTTACCCACTCCCCCTTCCAATTCATAGCCTCTAGACTTTGCAAGAAATCGACATTAATATCGATCAATGACAAAGAAGTAGCCTAATGACACCAGCCCTCCCCGAAGTGTATGCGTAGTTTGGTCTGGATCGACTCAGGAATGAAAATTTTTCTTTGGTGCATACGTACAGACAGGCAGACGTATCACGTCATACAGACTAAGTTAGACGGCCTCAGGATGGGTCAAATTTTCTGCGGATGGCTTCCAGAATGCTCGGCAGCCGGGCTCGGCACAGCTGGCACCGGGCTAAGCAGCAGGATTTATTTTGAAACAAAAGGCGAACTAGGTATTGTTTTTGTGCCCGAACAGACGCACAATTGCGTCGTTTTTTATTCGACGTTTCTTTTTTTGAGAATTTTTAAAAAGTTCAAGGTTTAGAGTCAATGGGGACCTTGCACAAGATTTTCGAGAACAAAGGGGACTTGGTATTGAAATTCTCTTAGTGCCAGCTCGTGCCGAGTGTTGTTCGGCAGCCTCTTACGGCTGTCCAGCATTGTGGAAGCCATCAATTGCCATCGGTCTTTTTTCGGCAGTACTGCGTGTCGGTACAAAACGAACTTCTGCATTACTAGTGGTTGGGCGCCACATCATGTCTTACGGCGTTTATCTTCTGACGGACATCAGTGATGTTGCCAGAAGGGCTTGATGAGCGTTCCTGGCGAGACAACGCATGAGTACCGGAAGTTGCTGATTTGGTTTCAAAAGACGCTCCATAAGCTTGTAACCATAACACCATCTTCTGTAAGTTTCCAAGTTTACAACGAAGACACAATGTTATGACACCAAATTTGATGCGGAACCGTGCGTAAAGCAAATTATGGCCAAAAAGTCATCAAAAATTATGGGAGAAGCCGTGATTCTCTTTTTCTTGTACTATCTGCAGCGTTACAGCTACGATCAGCCGAAATGGATTCAAGTACATGTTCACACAATTTCATGAATTCTTTCATAAGTTGAAACTCTTCCTTGAAAGTTTTCTTTTGGAACGGTTTCTTTCGGGTACGCTTTTTTTTAGCCATCAGAGATTGCAGTGGTGGTAGAACCTCCGATCGCAAAGGCACCTCAAGCAAATCAACGCTCAAACCACATTTCGTTTTCACTCATCTACATGCTTACTACCCATATTTTCTAGCAGTTTTATGAGTAATCGTATTTTTAAAAGCAATTACACTAACTCATATTTGTAGATCTCGGAGCACGGAAAACGATGAAAACTTTATATTTCTTTTGACTTTGAGTTTATTATTTAATTCACGATTGAGCGAGAACCCAGGCACAAAAAAGAGAGGGCTGTAGTAGGTGAGCGCGGACCAGGTAAAATTGCAAAATCAAAGCAAGACTTCGTTTGGAGATCAAACCAGCAAAGGATGTCGCTTTTTTTCACAGAAATTTGTAAATCTTTACGAATCACAATCGTTTCTTAATTTAACACTGATGCCATCTCTTAATCAAGGCTGTACAGTGCTTATCATCTTATTTTCCGTCTGTCTCTAGTGCTTTAGTTGATTTATATATTGGAGTAATTATCTATCGAAGTTTTCAAGTGGTAGACAAAAAAAAAGATTTTGGATGCTGCTGATGCTTTATTCTAGACGGTTATTATCAGAAAATTCAAGTAGCCTGTTAGTATTAAAAAAATCTTACAAGTAGCCTATGACAACAACAATTCTTAGTGGGTTTCATGCACAAAGCTTAGGATAAGATGTAGTTCTAAAAATTGCTCCAGACTTTTTTCCTATCGAGCGTTCGTTTCATAAATCTAAAAATTTTGTCAACTAGCACACTTTTTTGCGTATGAAAGCTGTATCGTTTTTAGGCGAATTCCTCATTTCAATAGTACACTGTCATTTGAATGGCGTTTGGCACGTCCTTGATATTGCATTCATAGCGTGGGTCACCGCTTGTGGAAGCTAATATGATGATGATGATATGATTTTTGATTCCATCCAAAAGACTTTTGTAGGAGATTTAACAACGTAAAGACAGATCAACTGCGCGATTTTTGTGAGAGTGATCGCGTTTTATGTAGGAAGTGGAAAGATGGCATGCTCTGGCAAAAACAGTGATGGGCTACCCCCACGTATTATATCAACAAACCTTCTAAAGTCAAGTGTGACTTTCTGTCCTTCAGCAAGCGCTACTTTCGAGGATTATCAAGTCAGCATAAAAGCCCCCCGAAAAGCTATTAGGTTGGTCCGAACTGTCCTACCATTTTTAAAAAATCGTAACTTCTTCCGAACACAATGTTTTTGCACGATTGAAACCGTATTAGAAAGAGCCATTCATGTACCTCCTGAAACTGAATTGGCTGCTATTCATTAAGTTCTGAATGCAGAGATAAAATTGGGGGAAGGAATTCACTCCCATTTCGGAATTTTTAAGCAAGCCCGTTAAAAAAACCAAAACTGTGTCATAAAATCCAAAACAGCCACTATCCTAGACTATTTCACCCCCTCTTTCTGGATGAGCACAGTTCGCGTTGATCGAGCTGTTCTTCAGAAAGTTATGATTTTTTGAAAAAAAAAATGTCAGAATATCAATTTTCTTAAAAAACTGATTTTTTGGCATTTTATGATTTTTTGAAAAAAATGTCAGAATATCAATTTTCTTAAAAAACTGATTTTTTGGCATTTTTTCTTGAAAATCAGAACTTCTTTCAAAAAAGCTTGATCAGCACAAATTTTGCTCAGCTGGAAAGAGGGAATCAAAAAACCTAGGATACTGGCTGTTTTGCATTTTATGGCACACAATTGGATTTTTTAATGGGCTTGCTTAATAATTCCGAAATTGAATTCCTTTCCCCAATTTTATCTCTGCATTTAAAGCTTAATGCATAGCAGCCAACTCAGTTTTAGAAAGTGCATGAATTGTTATTTTTAAGATGGTTTTATCCTTGCAAAAACATTGTGTTAGGAAGGAGTTACGATTTTATGAAGACGGTGGGACAGAACTTTCGGACCAACCTAATACTTTTCAATTTTCAGCCATTGAAATCAGCAAGTGTACTCAAGGATGCTTGGGCCGGTAGTAATCCCCCCGACCTGGCGGCAGGTCTCGTCGGCAGGTTGCTGGCACCTTTCCGCGAGGTGGCCAGAAACTAAGAACCGAAATTTAGGCCGTCCCAGGCCTTTTTTCAAAAAATTTTCTCGATAAAGTTGCCGCCTCGACTCTGTAGAAAACTTCATAAAAATCTGCGGCTCCAGAACTCCTCCTTTAGTGAAATATCTGGAATTCCAGGAGGAGCTGCCGGCAACTTCGCGATGTCAGTTGCCGGCAACCTGCCGGCAGGTTGCCGAAATCCGCGAGATGGCAGCTGCCGGCAGGTCAGAGAGCACGGGAAATAGCGTGCTCTTTTGAGAGAGCGAGCTGCCGGCATCTCGACGCGCCCCTACCACGTCGAGGTGGTGGCACCTTTGCCGACGGCGTCTGCGAGTTTGCGAATCTGCGAATTGCGGCGATATCACACAATTTACGTCAGGCGAAAAAATCAAAAATTCTACTTTTCATGAAAAAACTATCATTTTTCTCATTATATGGGTTTTTCTTTTTTAAAATGACGATTTTCTTACAGAGAAAAAATCCACTAATGCCTTAGAATCATATAGAACACGAACTGTTTTGGCAATCCCTTCTAAATCTTATTTGCACCGATTTAGCCCCTCT